>WEIV01007291.1:0-95856 GCA_013390005.1 Calyptomena viridis
TTTTTTTTTTAATTTTTAATCTAGCCCACAGGAACTAAGGCTCTTTGAGAGATAAAGATATTTGGGCCCAAACAGCAGCCCTTTCATCAAAACAATTCCCCAAGGCCCAAGATACATTTACTGAAAGAAAAATATAGCTGCATGCAAAGCCAAATGCATACAGAAAGACAACACAATCCTTTTTTCTACATGATAAATGACAACTACTGAGGGAATGGTTATAGATGAAAAGAACAAACTTTGCTTTCTTTTCAAAGCACCAAGGGGAAATGCATGAAACAATGAAACTGTTGAGTAAGACGCTGTCAAGATAAATATCATGTATCTGAAAAGTATCTTTAAAATCCGATTACTATAACTGAAAGAATTTTGGACATCTGTGTACCTTCAATCACCAGTTGTTTTTGTCAGAATTGGAAGACCAGAGCTTTTCTGTTTAGTTTTGCTTTCATATTGCCATGCATCACTGAAATGTTATAAGGTTTTCAGTTCCAGCTGTCTCTGAGGGTGGCTTTTGTTTTTCAAATTCTCTATGTCAATAAACTGTGCTTATTGCATTCCTAATGTGTCAAAATAGTATTTAATATCAATATTTGGATTGATCGTATACATTGATACTGTTGAAGTTGTCAGAAGAGACCGGTGATTTTAGACACTTAGGCTCTTGGATGCACATGCACTTAGCTATTCTTTAATAACATTGCAGAAAGTAAGAAACATCTCTTATGTGCCAAGGATCAGTGTAGGACCTGGAGCCAGGATCTCAAAAATTAGGGCACTTAGAGCTGGCAGTACCTCTAGGAAGTCTTGCTCATTATTTCTCATATTTGAATCTATTCAGCAGTGACCTTCAGGGATGACAAACTTTAAAAGGAAATGCTCCCCTCTCTAGAAGTGCAAAAGACAATAATATGAAAAGGGAGCATCTCTACAGTGAAGTTACATAGTTATTACTAGATTTCAGTGTCTTTTTTTGGTTCATATTCTCTCTAGATAATATAGCATCTGCCTGGGAGGGATTCTCAAATTTTTCAGCTTTGATCAATGCAGGTTTGTCCTAAAGAAGAAATAGAAAAGATTCTGCTGATACTGTGTCAACCAGTGTGGTCTGCAGAACATACATGCTTCATGTGCAAGCAAACCAGAGTTTTGTGACCAAAGCCACGGGAAAGAGGGATAACAAAACAGTGCAGCAAAGTTCTTATCACAGGTTATATGGCTGTTGAACACATGGCACGCTCAGGATATCACCTTACATATGAACAGCAGAGTAACTTTCCACCCTGATAAGCACTACTTAACACTTTCCACACTCTACAGTTTTGACTGGACTTTATGAACATTAGTAACTGGGCATTCATCCCTAGAAAACATGGATACACGGCAAAAGATTTTTCTGCTCAGGTAGCTCCTCCGCCACAATGTGTCTCTTGTAGGATACAGGCACAAATGGAAGACAAAACCCAATCGCAAACCCACCGTTTTCTGCGCTAGTTACAGCCCACTGCAGTCAGGGCCTCGCCGTCATTCAGAGTGGCTTTTCACACGCAATTCAGAAGACACTCTAACCACAGATCTGGCTCCTCCTTGTCCTCCCAGGCTTGCCTGTGGGGACAATGTTCGCAATCTTTGGCTCCTTTGTCCTTTTATAGCTATGGGATTGCTGTTGTAGGCTGCGAATCTGTGTTTTTAGCACATCCTAGTTTGCCCCGGTCTCTCTCAGGAGGAGCACAGGAAAAAGGCGATTTGGATGATCTCCAAGTCTCTTGCTACAAAACTCAGATTGTATCACTGTCATGCACCCCATTAGAACCCTGATTCTTCCTCACATTTCATTCCAGCAATTCTGAGAAGAGTGGAAAAAATAATGTTTGTAGATATATAGGCTTATACCAGCTTCCTTTACGAGGTGTTAGCAGATCTTTAGAGGATGTTGCCCCTTTCTAAGTTTTGCAAAAAATTTTAGGGGGGGAAAAAAGATCTGGTGCCTTCCTAGAACATTTGTCAACATTATTTTTCTTTCAGTGAAACTGCTGTGTACGCTTAGTTTTGAATTTTCTGTGTCTTGGCAGCAGTCTTGTGGTGAGGCTGATAGCAACAGACTTGCTCAATTCTGTCACAATTTCAAAATCTGTTTGGTTCCTTCTTTATAGGTGCCAAACTTGGGTGGGTTAGGATCATATTCTATCATTTCACTAAGAATCCTGTTTCATTTTTTTTGAGGGAGACACACTCTACTTGGACCAAAGCTTCTGTTCATAAGTCAATTAATCCTATGACGGGCTTAATGTTAATGATAGGCGACTGGTTATACTCCATCTGCTTTAAAGTCCTGTGGACAGCTGCAAAGATGACCTGCATGCTGAACAAATCTTCTGAAGGAATGGAAAAACTGAATCTCTGACTCTTTAAGCACAAGTGGGAACTTTCATCAGAGAAATACATAGTTATGAACTGGCATTCCCAGTAACTCTGAATGCAAGAAGACACTTGTGAAAATAAGGATCAACTGCCTTCCAGAGTTGCAAGACTGTTGACATTTATCAGTGTGTTTAATATTTTCCTATGTAACAAGTCTCATTTTTCTTGACACTGTGACTAGAAATAAAGTGAGTTGGAAGAGAAAGTATTAACATATCCAAAAGTCCCATTTTGGTGCTGTAATAATTTTCAATAAAGAGTGAAATATACCTTGTTCTTCCCTTACTCCTCAAAATGCATGTCTAGAGACAGTCCACAGAAGCAGATGCTAAGGACCAGCATATGTGCTCAGTAGACATACAAGTAGTTGGGTATTAAATGGTACTGAACCTTTATGTTGAACCCTTGGCCAGCTTTTTTGTGCAAGATCTAGTCTTGTTAATGATCACAGCATCAAATATCAAACCGATAAATGTTTGCAAATGCAAAGCCAGACTGCAAGGACCATGCAGGTCCTATTTATTCCTTCCTTAGAACTCATCTTGTGGATAGCAACCAGAAGAAAGAAATTTGTTTAAATCTGATTTAAACAAGGTTCCAGCCAAATTGGATATTGTTGCATGGCTCTCCAGTGTAAACAATATCAATCCAAATAAGAATCATGTTTGTACAGAACTTCATGGTTTAAGTCCCTCAATTTATTTCTTGGGTATAATGTTTTAGAGGTTATCTACACCAACAATATCCCAAAGTCATGTCTTAAAACCAACATGTATGCTTATACTAATACATGAATTGTACTGTAACTAGGTTGGCTGACAGCAAGAGCAGGGAGGTATGGGGTGCTGGAGGCCTGTGCTGTTTGGCCAGTCAAACTCAGGAAGTGCTGGAAAATGATCCCATCAGTGTTGACACTGGGTGAGCCCATACTGAAGGCACTCAAAAGATGTGCTTTTGTGGCCAAGATGCCATAAAGGTCTCCAGTGTTGGGAGCTTCTTCAGGACAAATCCATTGTTATGCAGGTGGGAGATACCTCTGTGACTGGCTCTGATGAGATGATCATACATTGTATACAGAGTTCATCTAACCTACAAGAGTGACTTAGCCACTTTTGTCTCCTGCCATGACAGCCAGAAGAAATCCACTGATAAGAGCTAATAGCACTCCTGACACAGCAATAGCCTATTTGTTTAAGTAATTTCAGTGTCTATATCTGTTTCTAAATGGCAAATAGCAATCACTGCCCTCATTCTCAGGCCAGCATCACTACACCTCCACCAGCTCTTGCAAAATATGGGTGTAGAATAACACAGGTTTGTAACAGTTGAATATAATTCCATTTCAAGTGTTGCACACACACACCATACAGCAATGGCATTATTTAGGCATCCATTCATATCCCCTATAAGGCTCAACTTTAATGACAAAAAAAAAAGCTTTGCTTAATTTCTTCCTCTGAATATGCATGCAACTACCATTGCAACTGTAAATGTACCTAATTAAAAGCGTACAGATTTTGCTAATTTGCTTTGATTCCCTGCAGATATTTGCAACAGAAACATTTCTGAATCTCTGAAGACAGAGATTTTTTCACTGCTTTAAACAGAGAACAAGATTAGTTCATCGCTGTGTCATTTAGTTGTCAGAAAATAATGGAAATATGATTTCAAGTATAGCACAGGTAGACAATGACCTTCCAAAAACCAGCCTCATTTCCTCATTATCAGGTCAAATGATTACTTAGCAAGGAAAAGGAAAGGGAGAGTGAGGGAGGTACTTAAAACAAAAAGGTACTACAAACAAACAAACAAAAGGTTCAAACTTAAGTAAATAAGATTTTCTTATAATGATATGTTCTTGATCTTGCTGTCACAGTACTGAACTGCAGTATTATGAAAATATCAATACTTCACATTTAGTAAGACATTGAAGCTGTCCCTACAGCAAAGGACATTTGGCTTCCTCAGAATATGTACATCTCAGGCAATGAAAATGGGAGTCTTGATGCAGCAGGACAGTTGATGGGGTGCACCATGCGCTTGCTACTGGTGGGTCAAGGTACTTGTGTGCTCCTCTATCACCCTCATCTTCTGTTCTTCAGTCAAGCATATCTCCTCCTCCGTGCTCCAGACAAAATTAAAGGATATGCCAGTTGTTGCACACAGGGATAGAGATGTTTGTAGAGAGGTCCCACCATCGCTAGCAGAGAGACTGTACAGGGCTAAGGGATATAAGAAGGCTTAGACTATTAGGTGGCATTTGGAGCTGGAACAGGAAACTTGGCCACTACCAGTCCAAGGAAGACCTATAGGTCTTACAGAATCCCTCAGATAAATTGCTTTTGATTCTCTCAACAGCTGTAAATCACAGCTGGCTCAGCGTGGAGTCTGCACACAATCAGAGCAGTTATCCTTTACCTCTTCTCACCAAGCTGCAAAAACCTGGAGCTGTGCTACAACAGAAGTAATTATTCAGAAACAATTTTGCCCTTTTCCTGAGTAATTCACCCCTGTTTCTGAGCAAAAAGTATATACATGAAGTTTCAAGGGCTTGTTAGTCCTGTTGGTAGGATTTGAGATCCATTGTCTGAGTTCAGTCCCTTCATATCTGAATGCAATGCAGAACTACAAGCTTCAAAAAAGAATTCCAAAGTGCTTGATAAGCATCAAGAAAATACACAGAAAAAACAGCTTCTGCATTGATATAGAACCCACCCTATGTGTAAACTGATTGTCATACTTATATAAGAACTTACTAAGGGATATCACTTAATTATGAAAATTAATCAGGGGATTGGAAACTAAAGCCTATTCTAGATACTTTGAACTGAGATTCGAGCTTGAACAAGTCTTTAAACTCTTTGTTATTTAAATTTTCCATCTAGAAAATTGAGATAATTATCCATTTAATCCTTAGGCTCAGTACTTCAAGGTGCCACATATTACCAATTGTCTCTGACTCATGGAAGGCATCCTTTGCTATGTAAGTGGTCATTGCTTTTATTTCTTCTCAAAACAGAGAACAATACAATATTGCAACTAGTTTTCTATACTAGTGCCTAGGAGAGAGTGAGGATACTGTCTAGAAGATCTGTAAACTCCCTATGCAATAAGTGCACTTAGTGTACAAAGTAAAATCCATAATATCTTCTTCCTGGCAATATGTGACTGAACAGCCAGAGAACAACTGTCACTGGAGGTGCATGTGTTTGTTGCTGAGATATCTCACTTGCTCATCCATGGAAAAATGCTCTTTGCTCAGGCCAGAAGCAGCTCAAAGTAAGCTGAGAGCACGCGAGGGTCACTGATTATTTCTGAGGCTTTACAACCTAGGGCAGAGAATTATTTCAGGCAAAGTGAAAACTGACTCCAACCTTTGTCCGAATCTTAAACCAAATATGAAGTAAATTCAGTTAACATTCACTTTCATGCACTCATTATTTGTAGATTAGAGTGGGATAATGTACAAGTGAATGACTCCACTCTGGCTAGAGCCAGCAAGGACCAGAAAGTACAGTCTTATGACATTTTCAGTCTGATTCCTGGAAAACAAGTATAGCCTTGGAAGATAGCCACAGGTCCGAGGGACTCTGTGAATACATGGAAGCTTTATCCACTCTGATCAACATTGTGAATGTTGTGTCAGCTCTGCATACAGCTATTTTTCTACTCCACTGTTTACTTAGAAGTTAAATTCCACACTCAAAGTTATTTCAGAATCACTTTTAATTTTTACTATAGGATATGATGCATTAGTTTGTTTGTGATAGTTAAATCGTAGTCTTTAGTTTGACTTCCTTAAATCTACATAAAAATCTCAATAAATCCTATTTTTGATAGTTTAGACATGAGCTACATTTCTATAACACTTTGCCTTATTTTGGAAAACACAGCTAATGTTACAAAGATTGTGGGGGTTTTTCTGATATAGGTACATATTTTGTTGTGAATAAACTGAAAGGGCTCAGATTTATAGTTTCATTTGCTACTTCATAGGAACTGTGTATGTTTTTTCCCTTGTGTCAAATACAAGATTGTTTAACCCTTGATGAGTGGGTCATGATGATTTCATCAAAAACGAATTTGAGAGGCAACTTGACCGTGGCCTACAAATATCTCCCTGATGGAGCAGCTACTTGTAACACAAAGCTCTTCAAAGAAAATATATAAAAGCATCCAGTGAATGGAAGATCAAGTAGAAGCAATCAATAAGAAAAAATTGAAAAAAATGTTGAACAAATAACTTGTATAAGGAAGGGTGAATTTTCTCCTGCTGGAAATCCTGAAGTCAAAACCAGACATGAAATGTCAGAAGTCATGGGGGTAAAGTAGCAATAAACCTGGAAAGATTCTATAGCTACATTATGTAGACTATCAGACAAGATCATTGCACCATCTGCTTCTGACCCTAGAGTTATTATGACTGTAACTCTGAATTCTCACACACGCCTGAATTTCCTCTCCACTCAGCATGGTCAGGCCTCAGGATTCCTATTCTGGTCCATGGAGCAATACACACATATGAATCTGAATTAAATTCAAACTCTTTTAAAATCTGAGGTAAGATGCCTTGGATCTCATATTCTGGCTTTAATGAATTTTTAAACTAAGAGAGAAAAATGTGGCTTTTAAAAACATTTTCTATTCAATTATCTCTCATTTCCACCACTTGACACAAATAAAGCCGTTGACTGCTTTAGGATGGTCAATCCAATCAACATTTATATATACTGCTTGGACTAGCGTAGATCTACTGTAGAAAAAGCACAGGTGAAATTTCATTTAAGTGTAGGTAATCAAAGTGCTGATTTTAACTGCCACTTGTCCCATGACTTTGTTTATTCAAGAGGAAGGATTCTTTCAGTAACCAAACAGATGATGTAGCTACAACATGCTGTACATTCATAATGAATCAGTATCTGTTTGATGCAGCATTTACATTGCACTGCAGGTCTGCAGTTTCATTGTCCCTAGGTCCTTGTCCTGTGAGCTCACAACACAGTCCTTCAGCATGTTACATCAGCTGGTCCCATTCAAACAGATCTGTTTCCTGACAGCATTAAATACGGCTCTGGTTTGCACCGTTGAAGGTAGTGAATCACAAAAGCTGTGATCCACAGAGTGTTCAGTTATGTCCCTGAGCTTGGCTTTGGGCTGGGATAAGGTCCTTGGTTCAAAAATCCAGTTAATCCAGTGCCAAATACAGTGAGCCCAGTCCTTCTGCAGACGAATGTATCTTCTGTCCCTTAGCAATGGTCAAGGAACTTCTGGAAGTGGGTTATGTTTTTGCAGGTTAAATGGGAACTACTCCAAATGGCTTGGACCCAAACTGATTAGTTGCAAGTTTTATAATACCTTATGCAGTTAGTGATTCTCCTGTTAGACCTAAAGTCAGCCTTTTGTGCTCTGCTCTGAGTTTTTAGTACACCAATAATATCTGTTTCTTCTTTCTCTGATAATCTTAATAGTACAAAACATTGTCACAAATAATAAGGTCTCTCACAATTTGACAACTGTCAAGGCAAAGTCATGATATTTATTGAAAATTAAAGTTGCAATCTGAATAAAAGATTCCTTTAATGAAACGAGGACATTTTTCAAATGACAAACACTGACACCAAATATTTTTTCTGTAATTTAGCAAAGATGTGATAGGAAATTATTTAAATCAGTAACACAGTTGAAGAACATGATTGTTGTCAGTCTTTGTGCTTCTTCTCAGAAAAGCATCCTTCAGATTCCACTGGGGTATCTATACTGTTGTTGTTCCAGAGAAAATAAAATATTTTGCAAAGCTAGACAACCCTCTTCTCCTGAGAGAGATAATTAAAGACACCTCCGGTCTATGCTGCTCTAGTTCAGACTTCTTCCCATCTCACTAAGGGAGCCCTTTTTCATACAAGTGCATTGAGTCTGATCTCTGGGATAAGTGCAGGGGTCAGTGAGACTTATGGTTTGAGTCATCCTGGCTGGGAGAACCTACCAGTAAGTTGCTACAGTAGCCATGTCCTAGTCTAGGCAACTTCAGATTTCAGGTTCTCCTGGGCTTCTTGCTTTGAACATTGGCACAGGGCAGTCCAGTCTGCTCTCATTTCAGAAGCTGTAGATAACTGTGTTCACCAGAAATGGTGGCAGTCCTTCCTGGGCACTAGGCACAGTGGTAGTCCTGGCAGATTCTCAGGACCTTGACTTAGTTAATAGCACTGAGACTTCAGCAGTGATGAAGCAGTCACGCCAAGGGAAATATGGATGGCTCCCTGTAGTGAGTCTCTCTGAGCCCCACAGCAGCCTTGACAGTGCTATGAGATAACACTCCACTGTTTTGGCTGCTGTGAGCACAGTGTCAGGCAAGCGCAAGACTTTGGGAGGGGACACGAGCAGGCCAGTTGACCCAGACTGACCAAAGGGATATTCCATATCATATGACGTCAGCTCAGATTTAAAGCTCAGGAAAGGAGCAGGAGGGCAGGGGCATTCATTGTTTTCCAATGGCTGCCCACTGAAAAGACAACAGAATGTGTAGGGGCTCTGCTTCTCAGGACATGAGCTGACTCGTTGTGAATGGGAAGGAGAGATTATACTTTTTGATTTTGTTTTTTGAGAGTGTAAGGGGTTTTTTTGCTTATAACAAACTGCCTTGTGTCAAAACCCATTAACTGTTTTCATCTTATTCCCCTTTTCCCCCTTCCTGGCTGGGAAAAGAGAGGGGCGAGAGACTGTGCAGGCACTTGGCATCCAGCCAAGGTCAACCTGTTACACTCCCAATCCTTTCAATGCATAGGTAGCTTTAAAGAGTGACTGTAGAAATTTTAGAGTTACCAACCTTATAAAGATTTTTATTTTCAGTGAGAATTTCACGAACAAAATACACAGAGTTAATGTATGTTTGGTCCTGTCACATTCTGATATTGTCCTCATTGGAACAGATTGTCTACAGAAATGAAGCTGCAAATTTGAATACACTAACTGTCATAAATAATTCAGTGACTTATTTGTATAATTGAAAACCTCAAGTGAAATCAAGGTATTCGTTGTCATCCGGTAGCAAAAATATACTGGATCCCATGGCTCTGTCTTGCTGAATAAGGCAGATCCTCTATAGGACTCCACAAACCAGAAATGAAGGTAGGCAATTTAATAAATGAGCCTCATTTTGTATCTGTAGCAACATCTTGTCTTTCTAATCAAAGTGGCTGTGTTATTTAGTCTAGATAATGCCTTGTGCTTCCACTGGTTGGTATTGATATCCTTTCAAGTGAAAAGAATATGCAGCCATTAATGAGCTCTTGCTGTTAAGATGTCCAGCAAGGTAATAATCAACAATGTTGATGTGTAAATGAGGCTTCAGAGTTGAAATTGTTTTTGTAATGAATGAAGCAAATCACATTTCTCTGGCTCTTGGTTTGCAGAGCAGGTGAGGACTGGCTGAATGTTAAACACAGCAGTAGCTCCTTTACAAGCACACACATTAGAGTCTTAGGTCACTTCTAGACCAGAAGTGCTACCCGCCTTGCTAATGTTTTTATTCAAAGTAAAACACATCTTCTTTAAACTGTCTCCTTTCTCCTTTTTTGGTGCTTTCCATCCCTGGCATCTTGCTGTGTTCACTGGGGGAATGTGAATCCCACATCACAGAAAAAAAGGAAGCAATTTCCACAGGTCTCAGTCCTTTGGGGATTCCACAAGGTTTGGGTTGGAAGGAATCTTCAAAAACTATCTAGTTCCAACTCCCCTGCCATGGACAGGGACACATTTCACTTGACCAGGTTGCTCGATGCCCCTTCCAACCTGACCTTGAACACATCCAGGGATGGGGCATCCACCTCTTCTCTGGGCAACCTGTTCCAGTGCTTCAACACCCTCACAGTAAAGAATTTCTTGATAATATCCAATCTAAACCTACCTTCTTTCTGTAAAGTCATTCCCCCTTCTCTCATCACTACATGACCTCGTAAAAAGTCCTTTTCCGCCTTCCTGTAGGCCCCCTTTAGATACTGGAAGGCTGCTGTAAAGTCTCTCCAGGGCTTTGTCTTCTCCTGACTGAACAACTCCAACTTTATCTGGACCATAGACACTTGTATGAACGTCTAGATGCCCTCAGCCATCCCCATTCTGGATGCCATGGGAAAGATGAGATTTTTCAGAGTATCTCATGAAATATTTGAATCTCAAAAGCCTTACCTACCGATTGGCCTACACCAAGAATGGGCAGTCAGTCTGCTTACCTTTTTTCCAGTCTTTCTTTTAGGGGTAGCCTTCAGGCTGAGGACACACCAAGAAGTGTCACAGCTGAATAAAACTGTGTGCCTAGGTCAAAAGAAGTAGACAAGGAAGTGATGCAGCTTCTATTTTATTAAGCATTTTTAAAGAGTGTTGTCCTTTCTAAAACAAGAAAAAGCAGGATCATGCACATGGCATGCTTGCACAAAATATATAAAGCACCGAATTTTAGCCAAAATCACTATTTCAAGTCAAATTGCCTGTACTGACATATGAACTTCTGACTTCTACTTCCCTTTATCTTCTCTCAATGACCCTGAGATCAGAGAAAACTCAAAACATAGTCTACTGCTGTTAAGCTCTGCTTTGCAGAGTGATCCTCTAATATGGTTTATCTCTTGTAAATTGGAGGCTGTAGTTTTCCACAGCCTTCCTAGGGCAAGGCTTAGTGGGAGCAGTCCCGTGGGAAGCTGTTTTTTTGGGGTCATGCTATTGGAGTACAAGAAATGTGGGAAGGCAGAAGTTGTGCTTTGTGGTATGAAAGAATGTGCTGTTTTATAGAGAGTCACTACTGGATGGATAGTGTTTTAAAATATTTGATCTGTGGAGGTCTTACCTGCTTTAAGTATACTCAGCATGAAGACTTGGCCACTAGCACTAAATTATTTTTCTTCTTTGTCCTCACTGAACTTTAAGATTGAGCAATGTCAGCTAGGAAACAGACTTAATCCGGTGCTTTACAAGCACCATGATAAGCATGTTCACTGTCACAAATGAAAAAACTTTTTCAGTGAAACTATTATTGAATTGACCTACTGAGTTGGTAGTATGTCTAAATAATCTGGGAAAACATACAAAAGAAACATCCTGCATACAACAAATGGGCTCTCCTTAATGATGCCTTACTTTTTGAGAACAACAATTGAAACAGAAGCATAGACATAAAAAAGGAAGGCGCGATTAAAGTGCCACTGTTCACAGGTAATTGTCAAGTAATTATAGGAGAAAAAGGGTGAATTAACAAAACTATTGAAATAGATGTATTTTTTAGCAACATCATATACAATAAAAGTGGGCACACTTAGTGCTAAAGGAGCTCCACAAGCTATTTCAAACTAGATTTCCTACCCATTTGTGTGACTTCTGTAACTGATGTTCTCTGAGTATCATAAGATTTAATGTATTTACCTTCCCACCCCTGATGTGGAATACATAAGTGTTACCATCTGTGGTGCTGCACACTGGCACCCTGGAGTGCTGTGAGGTTGTTGTCCACAATGTGATGTTTCTCTAGCTGGCATTAATATGGGAAGATACACAAAAGGATGATGCTGCTGCAGTGTCAATGTCTGCTGTGAACCCTCCTGTCAGCAGGTATAAATGGGCACCTTCACTCTCACCCAGTGCTGCTCTTCATTGATGGATACACTGTTGATTCAGGCCCCTCAGCTTCCATTGCCTTTCCTCGCACACGCAGGAAACTGTGTGCCTGAGGTGAGGGAGAGATGTGTGTGTAATCATCCAAGAGGTTATTGCTTTTAGTGCTCTGTTCCCCTTCTGCTCGGTTCATCTCTAGTACCTGTTTAGCATAAACCTTGCTTCCTTGGGACTCATTCCATGTGGCCCATCTGTACAACTTCTCAGACTTCCACCTTTGCAGAACTTTGACAGCAATGTCTCTCATTTTATGGCAAAGTAGACAAGAGTTTCCATCAAGGAACAGAGTTCAGGATTGGCAGCTTTCAGCATTCAGCCTTTTATTCCAGACAACACTTCTGCCTTTGATACAGTGGCTCTGCCATATATATTGTCTTGCACATACGTAAGGATGTGCTTTCCTGTAGGGACAGATCCATGTCTAGTGTGCAATCTTTCTTAAATGCTTTTCCCTGTGTTTTCTGAGCTTGCATTCTTCTGGGCATAATCACAGTTCTGCCTGGAATGCATCAAATTAAGCACTTTCTCTCCATTCTGTTCATCCCACACTTATTTACTATTTCCGTGTTCTTTCTTTCCCACAGTCCCTCTTGCTCTTTAATCATGGAGCTTTATAGTAGCCTGAACAGTGGCTGTCCTGAAAGCCTATTTCTTCCATGTTATTCATTGTGTGCTTAATCTCATGAGTACAAATAATCAGAAAAGTGAGCCACATTTTCAATGTTTTGCAACCTTGTGTATCCTCTAGACAGCTTCACACTTGTTTGGAGTGTGTGTAATGGGGAATGACATTGCTCTTTGAGTTGGGAATCTTTTCAATGAAAGTATTTTCATCCAATAACATGAAGAACAGCACAGTTGAAAACTTTACATGAGTGACCCACCAGAACTCCAGATTTGTACTGACAAACTCTAGTCCTTCAGGGCTGCAGACTTTAAGAACAGTGCATTTGTATGAAGAAGCACTTCAGCTTCGATGTTAGCAAAAAAATGTCTTTGGACACCAGAACTTTTTCCCAAAAGGCAAAATTCCAGTGGGAATTCTTTGCCTTGTTCTTCTGCGGCACCTTATTTGCCGTTTAACTGCTGCTTCCCGTCCTTATGCTGGATGCAGCATTTCTGTAGGATGGAGAGCCTGGGAAATACTCTGAGATAAATAGGGTTAGCAAAGGTGCAATCCTTCTGACTGACTTCACCCTCACACTCAGGTTATCACCCAGAAGTAGCACCATTGAGGCCAGAAGCCGGTACCTTCATGAAAGTGGTGCCAGAAGACAGTGACACTCCTAGTTCTCAAAAAGTCTTGCATAGCTCTGATCTACATGTCATGTGTGAGCAAGAGAGCTCCAGAGGGTAAGCAGTTAGCTGCACCACAATAGTAGGGGTGAGGATGAAGTGTTAAGTGGGAAGGGGAAGAGGGGTCTGTAGCTCCTGCATTGGTAATATCCAGGGATATGTGAGCTGATTGTATCTGTGCATCCCCTACATCAAAACCCATCCCTGTTAAGGTTTTCCCTGCAGTGAATGAACAAGTGGGCAAAGTAGCTCTCTGCAAACAACCCCATCTTAGAAGGCAAACCTGCTGACACCCTGTCCATCCACTTCCTTTCCCTTCCCTTATGTCAGCAAGGCCAAGGCAGGAGAATGGGGCTGACCGTCTGGTCCACGGGTGTAAAATCAACACACACTTTTTGAATGGAAAAATGGAATTAAAAGTACAGTGACCCACAGGGTCACTTTTTTTCCTTTTCTGAAAGATTGCAGTACCTAGCACCTCATAAGTTTGCCCCTGATTATAGAAACAGCTGGAGAGGGACTTTGCCCTGTCACCTGTAAATGTTCCTTGAATGGAAAATAATTTCGGTCTTTAGTGTTGTAAAGCAAAACCCACCTCAGTAGGAGGCTCTCATGACCTCATATGTTCCCTCTGTGTTTTTCAGATGAAGGAGCCCCATGGCAAAGGAGATTCGCTGCCCAAGCCGGAGCCCAGGACCCTCTGGGGTGGGGAAGAGGCAGGTACGGGTAGTGTGTGGCAGGGCGGGCAGTGGGGCTGAGCAGGCAGCACACTGCTTCTGATGCACCTTTATTCTGGGCTGAAGTGCTTTGTCTTCAAGCCAAGCTTAATTGAAGGATGTTTTTCATGTCAAAATGAAAAACACTCTCACCCACTGAGTGTTTGCAGGGCAACAACAACAGCAGCAGCAGCAACTCACTTGCGTGCAAGATGGCTGCAGTGCACAATGTGCTGCACAAAGGCTACAGAGAAATTATGTCATGACATAATGGGGAGAAACAACAGAATTCTAGCAGATCTGTTTAATAAGCCGTCAGATGTGTTTCAGTGCTGACCTGCTGTCAATGCAGAGCTCTCTTCAGCTACCAGCAAGAGTCCTGCAAATGCATCTGAGGGCAAAAGTGGCCACTTGGTGACACCTGGTCTGTATGCAGGAGAACCGAGGACATGAGTGCTGTGCACAAAAGAAGCCTCAGTAGTTTTAGCATAGGTAGAATGTATTGAATATGTTGAGGTCACATGCATTCTTCTTATTCTGTCTCCTTTCTGTCTTGAGGTTTTGCTTTTTGTGGGGATGTGTCAGGTTTTTGTGTGCTTTGTTTGTCTTTATTCCTCTTTGCCTAATCATAAGCTTGGATCTCATTTGAAAATGGGAAGTGTACCAGATTAACTTGGACTGTTGGTGCTGCTGTGGTTGGATGACACGTCAGAACTGCATTTAAGACAAGAAAAAAATATCCATAAAAATGCTGTGGCAATAAAGTGCAAACAATGTCCCAGTAAACATAAACTGCTCCTAACACGACAGTTGCTGTCAGATCCTGAGGCACATTTCATTTGGATGTTTAGGGGGTTTTCTTCCTGCTCTCTTTGCCATTTTTGCAACTGTTCCCTTGGGAAAAATCCCAGAAGCCTCTGTCCCCATCAGGAGGAAATCTTTTACTTCCTTGCTTTGATTTGGAGTGCTTAATGCTCTCAGTTAATTCCTCTGACCTATAACCGGTCTTGGCTTCTTTGCCACATCCCCTAAACATCTACATGTAGGGATTAAATCCTGATCTAGATGATAAACTTTCATGAAACAAGTTCAGAAATACATTTAATTAACTAAACACTCTCACTCAATTGTAAGTTTTCACTGTAGTGTGTGAATGTTGCAAGTTACCCTGATTTCTAAGCAGCGGTAACTACAGCTATAATACATTTTTTTCAGAAATATGGGGCTCCATATAGAGTAGCTGATTTACCTGATTTGAGCTGTACTTTCTTCTGCCTGAAGTGCACTAGGACAGTGATTTACTTTACCCCTCTACCAGCTACAGTGCAGTGTGAGAGCTCTCAATGTCATTTCAATCATTCTTTCCCTCTCTTCTCTACCAAATGGTACTGTCTTTTCAGTTAGGTCCACAGATGGCTACACATGAAACCACATCTGGGGAATGACCCAGTTAAAAATACAGTATTTAGGGACCACTTCTTGGCAGTGGTGATTACATGGGGATGCTAGCTGTTCTTTTTCTTGCTCAGGTTAATTAGGTATCCAAGCTAATTTCAGATAAGGAGAAAAAGTGCTCATGGCTTACTAATCTGGGACCTAGTCCCAGAGTAGCTGAAGTTTAAGGGCTCTTCTGCCATAACACAACTGCCAATTGTAAAGATTACAATTTCATGCCTGTGGCATTCCTCAGTTTAGTGAAACATCAGCTTTTGCTCTACTTTTCCCTCATCTTTTCCAATAAAGTTTTTTCCTGACACAAAAGCTAGCTCAATTAAAAATGTGATGAAATTGCTCTAAAGGCACAGCTTGAAATTCAGCTTTGCAATTTACAGAGGATAATTATTTCATATTTTATTTTTCTTTTAATGTATTCATTTATACCCTACAACATAGTAGCAGATCAAAGGTCTAATAGATCTTAATTGCAGTTAATATAAATGTCTCTGTATGTGTCATACTGAACTTGCACTAAAAAAGAAATGTAACAGTCTGGATTGAAGACATGTGAAGTCCTTCTACATTTACCTGCAGGACAGCCTTGAGCTGATCCTTCAGCCACTGGTGTCAGGTAGGAAGCTGAGCTCCATAGCAACCCAGATGCTGAAATTTGGAAGATCTGTGGTGACTGGCTGCAGTACTTTTTTTTGGTGAAAAATTGGGCTCACAGTACTTGTAGCCCTGAAGAATTTTTCTCAAATAAAAACCAAACCCATGATCTTGTCTGACTTCAGACTTCTGCAAAGGGGTTGGTGTTGTCACAGGTTGTGACCTACAGGAAAATTCCTGTCTGAGGAGGAGAAGAATCAGGCCCTATCTGAGTCCTTTTCTCTTCCTTGACTGTGAAAAAAAGCTAGATGAGCTGGGCTTAACTCATTCTTATAGATCTTCAGTGGCAGGGAATCCCCAGCACCCCCTACTTCTTTATGTCCTTGTTCCAATCCTTATGTTATTGTCCTTAAAGTCCATTTTCTTGGACAGCCCATGCAGATATAACACAGAACTAAGTAATTTTTAATTTTTTTTTTTAAAATTTGCAACTTTTTCTGTTGAGTTACAAATCTGGCACCTGACATATCACACAGTACAGTGAAGGAGGCCAGCACCAAACTAGACAAACTACAACCCTGGCAGACTTTCTTCCAGAGTGTGGCATCATGTGAGATTTCCAGAGGATCTGCTACATTGCTGCAGTTGCAGGGAATCAAAGTAAGGGAGAGCAAGAGGGTGAAAGAGAGGCCACTGGAGAAAACAGCAGAGTGATGAAGAGGCACCACATCCATTGCTCTTCCCAGCTACCAGAAGGATATCTAGATTTGAACTCTTCTCTTGCCCTAACATTTCCTTCACACCCATGTATTTTCCAGCCGGTATCCAAACTACAGCTCTATTCTGTTTGAGGTCCTGCTTCCTATTTCCCCACCAGAGGTCCACATTTTAGCTTGCAAGACCTAATGGCAAGTCCTTTTACCTGGAGTAGAGCCAGTGACAAGAACTTCGGGCCTTATAGGAGAGCGTCATATTTTTGAAAAGCAGTACAGGGGGCATCATCTACCACCCTTTTGTACTGTTATGCAGCTAAGCAATAAATCACACAAAATCATGGGTTGTTGCAAGATTAATAGCGAAAGGGTCTAGGAAAATGTGATACAGAAGAGAAGCTGAGTATCAGGAGTCTCCTGGTTGTTAATTTGTATTGCCTGACTCCTGCCCAAGGAGACCTATTGTTGTGTATTTTATAGACATTGAAATAAACTAACTAAAAAGGTCATATAGAATGAAGCCCACAAAGAAAAAAATGCTATGATTTTCTGTATTTTTTGCTGTTGCTTGTAGAAGTGACCTTGAAAGTAGGAATGTGCCTATGTTGCTGCCTTACAATGAAAACAAGACAGTTTTTCTTCTTTTGTAACGGTAGCCTAAGGTCTCCCTGTATTATATTTTTCTGTAACACATTTGGCAAGAAAAATCTGTGTGATTACACTTTGCTAAGGGTGAGGGTGAGGGAACCTTAACCCAGGTAGGGTACAATATAGCAGCATGTTGGAATTCATCAGTCCTTACCATCACACAGCACAAATGGCTCCCTTAACAGAACAGTCTGACTGAGGAGGCATTTCATTCTTCTCACACTAATACGAATACTCAGAGGTAAATGTGTTTCAGAAGAGACAAGGGCTAACTAAGGCCTGTTATGCACTACTCCCTAATTATCTTTCAAGAAACTAGGCACAAAGCAGGCTGTCTCCAGACTGATTGCCTCAGGAAAGAAAAGAGAGCTTCTTCAAGGAAACCTACTGCTTTTCCAGCTCCTAGGAGATGAAGGTTTCTGTTCATGTTTTAAACTTTTTCATGTAAAATGTAGCAATCATTGATGACTACAGAAAACCTCAAAAACCTTCCCACTTGTCAGGAATCAGTGGACTAAAGGGTGTGATCCCAGTCAACAGAATGAAGGAGGATTAATTTTAAATTGTCAACAGTCATAACACTCTTTGATATCCTCTGTAGTCTCAAGGAGATACTTATATCTGTTTTGTCACTGTACATCTCAGAAGGCAATTTGTGACTCAGTTCAAAAGTGAGGGAAATTAATTCAAAACCTTTTACTATAATCAGACTTTAATATGTTGGAGCAAAACTGCTTAGTTTACCTGAGATATGCTATCATTTTCATTTAGCCTATCACATCACTCAAACAGCATTGTCTGGAGATAATTACTGAAGAAGACAGGCTCTTGTCAGTCTAAAACACAGCAGCGTAAACTTATTTACTGAAAATTAAAACAGATGGAAAACTGCTGTTGCTTTTAATATAGTTGCACAGAAAAAAATAAGACTGCAAGTATGTTAAAAGTAATTGTAGGAAATGAAAGATTGTGGCTTACAACCTAAGTCCTAAACAAAATAGTTCAAGTATCCTAGTAAAAAATAAGTATATTTATTCATATCAATTAATTGAAAATCATAAAAGAAACACCTCTCCATATACAGCATTGAATGCATGTAAGCAGCACCAGGGGAAAAAAAAAAGAAAAAAAGAAAAAATCTGAACGAATACTTCATTAGAATAATTCAGAGAAAAGTCACAAATATTGAAACAAGTAAAGAACTTTTATTCTAAAAGCACATGTATGCATCACCACATGGATGTGAATCATGCCACTAAAACTAAGAAGGCTACTTGTCTACCTAAAATTAAAAAAACAGTTTCTGCACTGGTTTGTAGAACTGAGAGTATACATTCTAATACAGAGTGACCTACCATGCCCTGGGTTCTATATATATCCTTTAAGCTCAGGAGCAGCCTGACTGGGGGATTGAGATATTTCTCCATCCACACAAACGTTTTTCTCCTAGGTCTGTTACTACCTGACAGATGTACCAGAATTCCAACACAGTGTTAACCACAGAAAGTGCAGGTTCTGCTCTGCTTTGCTATGTTTGCCAGGCTCTCAGCATTGCAATCTTGTAGCCCTCCACTCAGGCTCTCTCCAATTTCTTAACATACTTCTTGAAGTGGGTGGCCAAAACCGTCCAGTTTTCCATATCCTATTTGACTTCACCCTATGAAATAAAAACATGAGAAAATGGTCTCTTTTACTGGAAATAATTTTGAAGATGACTTTGAACTTGTGATGTTCCACTGAAGGTGATTGACGCTGATGATGTTGATTTCAGAGTGTTGGCTTCAACTCAAAGCAGCAAGGAACAAAGAAAGGCCTGAGAGAGAAAAGGTGAAATGAAGGAGCAAATTAGGGCAAAAAAATAACTCCAAGTAGTGGAAAAGTTGGAAAGAAGACAGAGGAAAAAAACAAGTCTGAAAAAGTCAAGATAATAAAGACCAAGGTGGTAGTGCAGGAAATTACACTCTGAGACTTTCGTTACACTGTGATCCAGGACAAATGTAGACTAATACAATCTACTTAGCAAATGGGGATGGGTCGAATTTAAGATCATTTAAGCTAAGAAGTTTCATTGTCCAGAGAGAGGAAAGCCAATGGCAAAAAGAGTCCTCCAAATAACTGCTTCACTCTACATCTCACTGAGCATGTTGCTCAGGAGCTTTATCATGACAGACTTTGAAATATATCTTTCATTTATTCCAGTCCCTTTATTACTCTACAGGAGAATTACAGATGTTAGGGATTTTGTCTCAGCTTTCTGTGCTGCTCACTTGCACCAGCATACCCCAGCTTGCCTCTCTGCCTCCTAGCTGACTGAGGAATGACTGAATAAGGAGAAACAAATCTGGAATTGAAGTTGCTTTTCCAGAAAACGCTATTTGAAGCCTTCAAAAACAATGAACAAATTGTCCATACAAAGACTTCCTCTAAAAATTACTTCATTGCATTGATGGCAGTACACTACCCTCCCCACAACTCTGCAAAGATCTGACTAACAGCAACTTACTCAAGAGAAAATGAATAAGCAAAACTTAACTTTACACAAGAAAACGTGTGATATTTTTGGACTCAGATTCTGGAAAAAAAAAGGCACGTGACAAAACCAAAGGAGCAAACAGCCCTGACATCACAAGTGTCGGCAATGTACTCCAGACTAGACAATGTTTATGGAAAGATGAGGGATAAACTTGTCTCCTGTCAAATCTGTGCATGGTAAAGAAGTATCTTGGTAGGCAGGATCAGATAGGGCTTTCATTGTTTGCACTTTGCTGCCTTGCATATTTCCCTGGAGTTTCTGTAGTACAGATAGGACTGTATCCCAGATACAGTTTATTTGGAGATAAAAGAGAACCAATTCCTCTCAAAAAATACAGATTGGAAAATAGATTTCACTTTTTATAGAAGTCAGAGCATTGTTTATGATTCTTGCAGCCCAGAATGCTCTGCCGTTCACTCTGCTGTTTCTGCAGGATGTTGTGTTGTGTGCAACCTGCCTTCAACTGTTGTGCCGTGTTGCTATGTGCTCAGGCTGACAGCTGGTGCATTTCATTCCAAATTAGTGGCTGCCTTTTGCTCTGGAGCGAAGTAATACCTACACATAGGGCCAGATTCCAGTTCTCTATGGAAATGCCCTCAAAACAAGTGAAAATACTACCAAAACAGATCCTTTGTACCGATTTCCTGATCAGTCACATGATACTTCCTCTTTCTATATGGAGTTCCCTACACACTCCCATACCAGTTCCCTTTTTTTTTTCCTTTCCTAGCAATCTAAACATTTCGTGTTGTGAAAAGAATTCAGCGTCTCAGCAGTTCCACATTTCTTGTAAGCTGGCCCCATAGAAGTGTCAGGATGCTGAGCCATGCTTGAGGATGATGGCCTACAGCCTGGAATTCTGTTTTTCTTCCCTTGGAGTAAATTCAGAGTAAAATGTGATGTTGAAATCTATTTTAAGATCTTCTGTGAAAATGACAGTGAATGATGAAAGAGGACTTTCTACAAGTCAATAGCTGTAATATATTGATAAAATAGTTTTTAATCAGTCTAGCATTCTTAAATTCCTTTAAGAGCATTTGAATTACCTCTTTGGTCCAAGCAAAGGTTCACTTGGTCCAGGATCTCATCTTCAGTAATGGTCCATGTCAGATATCATGTAAAGGTATTTCTCAATCTGTGACAGTACTGGAAGTCCAGTAAACATCAGATGGTGACCTAAAAAATAGTTGAAGATATTTTTCTAAGTAATCAGTCAAGCAAAAGAAACACAAAAAGCAATAATATTCTCAAGACATTCTTGATAAAAGCAAGTGAGTGAACACTCAAAGCTTAGCTTTTAAATTATTGTGAATTTAAACATTACAGCTGTCCTGCACAAGGTGGTCCACTGATAGTTTTCCAAAAAACTAAGTAAACCCTGCATTAACAGGATTTGAGAGACATGGCTAAAGGCAAAAGATACTGAGAAATCCTCAGGGAAGTTTATGTCTTATCCTGGCAGCCACAAATAGGCTTATATAACAAAGTGGAACCTGATGTTTCAGGCTCAAAATATTCTTCAATATTTAAAAACACCACATCTGAGAATAAAAATGTGTATAAAGAAAAAAAAACACTCATTATATTAATGAAATAATGTTGGTTCTCACAATTTGTAACCTCATAATAGCCTTTCCCCCCCACTTCAAGAACAAAACACTTTTTCCTTTTGTCTTTAACAAATGTTTTCACTAGTTCATTAGTCACTACTGTACACATATGTATGTTCCAGTGAGCACAAATGCATTAATAGAAGTAATTTTTTTTAACTCTGTGACTCAACTCACACAGCCAAAGTGACTTGGAAGTTTAATAGTTGCAGATGCAGTACCTAAAGACAAATATACTTGAAATAATCAAGGTGAATGTTCTGGGGCTTGAGTGATTACAGATCTCCTATCAGTGCAACCTGAGACTAGATCATAGAGTTTTAAGTTCTGTGTATGCTGTTCAACATAGAAAAGTTAAACAAGATAGAATAAATACATATTAAATGAAAAACACAATCACAACAATAAAAATATATGTACACATAATACTAAATATGAGAGAAATGTGGTCTGTAAAAAATACTTCAGAATGCTATCTCCGAACAAAGCTGAGCATATTTCACTATCATGTACTATCCATTTTGAAACAGATGTAGTGGAATCAAAATAGGATTAGGCAGATACAGAGTTACTGTGCAGCTGAACCTGGCATATGTAGCTTATTGTGTATTTCACACTTTTGTATCTCAAACACTGACAAAAACAGATTTTGTGCCTTTCTGAAAAATTCCCTTCCTTTCTCTGCTTCCTGTATTTCTGTAAAAAGCACTAAGATCTCAAAACTGTGGAACAGGGCAAAACCAGAGTGCTACTTGCAAACCTCATGAAACTTGGGAGGACACAGCTTTTGACTTTGATTCAGAGTACAATAGCTGTGATTCAGACCTCTGTTTTGAGTCTTTTAGTCATTTAGTGGGCAAAACTGCTGTCTAGTTTTGCTTTGTAGGAGATGGGCTATATGTCCAACGACCCGAGCATGAGATTGAAAGTCACAAGTTTTACAAATGTTTATTCTATTTCAGGCACATCATATGACAATGACCAAAGTCATCCAACTTCTTCATTCTTTAAAACGTCACTGTTAATATTTGCCTGTCTGAGGTTTTAAAGAGATCTGGATAAAAATATGCATAAGTGAAAATCTTTACTAAGTGGAAATCATGACTAATAGCACTAGTAACAGAGCTCCTTGTAACTGTAGAGAATTCTGCTGTGCTATGCTTTGCAAGTGTTAATTTAGCTGCCATTGGCAGCTAATTTATGCTTAGCGCTTCTGCATTTAAACTTTACATTTGCCCTCAGTGGTTCATCTGTCTACATGAGCAGTACAACACTGAAGGCCAAAAGTCTTGTTTTCAATCCCCTATCTCATTGGACAGTACTTTGCTTAATCTCTTTATTTCTCTTCAATTTCTTCACCTGTCATTTTATCTGTATTTCTAAAGAGCTCCACTGTCAACAAAATACAAGCTGCTTAGTAATGTTTCCTATATTGCAGCATGCTGAGGCACATTTGCAACACGTCACAGTTTCAGGAGTTAATTTTTCTGACACCCTATTAAAAATACATAGAGACAGTTGATTCTCTTTCATGTGTTCTTCCTTTTTAGGAAAAAAATTTATAGCATTATTAAGCCTGTCTTGTATGAAAGATCAAGCATGATATTCAGCTAGGCAGAGGTGCACTGCATTCATCTCACTGAAGGTACAGAAATCAGTATCACACTGAGAACTACGTATCAGTCACACTGCATTCCTCAGTAATCCAATATGCTAAACCTGCTTTTCCCCACTTCTGCATGGAAGTATTTTCTGAAAAAAAAAAAACCCAAACCTCTATTACAAGGTTCTGATGGGAGCATTACAGTAGTATAGGCAACTACTTGGAGCATGGCACACTTCCAAATCTGTATTCTTTTTACTCCAGGAATTTAAAATAAGAATGCAGCCAACGGGTGTAAGATCAATGGCACTATGCTTACAGTTTGCCTTACACACTGATTAAGCAGACTGGGATACACATCTGCCTCCAGCTTCAGCTGTGCCAGCTGAAGAGGCTGTGCCCAGGTGCTCATCACCTGGCTGATTAATGCAAGTCGGTGGGAGCTCCCACATGGAGATCTGCCAGCTGATCCAAGGGTTGGTAACACCCACCTTGTGGGTGCTGATGAGCAGCTGCAGAGTCATTGGGCTGAGAAAGCCCTTGCTGATAGCTGGAAAGGTCATATACTCATAGCCTGTGGTCTACTGCATGACTATGCATGGATGGGTGTCTGTGCTTGTTAAACCTCCTGATTCTTATCTTTAAATTGGATAAAAATTTGGAGATAGTCAATCTGCAGTTAAGAGGAAGAGACAAGAAATCTCAGAGGTAAAGTTGTTGGACCTGATATACATGGCAGCAAATGCAAGTCTGTGTTAAACAGACAGCCAGGTTAGCTGTTTCAGCAGCTTCTTTTTGTCCTGAAGTCTAGTAAACCTACAGACAAAACACTTGAGCTTGGCTGCCTGAATATAAGCTTTTCTTGTGGAATCACATAAAGGATTTACAAAAAAGTAAAAGTAAAAGCAGCTTCTAGCAAAGTAAATAAAACCCATATCAAAGGTTTCTAATTCACTTTAGGCTTAAGGTGCTAAAAAAATTTGGACTAATTGGAATACTACAAAGAGATTCACAGTGCAGTGAATGACTGAGCAGGTTTGAAAATGGCATCTGGAAGTGAAAAACAGAAATTAAGTTTTCCTTTCTGTGTCTGCCTGTGAAGCAGCTGGGGGATTTCTTTGTCTTACAGTAATATTCTTTGTGGTGATCACGTGCTATGGGAAAAGCAGTTCCCTGGTATTTCCAACATGTTGGATGGTGGCAGGTGATGTTACCAGTTGCCAGTACAATGTGTATATGGTTATACTTCCTTCCCTTCCCCAAAAGTCTGGATTCAAGTCTTTTCATGAATAACAGCCTTTTTAGGTGCCCATGTTCAAATTCCCTCATTTTTAACTGTAATCAATAGCTCTTGCTAGGAAGGGAAACAGAGCTATAGTAATATCAGATATCTAGGTAGCATTCCTCCAAGGCACAGCAAATGCCTGCAGTGCCTGTTCCAGCTCTCACCATCCTAAATTGTCTGTTTACAATGCATGTAATTACACAAATAAGGTTGGCAGATATGAAATATATGTTGCTGTACATAATCTTAATCTAGATACTAGAATGCGAGAAAGTTAACTTTGCGTATAACTTTTGGTTCTGCCACAGACTTCCCTCAAATGAGACATATCTTCTGGGCTTAATTCCCACTTTAGTAAAATAGAACTAATACTTTCACATCTCTCTGAGATGATAATGGCAAGATAATGTCAATTAATTTCAAGAAAACTGGTATGTCTTGTATATCCAGTGCAATACAGAACCATGCAGGGCTGCCAGCAGGAAGACGAGATGCATAATTCATCCTTGAGAAGCACTAAAGTGCATTATACCAATGTTACAAGTATTCTTCCAAGTCCATAACTAGACTGGACAAAGGTCAGGAATCTCTGTCTAACATGTATAGTATTTAAACTTGACACAGAATTTTTTTTCTTTATGCAAATATATAAAAATCAGGAATAAAGTGATCAGCTCTCAAGCTATGTTGACAATATGATCCTCTAAAGTAATTCCATGTCTTTTACATATGAAGCTTCAGAAATAAGAAAGAAAACCCCACCCGTAACTCAAAAAAGCTTCTACCTATCTGTGAGTTTCATGACCAGATTCCTCCAACTAAGCATTAGACATTGCCCGATTCAGGCCACAGATGTCACGGGGTGCTTATTTGTGTCTTCTGACCAAGAAGGTAACTATACGCCTAACTCAAGTACCAAAACTTAATGAGGGTAAATATATTACAAATTAATATATAAATATTTTTACTCCGTTTTGGACCAGTTACCTACAGCAAAATTAACATTTCTTCCCTTGCCCTCTAACTTAGACTAATCAATCCACTCTCAGAAATACTATAATAACCCCATCTTTATCTGGGTCTTGCAATGGATCCAGATAAATGTAGCAAAAATCTCCTAAAATTATAAATCACTAGACACAAATCTCTATAGATGAAGCCCTCTTTAGCATGCATGTTTTGCATCTTTCTGGCCATGAAGCCTTTTAACACTTCCTGAAAGAAAATCTCCTACAAATAGTAAGGAGTCTTGGAGCAGTCAACATAATGGCAAGAAACATGGCCGTATCACCAAGAGGAAAAGCTTTAAGACCTGCCAGTGTGAGTCTCCCTTTAGCAGGCCTCTGTTTTTGTAACTCCAAGAACCCAAGTTGTTTTGAGTTAGCAGCCATCTGAACTTCTGTAGCAAAAATTCCTCTCTTTGACAAATTTGCTCACCATTTACACCATTTGATGCCTTACCTCCAAGGTTGCTGGAGGATTTACAGGCTTAAAGAGATCTTTCTTTTAAGATGATGAACTACAATGATGATGAAGATGATGATGATGAGGGGTTTTGTATACACACACAAGACATTGAGACATCATGGTAGGAAACACCTAGTGGAACACTAGATGAAGAGATAAGGGGAAAAGAGATAAAAGAGATGACCCCATAACTAGGTTAGTTCAGCTAACATTTGTATTTTAGCACATATATCCGCGTAAGAGGTGCAAGGAAACTTGTTCAGATTATGTCCTTGATAGAAAATGCCTACACACACTTCTACTATTATCCTTCAAAATCAAACATTTTCAAAGAAAAAATCTGACTGCAAGAGTCAGTAGACAGTACACACACTATTCATTCTGGAGCATGTACGAACTCCTCACATAAGGCTGCCTTGTGGCAAAAGTAAACCAGCAGACTGAATGCATAGCATCACTAAGAATCTTCATTTTTCTTACAAGTCTTTTTGTTATCATTTTTCTATCATATATATCTCATATATTTTCACCTCCTTTTCCATACTAGCACTGTTCAGTTCTGCCAAGACCAAACTTTGTGCAGTCACAGTATAATATTTTAAGTTCATAACAACAATAATGAATTGAAGTATTTGCCATCCAATATGGTTTTATGAGAACTCTAAGATAGAGAGGCTACGCAATAATGCAAGGACTTTTACTAATGTTTGGGTTACAACACTCAGAAAAAGGCATACAAATGTGCTTTTTCTGCAGTCACCCCTCTCTGACTGCTATGGGCTGAAACACCTGCAACATTTGCTCATAAAGTCACAGTGACAACAACTCCATTAGTCAAATCCATGTGTTGGAAATAAAATGGAGGTCAGGGCATTGTTTATCAGTTATTCTAACTAGAGGTCAGTTCATCTAAAGGAAGCTGTAATTTTCCACTGCTTTCTACAAGGACGGGAATTACTTTTTTCTCAGCACAGCCCTGCATCACTCTGTGATCCTGTGAGCGTAATCCCTTGACACTAAAGCCTCTTATTGACAATGCAGTAAACCTGCTCTGTAAGCATCAGAAGAGGGAAATAAAAGATGTTGCAAATTTGTATTTGGCAAAATATGACACTGAAATCAATTAGGTGTTTCCAGATCCATAGGGCTTCAGTCAATAAACCTCCTGTTAACACAATGTCTAGCAGACTTGTTGACAGCATTTGAAAGCTCCTGATTTAAAATCTCTGTTGGGATTGTTATTAAAGGTGTTATTCAGTTCCTTATCTGTTTGCTGCTACTCATGGACATCATTTGTGGGGCTAGCCTGAAGGTCTTGACTGAAAGTTTTGGCCGTTGCACATGAAACTTAATTACAAGGACAGAGACGATTGTTGGGGAGGAAACTTGTTTGTTACAGGAGGAAAATAAAAGTTTTTGACATTTTGCTTCAGAAGACAGATGCTGTTAGGAGTGCCATCATCTTCTGCATTTGGGGGCTATGTCATTCCTGCAGTTCAAAGCCAGAATTCCATCTTTGTTTAATTAACCCAAAGCCAAATATTGGTGAATATTTGGAGAATTTGGAGAAGTTTCCTTCCAGTGTAAGCCAAGTAATTCTAGGAACCTGCTACATCCTAAGGTCTTGATTCAGCAAGATAAGTAAGCAGGAATTCATTCATTCAGCACGGAATTCATTGCCAGGCTGATATTCAGAAGGTACCAGAGAATTGAATTCCTGAAGTATCAAGACACTGAATTCTGCGTTAGACAATGAGGACCAGGAAAGAATAGGAAAGAACGCAGATTCAGTTACC
The DNA here is from genome assembly GCA_013390005.1 of Calyptomena viridis. Classification (NCBI taxonomy): domain Eukaryota; kingdom Metazoa; phylum Chordata; class Aves; order Passeriformes; family Eurylaimidae; genus Calyptomena; species Calyptomena viridis. The sequence goes on from WEIV01007291.1 coordinate 27,792, forward strand.
ATGTGGGCTGTTGAAGTCTCTGACCTTCCTGAAGGGCAAGAGGGAGAAGTTTCTGTGTGCCCCGTAAACACTCCCAGGCAGGACTAACATCTGTCTGCCCACCACAGATGAAGAAGCCCTCCAAAGAGCAAGGTTTTCTAGGGAGACAAATTTACTGCTGAACTTGCTTTAAACTGCACCGAGTAACATCTGTCGACGCTAGTGATGAGCTTGTGTTCATTCTTTAAGATAAATTGAATCACATCCCTCCTGGCTTTACGTTAGGCATGTCCCAAATCTCTGTGTCAGCAGGACCCTGGAGTTACCCATACCAGTAAACCAACATGTTGTGTCTGCTCTGCCCTATGCCTATGTCTCCCACAGTTCCAGCAGAGTCTGTGTCTTTCTACATCTCTCGCAGCCTGGCAGCAGGGCCTTGTTTTGGATGCTGTCATGGTGAAGAGCTTGATGATCATCTGTTTACCTAGTGCCACTTTTACATGGAACACAATCACTTGGCAGAGCCAAATGCTTTACATGAGGTTACAAATCAAATCAGTTCTCTTCCTTCTTGCCAGTAATCAGCAGTTCCTAGGGTTTTCTTACTTGGTTAAACACTGACTAATACAGCAGTATCATGCCACTCAGAAGTGTAATATAAGACTGTCAGAATGTTAGTATGAGCCCAAGGTTCATGCAGGTCAGTCTGGGTTATTGGGTTAGTTGGTCAGTGCACCATCCAACAGTGCACCACTATGGGAGAGGGAAAGAACAGGCAACTACTCAGTGGCATGATCTGACCCAGCCCTGGTTCACAGGAGTCTGTGGTTCAGGAACATTCCAGGTCAGACATGCTGCCTTTGTAGTCAAATCTTGGATGGTTTTTTCCTGTTAATTTGTCCATCCATTCTTGAACCCATTCATAGTTTTGGAGCTTGCACATCCTGGGGAAAAAGTTCTATAAACATTTAATATTCCATCTGTGGAGTCTCCTGTTCCTTTTTTATTTTCAGTATCCATTTGCTATTTTATTTTTATTTGTTTTGCTTTGAGAAACTATTAATTTAGAAGTTCAGGACAGTTTGTAACTTTTTTAAACTGTGGTAGAAAACTAATATGGGCGTGAAACATCACTGTAATTCTTTGATTCTTCTCCTGTATTTACTTTTAGCTGTAGAGTCCTAAACCACTGACTATATAAATTCTTAATGCAATTTATTGATATATTCATGATGTCTGATGCTTTTCTGTAAGACTTGGCTTTGGAGTAAGGGGATCTTTGGTTACCTTTTCCTTGTGTTCTCTCACTCGTTTCAACTGTTGAGTTGTAGGGAAAAGTTTTAAAACCTAACCCTAGGACACTGAGGCTCTTAAGCCCAACCCCGAGCTTTTGAGAACCCCGTTCGTGACCCTAAAACACTGCGCGAATTACAACTAATAAAATAATAATAATTCGTCCCTTGGGAGGGATTCCTCCCTTCCACGTTAAGAACGTCACTGCTGCGAGGCACCTCCGGCACGGGGAGGGGGCGAGGGTCCTGTCGGCAGGTGGGTGCCGGACGGAGGGACACCGGCTTCCCGCGGCGGGGCGCGGCCGGGGGTGCGCGGCGCCGGGCCGGNGCCCCCCCGCCCCTTCCCGCCCGTGCGTGTGTGTGTGTGTGTGTGTATGCGCGCTGATTACAGTAATTTTGAGGGTGATGTTGCAATGGGACAGAGTGTGCGGGGCGGCCCGTGCTGAACTTTATAACGCTCCCGCATGTCAGCCGCCCTCGATATTGCGTCCATAAAGGGGTCAGCGGGAGCGCCGGCTGGCCTCGCCGCCCTCGCCGCCTCCCTCCTGCCTGCGGGCCGCCCGGTCACGAAGGGAAATTACTCAGGATTACAGCAGCGGCCGGGATCGGGAGCCCAGCCACAGCCTCCGCGCCTCCGCGCCGCGCCCGGGGTCCCGGCAGGCAGCGAGATGAGGGGCAAAGAAGAGAAGTCGTCGTTGAAAGGTGGGTTCACCGCTCCGCCCTGGCAGGAAAACTGTTCTCCGCGGTTAGAAAAACCCTCCAGAAGCGGGGTCCCCCCGCGGCGGTGTACCGAGGGATACAGGCGAGTGTGTGCGGGCTGCAGCCGAGGCACTGCTTGGCACGAACAGAGGCCAGGTGACTTGGCGAGAGCAGCAGAGCCCTTGCAAAAAGCGACGCAAAGCGGGGCCGAGGGCAGTGGTGTAACCGTGTGGAGCGGGGGCGCTTGCGGGGCCGCGGCTGAGTGGGGAGGAGGGCAGTGGGTGTCAGCCCCTGGCAAATTGTGCAAGGGAGCGGCTGGGTTGTGCCGGAGCCTGCCCTGGGGCTGGTAGCCGTTCTCCTCTGCGCTCAGCTGGCAGGAGTGTGCCGGGGGGCAACGTCGTAGAGCCCGGAGAGGGATGCGGATGCCAGAGGGGCAGGGGACGGGAACTCCGGTGACCCTCCAAACTGCGGATCTTGAATGATTAGCAGCAGCATTCTGAAAGCACCTAAGGGGTAGAGGGAAACTGGCTGTGCCTGTTCCAATCTGTCAAGCCTTTTTGGGGCGTTATTTACTGTGGGGATTTTTTGTTTTCTTCTCCAGTCACATTAATGAGAGTGGTAGTTTCTGTCTGCAACAGAGTGAGAAAAGCAACAAATAGGAGAATGTAGAGCGCTGCTAGCCGCAGCCCGCATTTTCCCCATCTTTCCCTAGCGCCGGCTCCCTTCCACTTCTCCGTACCGGGACGGCGGGGCTGGGCAAGGCCCCCCTGCTCCGGGGAGGACACCGGAGGCTCGGAGCGGAGCCGTGCGAGCTCTTTCCCTATAAGGCCTTTGGAGCGCTTTTAAAGGCCTGTGCCCAAATCTGCGGGGAGGGGGGGGGAGAGAGGTCTCTACTCCGGGTCATCCGTCTTGGTGTTCAGGGTGAGCCTTTGACGGCTGCTGTGGTGGGGTGCTTGCCATCACCCTCCCGACGCGGCCCTCCGCAGCTGCCAAGGGATGCCGCCCAGTGGCCGTCGGTGGTTGTGGGGGGAGACAGCCACAGCGAGTGCAGAGAAAAATAAAAGAGTAAAAAGACGGGCTCCGGGCGGGGGGAGGACGGGGGCAGGTTGCAGCTGGAGCCGCTGGCCGCAGCCCAGCGCCCTTTTCTCAGACAGCGAGGCGAAACACGCGCATAAATAACGCCCCGTCGAGTGGAAAGTTCCAGCCATCTGTAGGGCGCAGGAGCCCGGCACCCCCCTGCCGTGCCTGACACCTGCCGGGTTTAAGAGCGGGGACGCGTCCCGGCGGGGTAGACTAGGGGGTCATGATACTCGTCGCCGTGCCTTCCCGCGCCCCCCGGGAGGAGATGCCCGGCTGCATCCTTTAACCTTGAACTTCGTGCATGCACCAGCGCTCCTGATGTGCCCCTGGGGCGCCCGCAAGAAAGCGACTGAGCCATTAAATCCCGGGTACACGGTGTTCCCAAATGACTGTGTACAGGAGAAACAAAATCTGCGGAGCGGGGCTGTTTCCTTTTTTTTTTTTTCCCCTCCGTTATTGCACTTGTCCAGTCCTCGGTTATCTCCCCACTTTTTCTAGAAGATCTCTGCTTTCTCCTCCAAGTTCAGGGGACAGATTTTTTTTTTCCCCGTTGTTTCCCTTTTTGGCATTAAAAAAATATTACTTGTTTTTTTCTTTTCCCTTTCGGTCATGTCACAGCCAGGATCAGGGCAGTGCACAGAAGGGACATTTGTTTGTTTTATTGAAAACCGGGCAGGAAATTTTGTTCTTCTGAGTCACTGCAGCTCCTTCAAGGAAACGTCAGCGTTCCTTATCGCCGCGCGGGACCGGGAGCGGATGCAGGCTGCGGGGTGTGGGGGGAGGACACCCACACTTTAGGAAGAAGTGCTCGTCCAGGATAGAGCCAGATTTCAGCTTTATATAACCGCAAAAAAAATAAGTGGGGCTGGTAGGAAAAGAAAAATGGTAGGGGGGAGAGAGAGAGAGAGAAATGGGGCAACAGGAATTTGCTGTCAAAAAAAAAAGGATTTGGTGTGTTTGCCCGTGGATGCTCTGAAGGGTGAGGGTGCTGGGGGAGGGGGTTCTGTTGAAGGATGCGCCCAAGGTGGCAAAGGCAGCGACAATTGTGTTCCCCCCCGCTCTCGGTGTCCTGGCCGCCCCCGAGGACGTCGAGGGCGGAGCAATCGTCGCTGCTCCGCCCCGGTCCCACCCATCGCCGCCGCCACTTAAACCCCGTCGGGTGCGTCGCCAAGTCAGTGAGGTGCTGGGAGGTGGTGGTGTCAGGAGCTTGCCGTTTATCTCCCTCTCGCTCCAAAATGACCGTGAAGGCAGCCGAGTCGTCTGGTCCTGCCTTGACTTACTCGAAGATGAGGGGGATGGTGGCCATCCTCATCGGTGAGCGGCCGGAGGCTTCTTCGAGGATTCTCAAGGGGCTGTAATTTTTCTTGCAGGGTGGCTTAACGATTTTGTTTTTCCTTTCCCTGTCATTTTACTTTATAGCTTTCATGAAGCAGCGAAGAATGGGACTAAACGACTTCATTCAGAAAATAGCCACCAACTCCTATGCATGCAAGCAGTAAGTATCAGAAATTTTGGGCGGATTTCAGTCATATGACTGAAATATGACTACGTTTTGCGAGATCTAGTTTAAAAATAATGTTTGTTTACTGTAATGCCTCTGGCATGACTGTTATGGAAGAGTTAATTGGTCTTGTTTAGGTATTACTCACTTGGCAACGATATTTGTGGGCTAGGTTTGGGACAAATGAGTCAGAGATTTCTAGTGACCTTTCCCTATTTAATGCTGTATTTAGAATATAAGTAAATTTCTTTGTATCATGGAATTTACTTTCTCTAGATTAATTTTACTCCTTAGATCGAATAGATTATTTTGGTTACCTTCTGTAGTAGCTTCAACCAGAACTCCTTTTTTGCGATACATGCTTGCCCTCTGGCGGAAAGATCTGCCTGCTGCTCTTAGTAAGTCTCCTAATCATCTATGTTCTTATCCTTGCAGCCCTGAAGTTCAGTCTATCTTGAAAATCTCCCAGCCTCAAGAGCCTGAACTTATGAATGTTAATCCTTCTCCTCCGGTAAGTAGATTTTACTCAGTGAGACATTTTTAGAACATAAAGTTGGCCAGTAATAGAAGTGTAGCAAAATTAGCATCATAAGTATTACTTTAGTTCAGCTTGTAGCAAACTGGTGTAAATGGGAAAGAGTACTTAGGGAAGGCTGAAGTTTCTTCTGTGCCAAACGTGGAGAAGAAATTTTAAAAAAAGCTTTAGTAGGTGCTACTTCATTATGAAATGTGGCAAGAACTTTTCAGTAAGCTGTGGCTGTTAACCTCTTCTTAGGCAATACCTAATAGTTTAAGATATCTGGTAGAGGTCAATATTAAAGTTTCAATGACAAGAAGAGTGCTAATCTTCATTTTCAAGGTCACTTTATTTATATTTTTTTAAAAAGAGACATTGCTGAGACTCTCACTGGCGAACTGTTTTAATAAATGTGGTTTCTATTTTTTTTTTTTTTTTTTCTAGCCCAGTCCTTCACAGCAGATCAATCTTGGTCCGTCATCCAACCCACATGCCAAACCATCAGACTTTCACTTCTTAAAAGTGATTGGAAAAGGCAGTTTTGGGAAGGTAAGGTAAACTTTTATTTTTCATTGTAATTTATTTACTTTTCAGCTCTTGTATGAAATACTGAGTGCTGGTGTTCGTACTGGCTTTGAATGGTGGTCATTTAAACCAAACCTGAGCCCATCCTGCTGCCTAGTGTCTGGCTCCCTGTGTAGCTACAGGGAGAGGGAGCAAGGATGCTGCGTTTGAATGAGTCATAAAAGAGCCAGGGAGTGCAGTGCACTGGTCCTGAGAAAAATACTTACACTTTGCTTTTGGAAGGGAAGGAAACTATACATAAAATCTTTGGGCTTGCTCGATCTGCCAGAATGGTGACAATGTTGGGCATTTCCAGCAAAGGGCTTGCACATTGAACTAGAGGGATGTGGCAGTGCTCAGCAGTTAACATAAAGGCTTGTTGCCAGTTGCATTTACAAGTTGTTCTGTATTTCAGTATTGTTCATTTATGGGATTTTATGCACTTTCAGGTTCTCCTTGCACGGCATAAGGCAGAAGAGCAGTTCTATGCTGTTAAAGTCCTGCAGAAAAAAGCAATCCTGAAGAAGAAGGAGGTAAGCTGCCATTGCAATGTCCATCAAAACATTTTTACCGCTATTACTAAGCAAGTGTTCTAAATATTAATGATTTATGTTTTCAGGAGAAGCACATTATGTCAGAGCGCAATGTCTTGCTGAAAAATGTGAAACACCCCTTCTTGGTCGGGCTTCACTTTTCTTTCCAAACTGCAGACAAATTGTATTTTGTCTTAGACTACATCAATGGTGGAGAGGTAAGCAGTAAGAAAATTGAATATTTCCTATCACATGCATGGTGGTGGGGAATACATTTTCACCCTTCCTTTTATAGAAAAAAAGAGTTGCAAGGGGAAAAGTCATGGAGGAGAAGTTAGTAGATTGAATGTTTCTGCCTGCCAAGTTTTGAGCTACCAAAGGATCGTTAGGCCGTTTCCTGCTATTGTTCTCCCTCTCTATATATGTTGAGTCTAATTAAGTACATTGTTAACAGGCTTTGGCGCCGTTTACACAACTTTGTTCTGTCTGTCTCCTGTAGTTGTTCTACCATCTCCAGAGGGAGCGTTGCTTCCTGGAGCCAAGAGCTCGATTTTATGCTGCTGAAATTGCCAGTGCACTGGGCTATCTGCACTCCCTGAACATTGTTTATCGGTAAGCAGTTTTTTTCAGTTCAGTTTGTACTTGTTGAATAAGCATTGAAAAGTTGATCTCGATATGAGTTCAGAATTGCTTTTAATATTTTGTGGTGGCCTAGCGAAGTTCTGTAAACAGTTGCACCTAAATCTCACTGCACCTCCTCTAAAGAACACTTGTCTTCTTTCTTCTCTTCCTGTAGAGACTTGAAGCCAGAGAACATCCTGCTTGATTCACAGGGACACATTGTGTTGACTGACTTTGGGCTCTGCAAAGAAAACATAGAGCACAATGGCACAACCTCCACCTTCTGTGGCACACCAGAGGTACGGCCAGCCCTCAGTCTTCTACTTGCAGAGCTACAGCAAGCATTGTTCTCATCAGTGAAAACTGATACCTCCCATGTATATGTATGGCTGGTTAGACAAGCAGGGGCTATTACAGTCCTTGTAATATAAGGCTGCCAGTGAGGACATGTAGGACATGTGTAGAGCTTGTTGAGCAAGAACAGGGCTCTCAAGCCATCTCCCTATTTATAAAGATCTTGTAGCTTTCCTTTAGCTTAGATATTGCTGGGGTTCAGTAAGCTGCTTTCATGCAAGAATGGGGAGGCTTTCCTAATTTTAAAGATCCCTTTGGCTAACATGGCCCTTTCCCTTCTCTTACACAGTATCTTGCTCCTGAAGTTCTCCATAAGCAGCCCTATGACCGAACTGTGGACTGGTGGTGCCTTGGAGCGGTTCTGTATGAGATGCTTTATGGCTTGGTAAGCAAGGAAACCTTCAGGACATATCAAATGAGCTTACTCAGCCCTTCCCCCAAAGAAGCCACATACCTGCCTGTCAGCCTCATTAACCTCTCCTTTCCCTTTCCCACAGCCACCCTTCTACAGCAGGAACACAGCAGAAATGTACGACAATATCTTGAACAAACCCTTGCAGCTGAAGCCAAATATTACCAACTCAGCTAGACATCTCCTGGAAGGCCTCTTGCAGAAGGATAGGACAAAGAGGCTTGGTGCCAAGGAGGACTTTGTAAGTCCAAACTGACCAGTGCCTGGAGGCAGTGCGGGAGGATGACTAGGCCATACTGTTTACATTAGCTTGGGTCTGAATTAATCTATTTTTCTCTCTGTAACAGATGGAGATTAAGAATCACATCTTCTTCTCCCCAATTAACTGGGATGATCTCATTAATAAGAAGATTACACCCCCTTTTAACCCAAATGTGGTATGTATCACTTCTAATTATAGAATGTATGAAGGGTGTCTTTTTCCCTCTTGGCTTTGTGGGGTGCCTAGGAGCCAGGGACAAGTGTCTGCATGGCTATGTTTGGGGAACAAGAGCTTTTTCTTCCCCCGTATATGTCCGAACAAGGTTAAAAATAAGCAGTAACTGACTTTTTGCTAATGGTCAACCTAAATGTAGTTGATTTTTTTTGGTGTCTCACATGCTTTATTTGCATGGCAATTTTAAAATAATCTCCAGCATTCCCATTTTACCAAAGGGGAAGGTAAGGTACAGAGAACAAGTAGCTTCCCAAGGGCAGAGTTACATTTGGCTTGTCAGATACTAACATCTAAAGAGAGGGATCTGGTTATGGAGCTTGTTCTCTTTCATGTTCTGAGCATTTTGTAAACTAGATTTAATAACTAGCCCAGAGATCAAAGTCCTGCCTTGCAAACTGCCGTTCGGCAGAGTGGCGTATTTGTGTTTGGCTGCTTTTGCATGAGCTTAGTTGGAGTATAGCATACTAAATCAAATCATCTTGTTTTTAGTGAGACAATATGCAGCAGAATACAAAAACCAAAAGGTCAAACTAAAACTGTCAAAGGCTGTTAAACAGTGGACCTGAGGTGATAACACTGAGTATTTTCATAAGGGTCCTCGTCTTCGATACTGAATTGACCTGTGCACTCACAAAACATTTGGGTCTAAATTCCTGTTCTGCCCTTTCCACAGAGTGGCCCCGGTGACCTGCGACACTTTGATCCAGAGTTTACAGATGAGCCAGTCCCCAACTCCATCGGCCAGTCCCCAGACAGCATCCTCATCACCGCCAGTGTCAAGGAAGCTGCTGAGGCATTTTTGGGCTTCTCGTATGCCCCACCTGTGGACTCTTTCTTGTGAACATTTTTCTTTCTTTTTAATAATAATAACAACTATTATTTTTATTTTTTGTTTGGCCTTCTGGTGGAACTGCCAGTTGACCAGTCATCTTGAAAAAGAATTTGCACATTTCCACCATGGCAGCTTTGCAGCCTTAATTTTGACAACACTGTTTGCTGGAAGCTTTTTTGAAGAGCACATCACTCTCTAAATGAGCTTTACAGGCTTTTCGTTTCCATTTGTTCTTCCCCCAAAGTGGTGCTGTCTCCTTGGAAAGAAAAACCAGAGTGACTGCTGCCATAGACTGCTACGACAGATCGTAGGAGTAAGAACAAGCTGTTTTGAAATCGTGCTTGAAAAGCCTTGCCTGAAGATCTATCTGAACATGATAAGGATTTTATGAAATGTGCCTTTTTTCTGATGAGATCTTGTGAGCTCCAAAGCTTTCCCTGTTGCAGAGTGTGTTTCTCAGTTAATTTATGTGGGTTTACTATGTGAACAAATGGTATGTGTGTGGTCTGCGTACTACAGATGGACTTAGTTTAAAGCATCAGTGTGACACTTGCAGGATACCACAATGTGGGGCACTGTTTGTTTCTTCCATATTTGGAAGATAAATTAAGTGTAATTTTGAAATTTCTTTTGTAAATCTATACAGTCTACTAAAATTATTGAAATGGGCTCACAATTACTTGTATCCAAATGCTTGAAGAAAGCATTGCTGCTATGAAAAAAGATTTCTATTTTTAGAAAGGGTTTTTATGGACCAAAATGCCCCAGCTGCAGTCAGTCAAAGCTGTTGGTTTATTTTTTATTTTTTTTAGTGGTTTTTGTTTTGTTTTGTTTTTTCTTCTTTTTTTTTCCCCCCTCTTTTAGTTTAAAAGATATCATCTGTAAAATGGGCATTATTTATGGTTTTGGGGTTTGAGGGATTTTCATTCCTGACTGTATGTATTGTAAAAAAGATCTGTACATTCAGTTGTAACTCCTAGATGTATATTTAAACTCACAGACTTACTTGTAATGTATACCATCATTGTAATGTAATATAATTAACATGGTTATATGTATCATATTTTTTTGTGACCAAACCCATTGGTTTGCAGTAAAATCTTGAAAAATACTTCCATAAACTCTGTCTTACTTTAAAATGAAGGTTTTAGCCACCTAAAAGTAAAAAAAAATCTGAGCTGCCAATAAGCCAAGACAATTTTGCTTAGTTGGATGATAGTTAGTCCATCAAACTGTACCCATAAAAGTCTTACCATGGATACAACTTGGCAAAGTACTTTGTCTTCTAACTTGTGGGTGTTTAGAGTGGGTGTGCATGTATGTGAGTGCTCTTACATGGTACAAATTCTCACACTTCCTCAAAATGAGTTTCTCTGCCTCTAGCAAAGTGAAGGTACTGCTCTCTGGTGTGGACAAAGCATAACTATACTTGAATTAAGTCCTTAGGTAAAAAAGACAGGAGCTGGTTTAGTATTATGCTGCAGAGATATGCTACAAGCAGGTTGTCATGAGGCTGATGGAAATACTCCCTCTGGGAGTCCATCCTGGAGCAACAAACATTGCCCCACATCACAGCAGCAGTGGAATCCATGAGTTTGTCAGTGTTCCAAAATCTGTATTTGGGAGGTGGGTTTCACCAACTGATCATATGCTTACAGATGGGGAAAAGCTGTCTTTTCATCTAAAACCAAGCTGTTAAATAGTTTTTTATTACTGAGTACTACCAGGTGGTCTGAAGGAGGGACTTTCAGCCAAGAAGTAAGATAACTGAATGGGATCACCTCAGTAGTAGTTTCTTTTGTGTGGTGATGGATGGCTTTCCTCTCTGAGAGATGGGGCATCTGCACCTTATTTACAGCTCCCATTATCCACTGGCTACTGCAGTTGGTGGTCTTAGCAATTTGAAGAATCAAGATGAGCAGTTGCTGAGAAAAGCTGGACAGTCAACTGTTACTCAGGCTGCTGCGATAACAGCAGTGTAAGCAAATCTCTAATAGGGGTGGTATTTCTGTTCATTACATTTCTGAGATAAAAGCAGGCAGTAATTTTCCATCTTTTGTTACCGTTGGATGTAGGAACAGAAAAATGTGTATGGCTTCAGCTGTAAACTGTGTCTGGGAGACCACACTTGGAGCTGAAAATGCTAATATACAGCAGCCAAGAAACCACTCTCAGATCACATTAGTATCTGAAAGAGATGCAGCCACCTCCCCCTCAAACTCCCCACAAATTCCCAAATTCATGCTTTTGACAACTCTTTGAATAGTGTACTGACAGGCTTTGCAAAGTCTTCCATTGCTATAATGTTCTGAAACATCTATTGTGTTGTGTTTTGTAGGCTAGAGATGTTAAAATACATAGTGCTAATTTGTCTCTATAGAAAATGAAACTATTTGCTAAGAAATGAAGTTGTGCAATACGCATTATCTTTGCCTCACATTTCCCAGGCATGAGCAAGGTGCTACGTGCAGATACATGAGCAGAGAACTGCAGCCCTAGGGCAAAAAAACATTAAATACTGTCTATCGTTTTTAACCCACTGGAATCATTAATAATGAAGAAGTATGAAATTCAGGGACTCAAAGGTGTGCATTAGTTGCTTTTCATCTTTGCCAGGATGTAGGGTATTATTTTAATGGGTTACTTTTAAAAAACAATGTCTGATTGTAACTGTAATTGTTCTACCCTGCGTGGGCTTATTATGCAGCTGCTATGTTCTGAAAAAGTCTGCAACTGCTAGCAATGAATATTCAACACATGCTGCCTCAACTGTTCGAGTAGAAAAGGGGAAAAAGTTGTCCATTATTTTAATCTCTCTGATTTTGCTGTATCACAGTCATGCCTGTAGGGAGAGTCTATGAAAATCAGATGGGGTTTGTGTTTGTTTGTAGTTTTGTTTGTTTTATGGAATTCCATGTCCATAAGGTCTATATTCCCTTTAGAGAAAAGTCACTGGATTGAGAAGCAAAGGCCTAGGACTCCTGAAATCACAGCTGATATAGGTGTTATGTGTTATTTGACTAAGAGCTGAATCTGTAGTTTAATTTCACCCATTTGTAATATGGAAGTAATTATCCACGTTTTCTTCTGGTGGCAGTGTAACTGCCACCAGCTTGGGTAGCTTTATGCAGTAGAATGGTCAACTAAACAAAATTAAAATACTTATTATATTGCATTCTGTATGGTGAGCATTCCCAGGCTCTCATACACCCCTTATATAGAGTGTAGTCATTATACATGCACAAACATTTAAACATGGAAATGCAGACATCTCATGTGGTTTAGTCTACATTACTTATCTCTGTTACCATAAGCCATACCGTTTCATGAGCCTTATGAAGATAAGAGAAGCTTCTTAGTGACTATTTTTCTTGTGCTCCTTATACTCAACACGCTGGAGGACAGTCTGGTTCATAAGCAAGTTAAGCAGGAGATACCTGTGTCTCCCTCAAAAGGTTCTTAAAATGTAGCTTATACCCACCCTCTGTACAGTTTTTGTAAAGAGCCTGGAGAAATTATGAAGAAAACCACAGCACAGCCTTGAACCTCCACTGAAACATTTCTACAGGTAGCTGATAAAAATGAGGGAAACTTCTCAGAGAAGAGCTTTGGCTAGTGGTCCTAATTTGGTATCTTACCTGCGGTACCTAAAGGTGAGATGATCTGAGACCATCTGGACTCTTCTAAGAAGCAAAATTTAATGCTGCAAAACATTATGCTCCTGTTTAACTGCAGTACCAGATCTACAGATGTTTATGTGATACCATGTGGCTCTACCTCAGGAGAGCTAGTAAGGTGGCTTATAGTAAAGATGGTTTCTGACACTCTCCACATTTACACTTTCTGCTATCAAGACCATACACAAAAATTTGGCTAAAATTTTCCGTGTTGTCTGGAGCTGATTATGGAAAGTTTCTGCAAAAATGCTTCCACAACTTTCCAAACAATGAGGGTTGGGGAAAAAAAAATAAGGAAGGAATAAAGCTTGCTGCTTGAAAAACAAACCCCCAAACTGTTAATACGGGTATGTACTGCATTTGTGTTTTGAGTCAGACACAATTTGCCCAGCAGTTTGCTTTAGTGTCAGGTCAGACTCCGAATGAAAGCTTTCTTCTTTGACAGACCGTAATTTGGTAGCTCGTGGCTTTCCGGTAGAAGTACAGGCACTGCAGTGACCACACGTGGTCCCTCTGCGTGTCTGTTTGGTCACCTGCAGTTGTGGGAAGTGAGTTTTCCAGCTTTAGATGTTTGCAAGCCCCGGAGAGCACAGGAGAGGTGTGGTGTTTACTCGTGACTTTCCTCCTTCCCCATGTATTGGAGTAAAAGAAAAGAAGAGAACAAAAAGAGTGGGGACCTCTGTGCGTGGCGACAGGTCGCGCTGTCCCGTGCAGGGCCCGTGCCGGGTCCCCTTGGGCTGTTCCAGCGGCGGGATCTCCAGCGGACAGCAAGGGCAGCCCGCCACCGCCTGCAGGGGCCGTGGTGTCGTCTGGGCCGAGGGTGACACCCTGTGGTGGCAGCCGGGCAGCGCTCGGCTCCCGCTGGGGAAAAGAGACTTTGGGATGCCTGTCAAAACTCAGGAGCAGGAGAGCGTGGGGGATGGCACGTCTGGAAAACGGTGTGCTCCTTCTGCACCTGCATGAGCGATTGGTCTAAGCTGCTGCTGAGGGGCAGGAGCGATGTCACAGCTCCAGTTCCTCTTCCAGGCAGGCATCAACCCCGGGAGACAGAGTGGTTTCATTCCTGAAGGTCCGGAGGCCTCATTCAGCATAGGCTTCCTTCTGTCAGGTGCAGTCTCCTCTGTAGCATTTCTGTCTGATCTCACCTGCCTCTGAGATGCCCGTGGCTAACAAAGGAGTTCCCTCCAGATTGTTTCTAGATGCATATATTGCCAAGTGGTACAATGGATGCTGCCTCCCTCTCCTCCAGCATGCAGGGATAAGCAGCACCAGGCAAGAGCAACATTGCACTGTGTCCATGGCTCCTTCAGCAGTTCCACAGACTTGGTCTGTTTATTCATTAAGGATCTATTCACTGAATCATCTCTCCCTGTGCACGAGGATGTGAGGAACTTGGTACTCTGTGGATGGTCTCTTGCATGTTGATGAGGAGGAGATATCCCACAGTTCAGGCCATCTTTTATGAATGTAATATATGAAGCGCACAAATAAGTGGTTTATAGGATAAGGCCTAAGCCTTCTTAGACTTTATCCTACTTTCTCAGTAGCTGTAAACATCCTTCCCTCTGCACTTTAGAGTCTGTTCTTATGATTGTTCTCTAGTGGTTTGATACTGAGATTTTCTATACTGGTGTGGAAAATCTATATATTTACTTTTGAAATCTATAGAAAGATATCTTACTTTTGTAAAGATATTCTTTATAGTCTACCATTGAGTAGAAATCTAGTACAGAGTTCCATACATCTTCAAAAATATATTGTAAGTCAGTCAGTTACCATTTTTGCTCTTCTCAGGTAAATAAAATCATTAGTTCAGGTAAATGCACATACTGCTCTGAAAACAGCTGTGCAGCTGATGTCTCTTCAAGTACAAAGTATATGCCATACAGAGAGGCTTCCTGCTGAGAACTCTTCTGTATCAATTCAATTACAGATGCAAAAAATAACCTTTGTATGGATTTGAACAGAAGTAATATACACCATAAAACTACGGTTAATGACTGACTGTGCTGAACTGTATATTGAAATAAGAAATAAACATGATATGTGGATATACAGGGACCTAGCTTTTCTGAAGGAACAAAATAATCCATAAACTTCTTTTAAGCAATGACCATGAAACAAGCTTAATTGACTAATGCTAAAGAAAGTCTCAAATATGAGTTATGTTTCCAGATCTGGGTTTGAAGTTTCCCTGTACTCCAGGATCATTTTGGCTTCAGGTTTGGGATCACATGCATAGGCCAGGCTAGATGTCATCCTTAAATTCAAGAAACAGAAGTTGATGGTGTGGCTATATGCAATTCCAGACATCAGGTTGGTACTAAGGTTATATTTTACCTATGTGTTTTGAATGATGAATTCGAAGACTTGGACTACACCTTGTAAGAACCATACCTGCTTAATAAGAGATAATCCAATTATTATTTTATTCAACCCTGAATATGGAATATCGTTTCACTGAGATAGATTGGGCCACACTTCAGTTAATAGTCTATAGCTAAGTTAATTTAATCATGTTGCCTCATCATCATGGGTCAGACCTGAGCATGCCACCTAGTCTCTCTTTACAGCGACTTTCCAGGTAGCCAAAGACAGCAAGGGATCTCACTTGTCTTAAACAGAGACGGTGGGCACTCTGGAGGGGATGGTTTATTTCCATTCCCTATAAACAGGGTTTTCACTGACTTGTAAATGCAGTTGGTTAAAACAGATTCATCCTCCCTCTCAGATGATCATTCAGCATGTGCATATTTTGCTCACCATCCATGTGTACTTATCAGATCACATCATAGGCACATGGGATGGATATCAAAAGATGTAGAACTAACTGGAAATCATGCAGCTCACTAGGGAGTTAAAGTATTTTACCTCTGCAGATGCTGATAAGCTGTGCAAGCAATTAAAAACATTTAGCAGAGAAAAACTGTTTGTTTAAAACATTACTGTAAGCCAGTAGAATTCTTAACAGATATGACGACTAGCATACTTCCAAAGCATGGATTTTTAAATTATGGTTTACAGATGACTAGTGATATACTGCTCCTTATTTTGTGGTCACTAAGAAGAAGTATACCAGCAACTGACAACAATGAGACGAGAGGAAGAACAAGCAGCCTATAAAATGAAAAGTGCTGGAGAAGAAATATGAAAAGCAAAAAAAAAAAATTGTTTTACTATTTCTAGACCATGTATCACTTTAGATATCTGCCCTGAAATATGTATGATATATTAACAATTATTAACATGACATTACATCTCTTGGCACATTGCCATCACACAAAGTATTGTGACAGGTAAAGGCAAAGAGCTGCAAATAGATAAGATACTGGGACACTCTATTAGAAAATAATTTCCAGAAGAGTAGTGCTTGTGTGAAACAGTGCCAAAATGTACAGAGACTTATACTAAATCATGTAAACTTCTGAACCATTTTTTCATATACTATGAGAGCATCATTAGTGGAGCCATTCAGCTGGCATGAATCAAACCAAACATTTGAGAGGGCCTGGGTCAAAAATAATTCATCAACTGTTCATGCTAAAATACTGTGGTTAGTCACTCTGTGCCAGGTTTTAGAGCCTTACAACACACAAAGCCCAGGGACTCCACAGGGACTACTTACAGGAATAAAAGTTAATGCTGGTACCCGCTCTACTGTTACATGTACTGTAGCTCTTGCCGATACATTCAGATGAATATTTTTCATATAATCATAGAATAATGGTTTGGGTTGGAAGGCACCTTAAAGATCACCTAGTCCCAACGAGACACCATGAGCAGGGACGTGTTCCACTGGACCAGGATGCTCAAGGCCCCATTCAACCTGGCCTTGAACACCGTCAGGATGGAGCATCCACAGCTTCTCTGGGCAACCTGTTCCAGTGTCTTACCACCCTCATGATAAAGAGTTATGTTTTTACTGTTTTTCTTTACTCCACTCCAATTATGCAACTTCTGTTGCAGTGGACAGGCCAGATATATAACGTCTGTTGGTTTCCATGTCACCTTGATTGGAACAGTCTGATAAGAAATACTGGTAACCATGCTTGTGAATTCCCTCCCTTGCCTTAAGGAGGCATTGCTAGTCAGCTGAGGTGTCTTCTGTCCCTGCCAGAGGCTGAAAGTAGAACTTACGGGGTCAAGCTACCTAAGTGCTGTTTTACTTCACAGTTGAGTTAGACCAACAGTGCCGATGTTTTTCCACAGACCACTGAGCCAAAACAGCTGTTCATTTAACCAAAACTGAAGGTCCCATAACCCGCTTCCTTCCTGTCTTGCTCTGGGGCTGGCACAGAGGTGGAATTGGAAACATCTAAAGGGGAGTAGACTTTCATCATTTTGGCAAAAGTGAGACTTCAATTTGGCACAGCATTCTCATCATATGTGTTAAAGACATTGATGGTCACCCAGATGGACTATGGAAAATCAATCCCTTTGAGTCATATGACTGTAACTGGAGGTTTTAGGTGGTGACTTGAGGCTGCAGGTGGGTTGTTAGCTGTTGCCAACGGAATCTTTTTTGTTGTTTTGCCTGTGTACAACCCCACATATTGGGGCCCAAGACTGTGGACCACGAGAGCCATGTTTCAGCATGCACTTGCCATGTTCATGGGTTGTGCAACATTTTGAAATGGTTCCTTTGTTTCAGCTACAGTGTTCACTTGAAGGCTCTGAGAGAAGCAGTGTCATTTTCCAGATAAACATAAATTGAATCCAGATAATCATCTCTTAAATATGTACATGCACCTAAGTTTGAGTTATTCTCATTATGTAGTCAGGTCTCCAGTCATTTCAGAAATCCAAGAATGCTCAGCTTAAGTGTCTGAATGCAGTTCATATATTTTAACTTGATTAGTTTGATAAATATAATTTGCTAAAATTATTTTGGAAAGATTATCGATTGTGAAGTAAGAAAAAAACAGTGTGAGTTTGATTCTCACCTCTCTTTCTGTCAGTTTGGTTCTGGCACAAGAAGGTTAACTCTACTGCAATTAGTCTGGGCCTCCTGTGCAATTAAAAAAAAATTAGTGCCAAAACCGCTTGAAAATTACAACCAGGTTTTTATAGTGAAAATAATTTTTGACAATATATCCTTACTGTTTTCTGTTGGGGACAATTTTATATGACAATTCTAAATTAGACAAATTTAATTATCTACCAAGTGTGAGGAATTCAAAAGAAGTTATTTGCATCTATCCTTCAGCGTTTTATGGATGCACATGAACCAAGCAGTGACTACTTTTCTCATGTGTAGCCAAGTATATTCCATTCAGTACTTTGATTTCAGCTGAACTCTTTCATCTGTTGCACCAAATACACCTTTATGTTATCATGTCATCCTCTTCAACTAAAAAAACAAAAAAAAGTTGCTGCATAAGTTTCAGAATTGCCTTTTTGAAGAGACTATTTAAAAACAGAGATCAATACCCTTCCCTGGATAAGAATTCAAGAACTCAATTTTCAGTGTTCTTGTACTCCTGGCACAGTGCTCATTGCTGATGGATGACACTCAGGTATCCTGTATTAGTCATACAGGCACATGCAGTACCCAAACCCATTACACGTGGAGATAAGGTACACATTGCTTATAGCAATCCAGCAGAATTCAGCAGCTATCTATGTAACCACATATTAAAAGCAGGATCTATTACACCTCTCTATCTATCCATCACTGAGTAGAAAATTGTAATTGTAATTTGGTTTCACAAAGATGACAGATGAAAATCCATTACCCCAGTTGCCTGTAACCCCCTCTACTTGTCTGTCCTTTGTCACACTCCCACATCTATGTCAGATTCAGACAAGAGTATTTTCTCTGCAACTAAGAAATCTCTTTTCCCTTATAGATGGTAACTTAATCTCCTATATAAGGCACTGAAGTGCTCCTTTAACAGCTTTCTCTTTGAATGTTTGGATTCAGGTTCTGCCCTGATCATGGCATAACAAGCCTCTACAATCTGACTCAAATTTTTTAAAGTTGTATACATCTCTAACAATATGCTATCTGATCCAAAAAGTAAAGACTTGCACATCTCAGCTTTTCCTGAATCTATCATCCACTTTTTATTTCCAGAAAAGTTTTTATCCTAATTGAGATTTTTAATTCATAGACTCACAAAATACTTGTTGCAGAATGATTGAGTTCCACATTAGTCCTGAAGGCTCTAAATCCAAACAGAAATTTATTTCTATCTGAAAGACTGCAAACATTTTTAAACTCCTTTTGAACCTGTCCAGTTTTCAAAACAGGTAACATTTTAAATAATAAAAAAAGTGAAAAATCTGCTGTTATTTATATCAATATAAATTACATTAAGGCCAAAGAATCCTATGGATTTTCACAGTTAAAACTGAAAGCAAAATTTGGTCATAATGGTTATTAGCACAAACCAGCATGGCCTGCTAAAGAATTGAGTAGCCTGATAGTACCCTGTTTCCCATGATGCTATCCATTTTCACTTTTAGTTCTAAGTACAATGCTTTCTGTTAGCTTTCCTAAATTTAGACTGTCCATCTTTACAGGTTTAGATTCTCCTCTTATGTTCGCCATAAATCATGAGTCTTTTCAACAGCCCTAAATAAGGTGAGGCTCTAATGCCAAATTACTTGTTGGCTAAATACAAAAATATACTGATTACACCATCAGGATATAAAAAGGATGTTAAGAAGCTTGTGATTTCAATTGTGGTATTTCCAGGAAGCTTAGTTCTCTATAAATGTGCTTTTTTCTTTTTTTAAATTTATTATTGAAATCTGCCCTCTGAAAAAGCAGCTGGAAAAGCACTATTATTAAAATGAAGAGTCAATTCAGAACCTAGCTGATTACATAAAATGAATAACCTAATCCCCTTCCCTCTTTTGAATATGGTGTTAGTTTGCCAATATATATTCCAGAGCTAGGATTATAGAACTTTCATGTTATATACTCTTCATCAGAAATGCATCTTAATTGCATTTATTTTAAATATTCTGTACTGGTTTTCTGCAAATAAGCTTATTAATGACATCTCCGTAACATTAGATTGTATGACAAGTTAATTTACACTCCAAATATAACAAAAGAATTTGTAGACACACAACCCAAAACACTTATAGTAGGTGCATCTTAAAATCAGCAGAGGTATACCCTGATATTTTCCCACTCTGTGCATACTACTTCTATCTTAATCATTTTTACCTCAATAGCATCAAGAGCACAATAGGATAGTTTTCTACCCTCCAGGTAAGTGATATCAGAAGCTTTTCCCATTTGGGTTAATCCAAAATCCCATGACAAAAGCACCAGTTTGCTATGCTTAGGAGGAGGCATGGTATTGCATCTCAGACATAAGAAATCTTGTTTCCTAAACTGGAGCTCGAACCTGCCCCTGGGAGGATATATGCCCTGTAACCAGTGTGCCTGCATGAAGGCACAGGCAGCCTTGTACTAAATGTAAGGTAGCTATAGGCTGTTCTCCCAAAAGAGATAACATGAACATCCCTAGCCCTAGGCAGGGGGCTGTGAGCAGGGAGCTTGACAGGTCAGATACTTATTTATGCTTCTTAGCTGGGTTTGACAATCTACACTCAATTCTGCTTCAGGAACATCGTTAACATGATTGATGTTTATCCTAGTCAACTCTGACAGCAACAGTGAGCAGGATGTGACAGCCAGGCTTTCAGTCTGCTCAGCAAACCCACAGGGGACGTACAGTGCTCACTTCAGCAGTGAGCCTGTGCAGAAACCACAGAAAATGTTCTTCACTACTGCTTGTATTCAAAATCACCAGATTAAGTTTCAATCAAGTGCATTTCCCTGTCCTGTCATCACACCTTCCTGTGGTAACAGATTGCCCACCTTTCCTGATACAGGAGAAAAGTGTCAGATTGTATGCCACAGGTCGTGTCCTGCCTGTCAGTTCCTGCTGTGGGAGGACAGCAAGGGTGCTTGACTGTGGCCATGAACTATCTATTATCCCAGACATCTCTTCTATCTCTCTTCTCCTTGATGAGCTAGAATTATTGTATAAAGAGGACAATGAATGGTAAATCCCAGTTCAACCTGTCCCTGCCACTTGTGATTTATAGGTGAGCTAGAGGAGACCAAAAACAATTACCAAGAGAGTGAACATCCATGATGTAGCAAAAGGCCAATTTTATTCCATCCGGGAGTCTTAAGCTATGCACATTGGTTTTTTGACCCTGAACGAGAAAGGGCAAAAGTGATAGCAAGCTCTAAGAGAAGAACTGGAGAAGCATTGTGTTGCTCCTAAACCACAAAGACTTCATTGCAGTGACAGTGAAGCCAAGAGGCACTAACTGCTATGGATTAAAAACAACTGATGCTTGTCAGGAGCCGTGAGGAATCAAATTGTTCACATATAGAACAGCTTAGCTCTTCCTTCCAAAATTGTGGTACATAGTGGAGCACCGGAAAGAGTCTGCTTCAGTTCCTACTCCAGCCATCCCAAATGTGAGTGGTCTACCTAAGCAGGATTTTGCTGTTTCTGATACCTCTAAACCACTGATTGCTGTCAGGAGCATTAAGAAATTGCAGCTACCCTCTCTCTCTCTGCCATGCTCCCCCTGCAGCTGAGTGTAGCAAGGAGTAACATTCAAATTGCCCAGAGGCCATACAGATGACACATTTAATGCCCTCTGGTGAACTGCTCCCTGCCTGACACCTTCTGCTCTCTCACTGGCAGAAGCTGAACTGCTCCATTGCTCATGGGAATTGTTTCATGCAGGATGATGGCCACTTGTCTCCTGACCTGCTCTGGTGGAGCACAGACAAGGTCATGCTTACAGAGCCGGGAGGATAGGAATGTGGGTAGACCCAAAAGTGGATAGAAGATCAAGGAGATAACTTGGGGTAAGGCTTTGCAAAGAGTTGAGGTCAGAACATGGAAGAGGAAAATATCTGCCAAAGTGCAGAACTCATTAAATGTTTGTGTAAGCCATCACTCATGGAGTTGCACAATGTTTGGCAGCTGTATTTGCTGTTGGTGTCTGTTGATTCAAGAGCGATGCACAACTTTCTGGGAAGAGACTCTTTTGGTTTCCCGTTGCTTGGCCCTTGACCTGGTCCATCAACAAAGGTGAAGTTCCTGTTGGTGCATGGGCTGTGCACCACAAACTGGGCTATTGTGTGCCCTTATCTCCTGGAGCAGCAGGATGTGTGATGGCCCTACTCCCCTCTGGAAAAGGATACTGAGGCCTGTAATTGCATTATTCATGGAAAAATACAACCTGGACCAATATAGATAGGCTGTGGCTCTGCTCTAGACCTGATCCTTTTTATAGAATGGGGTGTCAAGGCAAGGCCGTGTTAAGGCCTTAGGATAACAGGTTAAGAAAGGCTTCAACCTGACACTGCTGTAATGACACAGCGAACGATAACTGCATGGTGCAGCTCTGAGCTCTGCAGGAAGAAAAGTGGGATGCAACATTGCTGTAGGGAAACGAGGGGAGCTCTGAGGAGTCTCAAATTGCTGTAGCTGAGAGGCAGTTTCAGTGCTCCCTTTTGGATACTCCTGTTGCCAGATGGGTGAGAGAGAGAGAACAATTTTAAAAACTGCTGCTGCCACCCCTGGCTCTCGTGATGTATATTGTGTATCACAACAGATTTTATATTAGCCAGCTGTGATATCACTCAAAATGGAGATGTGAAAACCATTTGCTGAGCTCAGCTCCAAGCCCCAAGGAAGAGGCAGGGTAGCTGATGGCACGACACTGAAGCAAAAGCAGTGCCTAATGAGTGTGTCCCTCATGAATTAAATTGTTGCTGTGACTCCAGACTAGATCCTCATATGGCTGCAGTGAAGAGGCAGCAGACGTGCCACAGGCCAAGGTATCTGCCAGCCTACTGGAAAGTGTTACAGGCTTTGGAGTAGCCATAGGGCTAGCCTCAAGTCTGAGTTAATAAATCGTGCCATAAAATGTCCCCTTTGATCCTCAGTTATTGAGCTGGCCACAGGAAAGGAGGAGCACAGAATCTAATTTCAAATCCTTATTTTAATTTGCTGTCTTATTAGTAAATATTTCACTTTTTAGGTGTGCCCTCAGCACTTCAAAATAACTGCTCAGTGTACTTATTTTGGTATGAACTGACTTTCTTAAGCTATCTTTTATGTTGTGAATGCACTAGTACAGAATTAAAGTGTTGGAGATTTTATGGGTTTTTTTCTAGAAAAATGCACAGCCACTGCAGCAGAAATCTATGTGAGATAGTTCTTGAAAGTAATTTGGCACAGTTATTCCAAAATGATTAGGTGGCCAAACACATCGCATAATTAAGTCCAAATTAACTTCTTGAACTGAAATGACCCTGCTCTTTCCTGTAGTCTTCTTTGAAAAATATAGTGCTGGTGACCTCTAGTGGAATAAAAAAGACATTTTTCTGAAAGTTCTTCACCTAAAGGGCAGCTGGGCATGAGAACAGGCTTGCCTGAGAAGTGGGCACAGCACCAAGCCTGACAGAGTTCAAGAAATGTTTGGATAATGCTCTCGGGCACGTGGCGTGACTCTTGGGGATGGTCCTATCTGGGTCAGGAGTTGGTCCTTGTGGGTCCCTTCCAACTCTGCATATTCCATGAAAAAAATCCCCATTAAAAGGAGGGAATTTTCTCCCCTCCAAACCATATTAATCTGATATTAATCTGAATTAGCGCATACAGAAGCTTATTTTGCTCATCTGTGCTCAAGAAGCCCAAAGCAACAATACAAAACCTGCTACTGTGAGTTCATAGTTGTGATGGATTTATTTAATGCAAAGATAAAATCATTAACATAAAGGAGGTATGTGGCACTGCTGTAACACATTTAATGATGTAGTCCAAGCAAAGGCAAAGAGTCCATAATGAGTGATTCCCTCCATGCTTCTTGTGACTCGCACCTCGGGTCTCCTGTTGTTTTTCCTTTCACCGGACGGTGAAGAATGTGAAAGTAGTTGGTCTCTCAAAGGTAGACCCTCAATAGGCTTGAAACTTAGCAAGGATAATCTTTTTGCCAAGAATGCTTTCCTCTTCCTAAAAACACCTGCCCAAGTTTGATTAAATCAGGAGTTTGGACGTGTGGAATCATGCTAGAGCTTAAAAGCTGAAGTTTCTGAAGGTGCTATCCTCAGCCAGCATGTCGTATCTTTCTTTCCCAGCTCCTCGTGCGCAAGAGGCTGCACTTTGCCCTTCACTCTTCTTAGAAGGAAAGAGCTGCCTCCATCCAGCTATGCCAGGGAGTTTTGAACTGAGAAGGGTGAAAAAATTGCCCCATTGTGGAGGCAGATGGAAGTCGAGCAGGGGCTTGTAAAACCAAGTTGTCACCTGATGCTAGGGAAGACACTTATGCCAGACTCTCCACAGCAGTTTGTTCATTTAAATGCATGGTATCTTAAAAGCATGGAAAATGATTGCAGTGGAAACACTAAAATTATTAGTTATTAATTATTAATAAATATTAAGGATTATTAATGAATGTTTGTCGGGTTGGAGGAAAATCTGCTGTTGCTTCCACAGTGGTCCGTCCTGGGTCTGCTTCTCTTTTTTGCTTTCTCCTCCACCACTCTCGTCATTAACAGATGTGTGTATTAACTTTGTGTGGGAGACTACAAGTAGCACCCAGCTGGGAAGGCAGCTGAGAGGTACATGGGAGGGCAGGAAACTAACAAATTAGTATGAAGAGTTGAAAAAGTGTAAGAAATAATTCAGTAAGACCGCATAATTATACATAAAAGCAAGAGTAATTTATGAAATTTATGTGTTTATGAAATGGGACATGGCAGACTGGCTAATTTTTCTGCAGAAAAGGAAATGAGGTTGTAGCATACTCCACGTTATTCATGAAGAATAGTTTTGATACTGTTGTGAAGAAATGTGAGGATAGCATCTGAGACATATAAGCAGAAAAAGTTAGCGCATAAGAGTCATGAAGAAAATTTTCAGCCTTACACAGCACCCCTGAGGCCTCCACTGGTGTTTCATGCTCTATTCTGGGCAGCATTCCCCAGAGAGAGTTGTAAGCCAGTGAGGGCTCTGGGGTCCAGCAGCAGATATCCAACGTCTTCAAAGAGCAAAGGAATATACAGTTCTTCATGTCTCCTGGGAACAAAGCAAGGAAAGATGGACTAGTGCTTTTACAAAGGATTTAAGCTAAACACTGGTCTAACAGTGAGCATAATTAGGCACTGGAAGAGACCTGCCTCAGAAGACAGTGAAATCTCGGTCTAGGCATTTTTTAAGAACAGGTTAGACAGAAACAATTTAGCCATAGGGATACCCAGGGAAGACTGAGATAGCTGACCTTTTGTTGTGGCAGGAAGATGGACCAGATGGCCTACAGAGGACGCTGTCAGACTTATTTTTCCTCCATGCATGAACTGAAATACTAAGGCTTTATTTTCTTCTGTGTTGCAGACTCTCAAACCTGAACAAAGTCAACGGTAACTGCCTTTATATGTTTTAAGACTTGCTTAATACTAAATCACAAGGACAGTGTCTAGGTTTCTCAGACTGGGTATACAAATATAAAAAATGTTTTGGGTTTTAAAATGACACATCTTAGTTCCTCAATCCCAATGCAGAGTTAATGCTATCCATTCATCTTATTGGCATGTTGTAAAGGTGGATTAATTCAGGGTTATGAAATTTTACCATCTAGCATTTTATAGGGAAACTGTTAACCATATTTCTGTGATAGATTATGTCCATTTCCAAGGTTAGTACCACAGGCTAGAAAAAGCCAAACAACATCAAAATACTCACTGGCACTGTAGGTTATAAGGGCAGCAGAAATGGCTGTGGTTTTGCAGTTTGAGCTCAGATGTATCACAGACTTCCAAATTATTATTAGCTAATAATTATTTCCTCTGTGTACTGAACAAGGTGAAGGTGTGTGAAAAAAAATGTGTGCAGTACAGATATTAAACAATCTATTGTGCATATTCACAAAAGAGTTGAGTAACTGAAGCATGAATACTCTCTGTTTCTGGGATTTACCAACTTCTGCATAATTGCCTTTTGTAATAGTGTTTCTGGGTGCCCTTGTGCATGAAATCAACCTATGCAGTACTCAAACATGAAGAACACATATATATGGCCCTGAGATTAGCCCAGATGGTCAGAGCATGGTATTAATAATGCCAAGGTTGTGGGTTCGATCCCTGTATGGGGCATTTACTTAAGAGTTGGATTTGATGATCCTTGTGAGTTCTTTCCAACTCAGAACATTCTGTGATTATCTGTGATATGATTCATTGAGATAAACATGTCCTGTCATCAAGATGAAGCTGTTTGTTTCTTTTACCTGCTTGGTTAAGCAGGGAGGTACAACACAAACTATTGCTGAGACAGTCGTGAGTTGCCCTCTAGCATCCTCTTTCCCAGAGCAGCACAGCCCAGGCAGGAGCCACATTCACAGGGAATCAGGTAGCCCCTGGCCCAGCTGGCTGCCCAGAAGTCTCTCCTGTCTGAACTTCCAGCAACCTACAGAGAGCAAATCTCAGTTGGATTTGCCGGTCACTTGGAGATGAAGCTGGAGGGATGGAATGATGCGGGAAATCTCTGGAAGTAGATATGTCAAATCCAAGAGTAGCCTGTGCAGCTCCTGCAGACTGCACAGACCATACAGCAGGTGCAAGCACATCTGTTGGCTGCAAGAACCTGGCCAGCTGCAGTTACCATGCAGAGCACTAACACCTCTGCCTTTTCTCCAACAAGCTCCCTCCGAATCCCACTTGCTCCATAACACCCATTATCTGTGAGGAAGCAGGATCTGATAAAGAAGAGGCTGAGACTTTGACGAAGAAAGTGTGTCTGCTCCTGCCTCAAGCTGCCAACACCTCCAAATAGAGATATGCAGATAGCTAAGGAGAATGGCATTGCAGCTGTGTTCCCCAGCCCTCGCTGCTCTAGCTTGCCACTGGCATGGGTGTCTCCCTTTGCAGGGATGATTTCAGGTGAGTGGAGCAGTTTCAGGCTGTGCTCAGACCCTCACTGACAAATTGAAAATCTGACTTTCAGGGGTGTTGTGGTTTAACCTCAGCCAGTAACTAAGTGCTACACAGCCTCTCATTCATTCCCCTCATCCACACCAGTGCAATGAGGAGGAGAGTAAGGGGGAAAAAAGTAAAACTCATAGGTTGAGATGTGAACAGTTTAATTATTGAAACAAAGTCAAACATCATTATCATCATCATCATAAACAAATAACAGAGGGAGAGCTAAAACCCAAGAAAAAACAAGTGATGCACAATACCATGGCTAACCACCCACTG
This sequence comes from Calyptomena viridis, assembly GCA_013390005.1. Taxonomy (NCBI): domain Eukaryota; kingdom Metazoa; phylum Chordata; class Aves; order Passeriformes; family Eurylaimidae; genus Calyptomena; species Calyptomena viridis. Next base: position 54,597 of record WEIV01007291.1, read on the forward strand.
ACCAATGCCCATCCCATCCCATCAAAGCAGCAATCAGTGTCTCCCAGCCAACTCTACCTGGTTTTTATACTGATGCTCCATGGTATGGAATATCTCTTTAACCAGTTCAGGTCAACTGTTCTGTCCATGCTCCTCCCCAGCTTCTTGTGCTTCTACTTGTTGGCAGAGCATGACAAACTGAAAAGTCCTTGACTTTGAGTGGGCACTGGTAAGTAACATCAGTGTATTGTCAACATTATTCTCATACTAAATCCAAAACACATTACTGTATCAGCTACTAGGAAAAAATTAAACTCCATCCCAGCCAAAACTGGCACAAGGAGTGTGTTGCAAAGGTGCTGCACATCTGAGCACTGTCTCAAGGGTACCTGTTCACTACTGCCCCATCCATATCAATGATGCAAAGACCAGACTGTTCCAGCTATCCTGCAGTCACAAGCCTGAAGGATTAAGTATCTTCTATCCATAAAACTGATTCTTCTCCTCAATTTTAATGTTATGTATGTTCAAGCTGAAGGTAAAATGTTAAACATGTAAATGTTAAGCCTTTCATAAAATAAAAATCAAAATACTGGCTTAGAAAACATTAAAATATAAAAAATACTGAGTTATTTACATTCATATTCTCACTCCTGAGTTTCTATGAATGTAGCTCAACTAACTCAGGTTTTCAAGTTTTTACAGCTGAGAGGGTGAGAAGCCAGGAATTAGGCACTTCAGTATGTTGCCTCTGATTTCCATGGCATGTGTCCAGGGATTTGAGAGCTGGCCTAAGTGTATTAGCTTTTAGAATTGGCAAGGAAACCAAACCTCACAATGGTAAACATGGCTATATATGTCTAAACATACTGTTAGTCACAAAAATCTCTAAATCACAGGGACAGCCATGTCAAAGTCAAATGTCTTGAGTGAACTGGGCTTTCTTCAAAAGGGTACAGAATTCCTGATTTTTCCCTCCTTACTGCTGTAGCTGCTCTACCCCCTTGGGTGAGCTCAGGTAGAGGACAGGACATGGTCAGAGAGCTTAGAGTGAGAAAGCACGAGTGTGTATATGGTGATGAGTGTGGAGGCATGTTCACTGACTACAGCTGAAATTTCACAGTTGTGTATTAGGACAGGGCAGGCACTCACTGCAAAAAGCCAAGGTGCAATACAGGAAAGTCACAGATTAGGAAGAAGAGACTTTCCTTTGGGTGGTGGAGTGCATATTGGTAACTATCTAGCAAAGGGTAAGATTTGGAGAAGAAAGTGGAGCATGGGGGATGTACTTATGGTTCCCAGTCTGAAGGGGGAGAAGTTGAAGGCAGTGCCAGAACTCTTTACTAGCTTACCCAGAAATCAGTGAGATGAGGTTGGAGAAGGAAAATGTGTCTTTCTGTTCACCAGAGGAGTCAGTAACGGATTAATAAATTTCCTTGCCATCATAAAAGTAGTTGCAACTAAGTAGCCACTCTAGTGATGGTCTGAAGTTTCTGATTACTTTTTGTGGCATGTAACTAACCTTCAGGCGAATCAGTAACTCCTTCCCATTGACTCCACATGCCCCAAAACTTTCTTGTTCACTATGTCCGTGGTAGGAAAGTCCTTTCCATGAGCTAAACTTTATGAGAGCTAACTACAAAGCCGTGCTTTGTTCACTCTTGTTTGACAAGACCTGCTGAACTTACAAGTTGTATTTGAAGGCTAAAGCATTGTGTGCACCCTGTTTGCTGTGAACACAATCTCAGACATTTCTTCCTTGGGGACATTCCGATTCGGAGGCAGTGCAGTGACTCTTCAGGGCACTGTGAGTCCCCAGCACAGCACATGCTGTACCCCTGACAGTCCCTTGGGCTTTGCCAGCACCTATTTCATCAGTGTGAATTTAAACAACTAATGCTTCAGTGATTAGTCTGAAACAGAGAGGTTTAAGCCAAACTAAGCAGCACAGAGTCTGAATGTGAATGAGAAGGGAGGGAGGAGGTGTCTGCTGAGTGAAGTCGCTCATAGGCTGGCAGCCCATGCCATGAAGAAGGCAAATGAGTGCACCAGGACTTCTGTAGTCTTCAGAGATACTAAGGTTTCTTCTTCCACAGAAGTAAGTCAGCCAAGTAGCAGCACTGGGATGACAGGGATCTTGGTGACAGGTGGCAGTTGCCTTCTCACGAGGCTGTGTGCCTCTGCTAGTGCTGTGGAGGGGGGGGCAGCAGGCCCCCCAAGGTGCAGTTCTCAGCTGCTTGGGGAAGTCCTTCCTTAAAATCATGCTGGTAAACTAAACAGAAAATTACAAATGGCTTGTGTCTACCCAGGACATCACGAAATCACCTTTGCCAGGGGTAATACCTTGGGGTTTTTTTTAAAAAAAGCAAATAAAACCTCAAGTGCCAGAAGAGCAAATGCCAGCCTCTGAATTTCAGCAGGCAGCAATCCCCGTGAAGTGCTTTTGGAGGATGTATGTCAGAGAACCTCTTCAACCTCAGCCAGGCTGAGGGTTTCTTAGCTGATGAGATCCCTGGGGGTCCCACAGGTGCAGAACCAACTGATTCATATTGGATAACAAGGCAGCTACTGCCCACACAGGCACAGCTGGCCTCCAAGAGCTACTCCAGATGGTGTAAGGGGCCAGAGAGCTGGTGCCCAAAGGACATCCACTTTCTCCTCATAGCAATCAGGAGAAAACATTATTTAAGTGGCAAACAAATAAGCCATTTCCTCCCAATCCTCTCTCTGCCAGCAAAATGCCTATCTGTTCCTCCAGGCCATCACAGTGGAGAAAGGAAACTGTCATCTCCCTGTTGAAGAGCTGCCAGCATAGTATTTTCCCTACCTGTATTTCAAAAGATGAGGTTTTGGTGTGTGAAGAGGCAAGAAAGGATTCAGGGGCAGAAATCCTCTGTTTCTTCCGAACAGCCTCTTACACTTCAGCAGCGGTTCTAATAGATCTGTCACTCCACCTGATCAGCTTTCAGTATTCCCAGCTCTGAAAGAGAATGGTGTTCTCAAAGTAAATTTCCCCTGGACACCTCCAAGTGTACACTGTCCATTGAAGGCTGTCTTTGCTACCTGTTAATGGAACTAGGTAACATTTGTTATGGGGAACAGATGACCTAAAGCTTGTATTGCATTGCAGAATTGTCCACTGATCATTTCTTCGTGCTTGCTGGGTGAACATAAAATGACCTGTGCTTAGGAGGCTGGTTTCATTTCTTGCTTGTCTGCAACAATTTAAAAATTTTGGTGGACTTTGGAAACCTTCACCCAGACATTTGGCTTTAATTAATTCATTTAAAACTGCTTTTAGTTTACCAGCTGTGGTCAAAACCAGCAAGAAGTTGAAGCACAGCGTTAATGACATTTATTTGTTTATTTTTGCAACAACAAGATTTTCAGGAGAACATAAAACACTTTCTCAGTGGAAGTAATTAAAACCATGAAAATGACTGCATTTCCTGTGTGACTGACATATTCCATGTGGTAGAAAATGTTTCCCAGCAACAAAAAAAAATACACTTCAGCAGCTCAAATTTTTCTTAACAATGTATATCTCTTTCCTTAACTGGAACAGGCAAAGGGAATTTCAGCTTACACAACACAATTTTTAACAACTCATCATGAGAGTAAAGAGCAAAACCCCATTTCCACTGCACAGTGATTTTAAGGTCTTCCATTTTCAGTACCTTATTTGGAAATTCCTAAAAACTGCCTGATTTCAAGCAGTGGGTGACATTAATAACTGCCTGCTAGCTGCTCCAAGCCCAGTCCTTTCCCTGGGACTGGGCAGTGCCACCATATTTTATTTCAGATGGACAACTTTCTTCCAAATGTAGGGGGCTGCATTTTCTGATGTATTTTAAAAAATTGTATATGTAAAATATCTGAGGCAAACAGGAAAGAACAGTGTGTGGTGGCAAACAACAGACGTATTATTCAGACTCTTACAAGTGACTCTTTGGGTTACTCAGAAGTTAAAAACACTTCCTTTTATTTGTTGGAAAGGCTGCACTGCCATGAAAGTGGAAACTTGAAGTAAAATTTATTTTTTATTTTGTTTTCTCAGCTCAATTCTATTTGTATTGTATTTCCAATCTCCAATCCTTACCTGCAGTTTGATTTCAAGTTTCTGTCAAGACATAACTCTTCAAGTTGCTGACCCAGGCCACATTGTACTTCTAAAGAGTATTTTTAAAGAAGACAGTAATAGAAGGAAAAAAGAATAAATATTTGTGTAGTGAGTCATCAGGGACCCTGAAGGGAGTTGGGAAGCATGATGATCTCTGGACTGTATCTATGATTTGAATTTTTTAAAGCCAGATAGAAATGCATTTGTATAAATCAGTGCTTCTCAATGAGTAAGAACATAACAGAAAGAGAATGACTTAGTAGGAAACCACAGGACTCAGAATGAAAAAAACTTGTGTTCTCAGTTCTGTCATGAATTTTCCATATGATATCAGACCACATTATTTATTTACCTAACATGTTTTATCCATTTATTGATGTATTTCCAGTTTATTCAGTTGCAAAATGACACAAATGGCATAGTCTTAAATATTATGTTAATGAAATTTATCTTACATTTATAAAATGCATCTTTGCAAAGCTGACTCAATTAAGCTGCTGCACAACAGTAATAAAAATTATCTTTATATTCATAGTTCCTCATGGATGGATCATTTATGGGTCATTTTACTTTCCTGAGATAGCTCTATGCCTTTTTCATCCAGTTCTCGTTGTTCTGTGACTGGAATTTTGGCACATTTTCCCCCTTGTGTGTGGGTATCAATATATCAACACTAATGGTAAAAACTACTCGTGGTTTTTTAGATTTTTTTTTATAAACAGTATTTTTTCTTTTGTTTTTTTCTCCATTTCTTTCCTTTCTTTCCTCTCCACATCAGTTTCCTTCTTTCATTCTCTCAGTGTTCCTCCTGTTGTTCCATGGGAGCTATCTCATGAACTTCTTCTGCAAATGGTGAACTGTTAGTTCTGAGAGCAAAACTCAACAATCAAAGATGCCGGCAGTGTATATTAAGCTGATATGTCAAGCAAATCTTCTCCATAGTTTTGCTGAAAAGCTCTGTTTCTACATTTTAGAATAAATTAATTGGGAGACTTCCATTACTTTCTTTTTGAGAGTCTTAAAATCTATAGACAAGTAAGATGACCTTCTTTACTCCGACTCTGATAAAAATGGCCTAAGAAAACTGATTCAGAAAACCCTTCAATTCTTAATTAATTTCTGTTGGCTTAACACCAACTTCCCTGTCTCTCCACAGTCTCAAATTTCAGTTATTAAATCACTTTAAATACAGGCAAATGCAAATCATGACCAGATATTTTAAAAGAAATCCACACACCACCCTTACAGATTTTCCAGATTATTCAGCAAATTAATGTGAATATCTTATATTTTTCTAGCCTAATCGTGTTTCTAATAATAAAGTGTTTGGTCAATTTTGAAAGCAAAGAGTTGAGAAAATACCAGAAAAGACAATTTCTTGCCAACTGCATGTGGATAAAACTGACAGAGGAGTCTTGTGACAGTGTTACGCTCATATCCCTTGCTTGTCCCCTGACCCTCTCCTGCTTGGGGCTTTTAAATCTTTTCCACTCTTGTTTCTCCTGAAGTGTGTGGCCTTCTGCCCAGCCTCCCACAGCACAGCTGCAGTGCTAGGGCTCCTACTCTTCATAATATCATTAGGCTGTTGCCCATTCCAGCGTTTGGGATCTCTGCTCCTTGGTTCCTGCAAGACTCCCTTCTTGGGTAACCATGAGTGGGCCAGAGCAGGTGCAGTCCTGTTGTAGCCCCGTCCCTGATCTGATGGACACCTCACTCTTGGCACACAGCCCCAGCTAAACGATTGTTTGAGCAGTGTGCCCAGGCAAGGTAGCAACAAGAGAAGAACAGAGAACTGAAAAGCAACAAAGCACACTTCCTTTTCTTTCTCCTTATCCTGGTCATGTCTGTTGTACTGGAGTTTTTCTTGCTTGCTTGACTGTTTATTTCTGGTGGGAAGTGGAGGGGGTACAAGGCTGTGGGATCAGGACCCTATGGCCACCAGCAAGTGTTTCACAGTCTCTGCATTTCACAACATCCTTCTGCAATTGGCTTGATTGCAGGACCAGCACAGGCTGTTTTCTTTCTCTCTCTCTGTTTGCTTTCATTGGCTGGAACCAGCTTTTTTCCAGTTCCTTCCTTTTCTGGGTTCCCAGTTAGCTCCAGTTAACACCAATAACATCAATGCCTCAGATTTTTGCCACAGTTGTGATAACAGATTCTCACACTAGCTGAGCTGTGGCTTTTCACTATCAGCTGGCTACTGATTACACCACTGCACATCCCTCATAACAATGCCATGCAAGCAGCAGATCTCATGATAAAATATTTCACATTTGCTGGGAACACTTTTCCCTAAGACTATATTACACTGCTGGAGTGTTTTTGGCTTAGGGTGTAACTGAGAGAGTAGGTCGAAGCCCAGGAACTTTCTTGGTACCTCTGCAGCACCCACAGCTCAGTATGGCAAGAGTGCACTGCTCATTGAGCAGCCCAAACACAGGTCCCCAGAATAATGATGTCTTTCTTCATTTTCTATCTGACCATTATGGTTTCTACTGTCTACTGGCTGCTTTACCCTACATGCAAGATAGATATGTACCTCCTGAGGTTACCACAGGGGGCAAAGTTAAACATTGCTGTGTTGCAGCTGGCATAGATACCATGAAATAAAGGCAGAACTAGAAAGAAAGAAGTTATTATTTGGCTGGAATTTTGAGTAAACAAGTAGGTAAACATTTAAAAATCAGTCTAGGTTCTGGCTTTTGAGGAGAATGTAGGTAGCACTGAACTCCAGGTAAAAACGCTGTTAAAAGGAATCTCACTGGTTGTCTGAAAAACCTCTTCTTCCTTATTAAAAAGAAAGGATGAAATTCTCTATTGTATTCACCTAAAATTCATTTCATAAAATCTGTTCATCATAAGATTTCTGAACTCAGTGTAATGCAGGCTTTTCTTTTTATTATTTCCTTGTGGGGGTAGTATGCCTCTTGTTCAGGGGAAAGTGCAGTTCCTGACAAGCTTTTAAATTCTCCTAAAGTATATGTGTGCCAGCATCTATATATAATCAGTATATTTAGTTGGAGGACAACATTTAGTTAAGGGTGTTTTTGAGCAGAAAGGGCTACAGTTGCATTACATCTCTTACTTTCATCAAAATTAGTAATACCCTATGGCTGATGAGTGATTCAGCAGGAGGAGTGAACCTCAAAGCAGCCTACAGGGCCACTTGTCTGGGAGCACAACCTTCCTCCCTATCAAGTTGCCACAAGCACTTCTGCAGTTCTCTGACATCTCCAGGATCATTACAGATGATGGGAACAAGTATGTACCTATTGAGTTAGCTGAGTTTCCACAGCGTTTGCACTGAGCAGAGATGTGGGTTGTATGAGGTGTGGGTTGCTAGAGGTCAGTTACACACCAAATTATAACAGAGAAACCTTATCACAGCTGAGTTTGATCTATGAAAACATTTCCTTTCTTTCCCCAGTCTAAACAGCCTCTAATTTTTTCACAAAATATAAAAATAATTTCTTTAAAAGTTAACATTACTTTCTTGCACATATCCCATGAAGAGACAACACCTCTCTGGATGCGTCAAGAAATTGTTAACAGCCCTGTTAGTGTCCCATACCTCCTGGCAGGTGGACATTTTACATGAAAAATACATTACCCATGAGAACAGAGCTAGGCTGACACATTTAACTCATGCCAAAGGCACTGCCAAAAACCAAACTTTCCACTGGAATCAGTGCACCTGTGGCAAGCCTGGCACTCCAGTTTCTCAAGCTGACAGTGAGGCAGCTGTCAGATGGAGCAGTTACAGTGTCTTTTGTCAATTTTTTCTTGTTAAGTAAAGGGTGTATTATGCCTGCTCTACTTAAGGAAAAAGTGTTTAGAAATTCTCCTTTCTAGAAATACTGCAAGAGCTACCAACTTTTCACCTCTACCCTTTCCTCCCACACTACCTGCAGGCATTTGTGTTTTGCCACAAAAACAACCAAGACAAAACAGCGAGTAATCAAAGACAGTGCAGAAAAGAAGCCTGCAACACCGCCAAATTATACAACAGTGATTACCACTGGGGATAACTTGGACAACTTGCCTCACTGAGACCAGTGAGTCTGCTGAGAGCAGCTGGAGGCTCTCACACCAGTACTAGGACAGGGCAGGGCAGGCAGCCTCTGTAGGCAGCTCACCTGCACCCACTGTAAGCTTACCCTGCTGCTGCCATCCAGCCTCTGGCCACTGCTTCTACAGAAGCTTAGTATGGATGGAGTGACTCCTAGCAGCTCTCAAAATCAAGTATTTGACTCAATGTACCTGAGACAGTCTCAGTTTTCCCACACATACTTGTCATGGAAGAGAGGGTGGCTTGCCTTTAATTTGCTTGTAAAATATCACGTGCAACTTTGCCATGAAAAGCCCTGACTCTTACTATCACAGACTGCAAAGGACTGCCATGCTTTTTTTCCTTTCCGCTATTTCTCACCATGACTTGCTTATTAAGTTACAAGAACGAAGCAATGCCGTGTGTGTGTGTGCTCAGTGCCCTAACTTTAGATGACACAGCAAACACTTCAAACCCTCCCCTTCAATGTGCCTTCTCTGCTAAAAGCCACTGTGTATGAATACCAGAGAGAGGGGCTGAGAGAGAGAGACCTTGTAAGCAAATGAGTAAGGAATCTACACCGAGCTGTGCGTGGATGTCTGATGCCTCCAACTATTTGTTAAAAGGCAAAACCAATACTTCCGACAGACGGCCCTCCCCTCGCCTGCAATAGGCTCCCCAGAATAGCAACAGCCTGTGTCACTGCAAAGGGCAAAGCCTTCTGAAATAGCAACAAAGTTGTTCACAAACCACTTTGTGGTTTGCATTTGGTTTCAGCCAGCTTCAGCAACTTGTTGCCATGAGGGAAACAACCTGCGCTTTCCTGGCCGGCTGGGGAAGGATCACTGCCCTGTGAAGTGCTTCTGCCCAAGGGGCAAAGCGGGTGGCAATGGTACCTGGGCAGAGCACAGAGGACCTCAGCCAGCAGAGCCGGACAATGAGAGCAGGGGAGGATGAGGAGACCAGCCGGGGCAGCAGCTGTCGCCAGCTCACAGCTGCAGCAGGTAAGGCGGCAGGAGTTGAATGCCAGCTGTTGGCCAGCAGCAGCTGCCCGCCTAGCTAACTCTCAGGGCTGGGAGAGAACACAAAGCCAAGGGACTCTCAGGACATGCTGTATCAATTTCTAAAAGTGCAAGAGGGAAACATGTAAGTAAGGAACGGGACTGCTGTTTATGTGATACTTTCCCTAAAAGGCCTCTGTCCTACTGCTCGTGCATGTTCTGTCTGTTGTGTAAATCTTTTTCCTTTATGAAGAAAAAAACCCTGAAAAAATAGGAGAAGGTGCTGCCATCTAAGATAACAGTGCTCTGGTCTTTGCATGCTTGGGAACAATTCAGCCCTTTTCACTGAAGTGAGTGGAAGGAGGCCAGGTGAGCACTGCACCTGTTCATGCAGGAGGGCAGTAAAGGGTTGGGGAACAGGGTTTCTCTCCTGTTTTTACTTCTCTAGCATCTCAGGAAGAAACAGGGTTTATATGTTGATGCTCTCAAAAATCAACTGTAGCATTTCTTCTGCAGAAAGTTTTTTAGTTCAGAAGCTGAATTTCATAGCTCTTCATCTTTGCTGTCCTACCCAGACAGTTTTTGTAAGCTATGGCATGATTTTGCATCTTCCTATTCTTTCACTGATGATAAGATCAAGGGGAAAATGCCCCACAATACAATAATTCTCACCCACAAGACAGCTGTACCCAAACAGGACAGTCATAAGCCAGAAATGAAGGTTCCAAGCAGGTTTTGTTCACTTAGAACTGAATGAAGTGACTAACCCATGAATGTTCAGATACCATAGGCACAAATGCTTTGTTTGAGTGTAATAATTGCTCAAGCAACATCTTCTGATACCTGAAAGCAGAGATTAATCAAAAGCAGAATGCCAGGAGGTGTGCAGACATATTTAACATTACTTTATGGACTGAGGGGAGCAGTGCAGATGGTTATAGAATAGTGTTATCAAAGGGAAGCATGGCAGATATGATAAACAGCAAAGTTTTTGCAGCACAATGGCTAAGGTTGGCAGGTTATGTGCAATTATACACTCAGCATTACCCTGAAAAATTAAAGCAGTAACTTGAGGAATTTATAATGACCTCATTAGGAATTACAAGAATTGATTCTTACTGGAAACTAACAAAACAAAACCCAAATGCCATTTAATGAAAAGAAGGGCTAGGCTGCCTGTTGACATAAGGAAAATACACGGCAGAGCAATAAGAGAGGGCATGGCGAGCATGGGTCTGTCCAGGATCTGTATTCCATGTCTTTCCATCAGTACCAGGGTGCTTTTGTTCATGAAATTTGACTATTACTCACAAAGTATATTCATCAAACTTGTTGTAGAAAGTATACAATTCTTCCTACCATCAGAGGAGTTTAGATGGGTGAAGATGTGTGATATGTTAGCTTCCTTCTGCCTTGTTTTTTTAGTTCAATTTACAAAACATTTGTTTTGGGTGTGCCTTTCTCACTTGGGTTGTCAAATGGTTGTAATCCCACATGACTCTGACACTATTTTTGGGTACAGTTAATATTTTCTGAGATTTTCCAGCTCTGCTTGCAACACAGCTTTGTCCCAGAGCCACCATTTGTTTCATCTCATAGAGTCTTGTTGGGCAACTGGTTTTGATCTCATGCCAGGCTTCTACATTGACAGTTAGATCAGATATATCCTAGGTAATAGGAGAAATATACCTATTGAGCAGCTACTGGGTCTAAAGAATCCTCAGGTGTTGGAATAGAGCAACAGGGTAACATGTATCTCTTTATACCAGACAACTGGATGAGACAGACAAAGTGGCTGTGACAGTGCAGCAAAGACCATGATAGCATGAAAATGGGAAATTCACCTTTTATGAGAAGCAAAACCACAATTTAATTATGCAGCAATTCCCAATACATGCCATAAATATTTATCCTAAAAAAAAATCTGGTCCACATGCTATACACTTTGGCAAAATCTCCTTTAAAGACAATTTGGGAAATTTTAAGTACTATTTCCCTGGAAAAGCAAATTATTGTATGTCAGACAGCACTCAGAGAAGAAATATGTTGTTAAAGATAGCTTAAAATTTTCAGATACAGATGCTGTAGTTTCAAGATTTACCAAGGATAAAAATAGATATCTTGTTCTTACAAAAAAAAAGGAGATTCCATACTGTGGATTCATATCTATGCAATGCATTCAATTCACTGTGACTTCCTAACCTGAGCTTATTAACCAGTGGTTGACAGAGCTTGATTTCACCTTTAAAATGTCTAAATAGATCAAAGAATTTCCAAGGATTTAAAGAATGCATATTTGACCTTCCAGGAAAGTACTTTCCTTCTCTACCAAACTAAGACTTTTCTCACTCCAGATTAAATCAAAGTAAACCGAAGAAAGTATCATGGTGGAAGAGATTGCCAAGTCCCCTCCTATCAAAATAGATATATTTGCACAGGTTAAATAAAGTAATCTCCCCTCCACTCTTTCACAGTAGTTTTCTGTATGCACATTGCCAAAATGAGCTGGAAATGGCTGCCAGGCACCTTTCCCATACCTCTTCCTCACATGAAATGGGTGAAGAGTGGTGTTTCCCAGCCCAGCCTGCTTGCAGATCTTCCCTGGCACTGATCATTTATACATAACGCCTATAAAATGCATTCGTGGACCAAATATTATGCCTTTGGAAAGACTGCATTTTCCCAAACATCTGATTGAAAATAAGAAAAGGGGCACACCCTTACTACTTGGCCCCATCCAGCCTCATTGCTAGTACACTGTGCTATACCACAACTGTACTTGGTCTCCTTTTCAGGAACCAAGCATAAACATTTCCAGTGGATGTTCTTAAAGATAGGTTTGTTTGCCAAATAGTACTGCTTTTGACTTGACTAACAGTTGTGAGAAACCACTTTGTTTACGTGAGGAAATTAGAGAATAGACTTTCCAATCACTTGTCACATACCAGCCACACACTTTTTAGCCATGGAGTTTGTGGCAGACAGAAGGAGAAAATTCTCTGGAAGCCATCATCAAAATATTTTATTCCCTTGGGCTGCACACTGCCATATATTTTGCAGACATCTCATAAAAATAAGAGAAATGACATATTTTAAGAAGCATTTAAAAAAAATAAAAAGGAATGTCTAAGAAGTGCCAGCAACATCATTAAAAGTGACACTTAAAAGGATTGTGAGTACAACTACTGCAACATGCTTTATCTGGAAATGTTAAAGCAAAACATATGCTAAAGTCAGAAGGAATTTTGCCTCGAGGAAGGCCATAAGGGAAAACTGAGCAGAGACTTCAGAGTTTAATTCAGCAGACAGTTGTAAGCAGGCAAATCTTGGGTACACAGTTAAAGTGAAACCTCATAGTGACGTAAGGATGTTTCTCAGCAGAATAGTGTATGTGAGGGACAAAAAAAGACACTGCTAAGTTTGCTGCTGCTAATGCAGAAGAACAGTGTGTCTCCCCCTGCATCACATCAGGATCTGATTTTCATTCAGGTGTACCCTGGTTACAGCCCTCTGCAATTTCTATACAACTGTGGAGGTGCATCATTGGACACATGAAGAAGGATACCAGCTACTCAGTAAAAACAAACTAAAGAAACATTAAGACGTTGGTCAAGTTGCTGTACTTGAAGAAGCAAGAAATATATGGGCTTGAATGCTTCCCTACAAAATTCCCAGGTGTCCAAGCTCCACAGCCAACTTGTACAGCCTCTCAGATTACAAATAAATAATCATCTTGGTTGCTCTGATCTGAGGATCAGATCAGATTGATCTGATCTAAGGATCACAGGCTGAGGAGAGCACAAACTGAATTGTAAAGAACAGTGCTGATGGTGGACTCTGTCAAGATACTTAACTTGGCACTGTCAGTCAGAAACTGGAACCATACAAAAATGACTCTAACACATTTAAAGAATTAAAAGCTATGCAGGACACAGATTTCAAAGTATCAATATTTCAAAGTATCACTATCCACTCTGCTGTGTGTCTGCTGCAGAGACTTAAATTCAGTTTTTGTCCCTCTGTTAATAAATATTTTTCCTTGATTGCTTGGAAGAAGATAACAGATTATTTGTGGGTGATAAAGGTGATAGTTGATTAATAAATGGGATATGTCACTGGCTGAATGCAGTTTGGATGGCTTGGCCTGCTGACTGCAAGTGCTGTCTGGGGTTCCTCTTTGCTAACTTTAGACATCTGCATCTGAGCAAGCTGCAGTTTCCTTTTATAGGCAATGGAGGGAAACAGGCATCCGACCTAATTCAGACATCTAAAAGTGCCTATTTTTCGTAACTGATTACAAAAGAGATCTAGAGATGCTGTAGATTTCTCACGGTTAGGTAAGTTGAACACATCCTATGTATTTTAATACAGATGAATGTAAAGTGATTTGCATTCCTCACTAGGATGCAATAAGGCAGGCCATATTTAAAGGAAAGGCAGTGCCTTGGAGAGAACTCACCCAGAAAAGATGTTGGTTTTCCTGGAGGATAACCAGAAGATGAGCTCTGTAAATGGCTGTGAAAATCCTTAGACAACCGGAGAGGGAAATATCCACCAGGAGTGAGATAATTATGTCAGGTTCCTATCTGGCATTGTGCAACCACTGCAGGAACACTGGGTCCAGATCACAATTTACTGAAGAAGTTGATGATCTGGATAGAGTTCAGAGAACAGGGTTTTGAATATTTTAAGGGATTGGTAAACTTGTAAAGCCTCACAGGCTAAGTAGCTAATAAAGGAGATTTTTGTGGGATGACTCAATGACAGGATTTTGTACTTAGCAAACACAGTTAAGTGCAGGGAAATGGAGAATGGGATCTGATTGCTGAAAGTTGAAGTTGGAGAAATTAAGTCTAGAAATAATTTACAGATAATTTACAGTGAAAGAAATTAACCTTTTAGACAACTTATGACTTAAAGTAATTGGTTTTTACTAACTAGCAATTTTAAAATCAAAGCTTAATATTTTAAATCACTTATTTCAAATAAAATTTCAATTAAATGTGTCTGAAGAATTATGTTGTGCTGTTCATGAGTGTCAGACTGGATGACCGCAGTGGCCTCTTTTCCCTTCATAATACACAAATTGAGGCAAAATCTTAGGTTAAATCTATGTGGCTCAATGACATAAATTGCAGAGCTACCCAAGAAAGCACACACACCATCATTGAAGGGTAGTTTGGGCAGAGCACTGTGATCAAATTAACAGTTTAGCTTCTGATACCCAAGCTCATTCCTTTATCAAAACACTGTTATCAGCCCTGATTTCCAACCAGGATTAACTAAAGGGTATATTTTCTAGTCTTAATAATATACAGCAAGGAGGCAAGTCAAAAGTATAAAGGGGAAGGAGAAATTAGGTTTTGCAATGATAAAACAAATATCGCATGCAAGCATTGGAGGATAGAGCACATGCAGCACAAATCAGCTTAGCTGGAGTCAACAGTACTTCCACTGAAGTACTGTTTAACGTGTGAAGGATGTACAGCAGGACCTTACACTAATGCAGGCACTAACTCTTTAAAAATAAGTGAACTGATCTCAGATACTGTATTGGGTGCACTCAGCAGCTCAGGGCTAATGGTGTTTGGCTTCTGCTTGGCTCAAAGTTAGGAGAACTAATAGGTGATACTTATCTTAATACACTTATTGGGCTTACACATCTCCTTTGACCCTGGAGGCACGGCTTATATTCATAGTTATACTGTGCTACCCTCCAGAATAACCCATCTGCCTGTGGAATGGCTGAAATGTGGGATGGTGGGCTCGCACTACTTCTGGGAACTGTTAGGACAGCATGAGGTGGCTTGGGGCATAACTGTGCCAGGGGTCATGCCAACAATTTAGTAGAGTATGTGGCCACATGCCAGGATCTGGGCCTAGGTTCTGGCACCATTTATTTTAGTAGTATTTTAGCTAGGGCTGCTGTCCTCCTCTCTTTTCATGATTTGCTTTCAAAATGTAATATTCTCTTGTCAAATGGGACTGATCCTCACCAATGTGCTCAAAAGTTATTGGCAAGTAACTCCAAACAGTAAGCATGACCAAAGAGCCGTGATGCCTTAGAAAAATAAGCTAAAAAAACAAACTCTATATATAATTTTCAATTAGACCATATACTACTTTCCAGCCAAGATAGAAAGTACTTGTTCCAGGAGAATTAACTAAAATATGGACTCTGTTATGCTGCAAAAGCTAACTTGCCTCAGACACATCCCATCTCTCTAACTAACAGGAAAATCATCAGGCAATTTACTCTTTTCCTAGTTGTGTGGCAGCCAACATCATGATGAGAGGAAAATCATGCTGGGAGAAAGTACAAGACCAACAATAACAAATAGATATATTCTTCAAGGTTTAGGGTGCAAAAGGCTTCACAGTTAGTAGAATATGATCAGTCAAATCTATCTTGTAACAATAAACAATGAATCACAGTTGTATAAAATGAGTTTGTTTTGAAGTGGACATTCAAAGGCATATAATCTGCATTTGGTTTATGTTTTCACCATCTGTTTCTTATTCCTGACATTATGGCTGTCATGAACTATGCAAAATATTTGATCCTGATATTCCAAAGAATCTGCGATTACAGATGAGCAAAGCCCAGAAAGTTCATGAGTTTGTATCTCAAAGATTGGTTTCCCTAGAATATCCCAGATATCTGGATCAACCTGGTGCTCATTGAATTAAGTCTATTTGGCAAAATAAAAACATTGGTATCAGCAGCCTTCATGGCATCTTGAAGTGAAGATAAGGTATTAATAAGTGATAATTATTACTTATTCAAGTAAAGGTTACTTATTCAAGTCAATGTTGAAACAATTTGGCTGGGAAATTACTGCTTTCCTTGCTGATGGTACAATAGTTAGGTGGATAAGACTTCTTCAATTAATTACAGGAAGAACACTGGAAAGGCAAAAACTGCTTTCTTACCAAAAGGCTGTAGTATAAATGTTGCTTTTTTAAATTATATTCTGAAGCAGAAGGTTTAATTATTTAGGACCTGATCAAAACCTTATTGACTTCTGATCAGGAAAATAAGGTACCCAAAAGTATTAAAATTAAAGAGGATTTTATATAATTACTTTTTTTTTTCTTTTCAGAAATAGCTTTTTATCTCACCCATGTTGCTGGATATGTATAGCATGTAATTGCTTTGCCTAAAAGATACAAATAGATTTTTTAAACTGTTACATCAAATGAGGTTATTATTAATTGACATAGTGTTGCAGAAGTCATTCTTTCAAGTTTTTGAGTTTTATTCTCTTATTTCAGGTTGTGGAACATTTACCTGTCTATCTTCTGGTATTGCTGCCATAAGTGGACTTCTGATGGGTTATGAGTTGGGCCTTATCTCCGGAGCAATTCTTCAGATAAGCAGCATACTAGCACTGTCTTGCAAAGAGCAGGAAATCATTGTAAGTTCTCTGCTTTTTGGGGCCTTATTTGCATCCCTTACTGGAGGATTTCTGATAGATAGATTTGGAAGGAGACTTTCTATTATTATTGCATCTTCTTTACTTGTGTTGGGGAGTCTGATTTTACTGCCCTATGAGTCATATGAGATACTTATTGTGGGAAGGATTGCCATAGGTATTTCCATATCATTATCATCAATTGCAACATGTGTCTATATTGCTGAGATTGCCCCACAGCACAGAAGAGGCCTTCTTGTATCCTTAAATGAACTCATGATTGTGACAGGCATTCTCTTTGCCTATATTTCAAATTATGCATTTGCCAGTATATCTCACGGCTGGAAGTACATGTTTGGCCTTGTGATTCCATTAGGTGCTTTGCAAACTATTGCCATGTATTTCCTTCCTCCAAGTCCTCGGTTTCTTGTCATGAAAAATAATGATGAAGCTGCAAGGAAAGTACTGGAGAGGCTACGAGGAACATCAGATGCTACTAAAGAACTTACTGTGATCAAGTCTTCCCTGAAAGATGAACATCAGTATGGTTTCTTGGACCTGTTTCATTCAAAAAACAACATGAGGGCCCGAATTTTGGTAGGACTTACTCTAGTCTTTTTTGTGCAAACAACTGGGCAACCCAACATTTTATTTTATGCATCAACTGTTTTGAAGGCAGTTGGGTTCAAGAGCAATGAAGCTGCCAGCTTGGCTTCTACTGGAGTTGGAGTGGTTAAAGTGGTCAGCACAGTCCCAGCCACGGCGTTTGTAGACCAAGTTGGAAGTAAAACTTTTCTATGTATTGGCTCTTCTGTTATGGCAGTATCATTGGTCACTATGGGCTTAGTGAACTGGAACATACACATGAATTTTACCAATGTCTGTAGAAGCCAATCTCCAGAGGGTTTCTTTCTTCAGAGACCAGGAAACTTCACAGTCACCAATGGGAGTTTTAAGGACCTGTTTGCTAGCATGGCTTCAACAGAAAGACTGTCATTTGATGCGCAGAGAAGCCCGGATGTTGCTAGGACAGGAGAATCGAACAGAACTGCCCTGACAGGAGGCAAAAGCACAACAGGATCTCACATGGAAAGTGGAGAGGTTCCTGTCGTCCTGAAATGGCTCTCACTGGCCAGCCTGCTTGTTTATGTTGCTGCATTTTCCATAGGTCTTGGACCAAGTAAGTGTTTAATTTTTTTAACTCTTCGTAATTATTTCCTGATGTTGTTAAGTGCTGGGATGACGTGTCCAGCTTGGTATTATGCAGTTCCTAAGTTGGGCAAAGCAGTTTTCTGCCAATATGCATGGTATTGTCACAGACCATACTTTCTAGGAAGAGGTCCTGCCCATTAAGGTCCATGACCTAATCTCCCTTCCATTCAGTGAAATTACTTTCTTCAGTCAAGTTAAGAACTGCTGTGAGTTTCATGCAGCAAAATTACGGGGCCTCTGGCTATCTTTTCTCTTTCTAGTCTATTGTGTCCTTACATTGAGAAGGTTAAGATGTAGGCATTTGCTGCTGCTAACTCATAAACTCAAGATAAGGATAAGCTCTAGACCTCTGTATGGTATGACATCATCAAATCCATAAAATACCAACATGCCCGAGTCCTGCTGAGAATCTGTCCCTCTGATTATGTAATAGTCTTCAGATATAGGAAAGACATTCAAGGTACCATAACGCATGAGCAAATTCTAGTATCATTGCCACTACCTGTGCTGAATAATATAAGTGGAAGGACACAAAGGCGTGTCACACTACAGCCAAGGTACTGCTGCAGCTGTCATTACATTTGCACAGTTCCCACTCTCTCCAGAGGAGAACATGTCTTTCATTCCAAGGGACTAGAAATTAAATCTCTCCATTTTCCTTTGTTTTATTTCAATAGCACTTGCATATTATTGTACTTTGAATGGGTTGATTTTTTAAGCCACTCTGCAAAACCTACATGCACATGGTCCATTATTTATTAACAGACTTTATGTGCTTTTGCACCCTGGCTTAAACTTGCCTTGCAAACAAAATGTACTCCTGTTGTACTATTATGATGAAAAGCTTGCCACAAGCATACAGCCCAACAATTGCACTAACAGCAACTCCCCTGCAGTATTTATTTATTTTAAACATTGCTCACTGGGAGAGCAGCGTGAGATAAGCATTCATTGCCAGGGCAGCAAGCTTGACTATGTTATTGAAGCATTATTCCTTCCCTTGAAGATCATATGGGGGCTGGATTCTGCTTTTGATGACATAGGTTTAAAACCAGGGTTGAAACCCTGAAAAGAAAATGTTGCTTGAACGTTTACTTGGGTGTTTCAAACACACATTTAGTGACCCTTAGAGCAAGATCACACGTTCAGTATTGGCCTCCTGTTGAAATCTGCTTTCCTGTTGACCTGGCTGTAACTGGGTTCATAGTCATTTGAATTGGCCTAATGTACAGTTAATGAGAACGATCTCTACTTTCCTGAGGTTTACAAAAACCAACATGTGTTTGATAGGCTAATCTCAGAAGTCTTTGAGGCCAGTGCTTGTTTTTTGACTTCTTTCTTGACTCCAGAGCTCAAATGCTCTCAAACAGAAAATGGGAAAGACAGCATCATCTCAACTCCAGCGTGTAGAAATCATGTATGATAAAGCAGTGAGGCAATTTAATCTGACAGATGCCTTTGCCTAGCAAGTGAAGACCACGTCTAGGAGACATACGAGTATTTCAATTGCAAATAAGTACTTTCAAGGCATTTCCATGCCTTTCAAAGTACACTGTTTAGTTAAAATTTATAACATATAGAAATGCAAGGGTTGAGGAACCAAGGGACTTCTGGAATCTGCAAAGAATCTACTGTGATTAGATAGTCTGGGTTGGGATGCAAGGTTATAATTTGTGTCTCATATACAGCCTACAAAATCTGCTGCTTGGAACCCAAACCCTTGAATGTATTTTCAGAGCTTAGCTCTCTTATCCTCAGAGAACCTTTCTTAGTGTAAAGAAAAAGAACGAGCTCCTCTGCTTATATAAAGTAAACAGTTTTAACATGTTTATGTTATTCATCTCTAAATCTGGTCTGTTGTCTGTACCAGATGGTTCATCATTGTCTATTCGACAACGGGAAGGGGCATCAAGGCTGCACTTGCTGGCTGCTGTGGCCAGGCGGTGCCTGGGGCACCTGGGGAAAGAAGCACTGTAATCCCCGCACCACTGTAGTTTCAATGCAAAAATCTCATACTCTGTACAATGTCTGCCCATGTGGCTGGCTCAGGTGAAGGTGGTGTTACAGATATGTCTCTTTGTAGATGAAATCAGCATCTTTGGACAAAGAGCAGAGAAGATCTTGCTCTTTTCCCTCCATTCCACAAGGCCACTTATGGAACAAATTCACCCACTACATTTGGAGTCCATGCTGCATTATGTTCTGTGGGGATAAAGGAGAGTCTATGTAGCACCACTAGGAAATAACACACTCTTCACAGGGCAGATCACACAACTTAAGCTCTATCATCTTCTTTTTAACTACTTTGTCCTTGCCCTCCCTTTTTTTTTTATTCTGGTCAGAGAGATAGTTACAGTCCAGATTAGCATAGCAGACATTTATAAATGTTGTATTTTCCCATGACTTCTCTTTTTGTCACCAAATTACATTAAACAGATTAATTTTTTAAATGAATTAAACATATGTTAAATATATTTATTGCCTTTTATGAAAGCACCCAGTGATGAGCACTCAAAAATAGACGGTGAGAGATAAAAGTAATTTTTGCATTACAAAAGAATTCACAGATTAGCAAGCATCTGCTTAGTCAATTTTTTGATTCTGGGGTGCTCTGTATTTATATCATCACCCTCACACAAGATAAAAGGAGAATTCCTGCTGCTCTGTTTCAGATTAATCACGTTTGATGAACTGCAATTCAGCTGCTTGTTCACACTCAATTTCACACAATTATGAGGACTTTTTGTAGATGCAACAAATCAGTGTTGCATCATGTTGCAGAATAGCACATGCCATCTCTCCTGGGGTGTTTGCAGAGGCGTTTCAAGGCAGTCATTAGCTAGGGGGACTTGACACCCATGTTTGTCTTGAGTTACCTTTGTGTATCGGAGGTCAAATGAGGATCAACCGTTCTCAACACGGAAAGATGCTTGCAGAGCCCTAAAGAAACCACTTCCTGGCTGCCATGTGAAGGGTGAAGAGTGTGAGAGAGGCTCTTCATTGCTTTCAGGATATGCTTGTGAAGAGAAGCATTGGAACCTGCTGTATGTGGATTGGGGGAATAGAGAAATCTGAGCCTCACAGAAACGCTGCTATGCCTTTCACAGGGATCAGTGGGTGTGGGCTAATGAGATGAGTGCAGTGTGGGGGTAGACCACCAATTCGTCACCCAAATTAAAAGCTCAGTGTGACCCTGGAAATTAATTTAGCACAAAGGACACATGGAAAAACCTAGTCAGGGCCATGACCATGCATGACCACTTACTAAATGACACAGAATTAACTGAAATAGTTGCAGAGCATCTCATTTGCCAAATATTCTGTTCAAATCACTTGAGGGGCAAAAAATAGAGATCCTTTCTCATAAAGAGGTGTCAACTCCTTCACTCATCACTGTTGTGTGATACAACATGTTGAGATGCAGGAACCAGGAAAGCTGAACTCCTGACTTATTAGACTTATTTTTCAAAGTAAGGCTGTAAACGTGGGACTCTTGCACCTAGATGGAGCAAGCGCAAGAGAGTTGTCTCAATTAACAACTATAGGGTAGCTCTAGCCTTTCTGAAATAGAGTGGATACCCAAAGCCCTGCTGCTTTCCTCAAGGACCTGATGAACAAAATTCAGATTTAAGTGTCAGATTGCACCCGTTACCAAAGATCTGCTTTCCTACCCTGAGCATCTCCTTTTGCACCATTTAGGATCAAAGACTAAATAAGAACAAATTTCCTCCATATTTTCTTGTATGTCTCATGAAAGCGGAGGTCTCATGGGGTGATCTCACCAATAGGTAGCTAAAAAAGAGACAGTAGCACTACACACAGTCATACAGGGATGCGGTGTGGTCTAGAGGCAATCCTCTTTATCGAACAGAAATCAGAGTGGCTCCAACTAGTTTTAGACTGAGAAAGAAGTAGTACAAACTGAGTCTGGATCAGTTTTCTCAGTCTGAATTTTTTCTAGCAAATTGAAAGCAAGTGAGCAAAATAGGACTTGGGAAGTACCTCTTTACACATATTGTGGGAGTCAAGTTTAAGGGGATCCATGCACGTCACAGGGATTTTTTGCTGTGGAATGTGGAACACCTTTAATGAGAGAGGGATGTCAAATGCATGCATTTGGACTGCATATATGGCACTGGTGCTTTGCACAAAAGAGCTCTTCTTTCTCTGTCAACCATTTGAACATGTTGCTATAAAACTGCAAAAAGATTTAGGCGGTTGGACATTGAACTTCAGGTTAATCTGCTGGAGAAAATGACATCAGGTCTGCTGGCTTCACAGCAGTTTCTGCTGAGCATGCAGATGCAAATGAACAAAAGCATCTACAAGTGAGACTGAGGAACAATTTCATGACACGAATCATCCTCGAGACCACTTAAGTGTATAAAGTCCAAAGGTATTCATGTCTCTGCCAACCTGTGACTAAAGATGTTCTATTATTTCATGTCGTAGAGCAGCTGCCAGCTTTGTGTAGCTATTCAAAGCCAAGGGCTCTCAGAACTCTTCTCTTGGAGACCATATAAGCTTCTCTTTCAGGTGACATCTCAGAGCTGCAGGGTTGCCCCAAGCACTCAGAGCCTTCTTTGCACATAGATTGCAGTGGCCACAACACACCCAAGAAAAGTCAGTGTTTGCAGCTGAAGAAACGTCTTCTGAGTTTAAGGGTTTGGCACAAAGAAATGCCATATTTACCTATCCATGTAGATATAAAATCTAAAATATATTTTTAACATACTTGTGGTCAACATATAAGTGCATGACAGGGTCTTGGAGGAAGAATTTAGAGCTTACTGCAAACCCTGCATTTCCACATAGCAATTGCAGTCCCAGTGAAGCATAGCTCCCATGAGTTGGTGCATGTAGGATTGGCAGTACTTTGGTATTGATAAAAACCTGTTAAAGAATGGAATTAAATACCCATGGGAAGCTATCTTATACCGGTATATTATGACCATCTGCTAGCCTCAGCTATCAGGTGAATATCACTGATTAGAAAACTGGAAAAAAATTTCATGCTCATCACTCCGTTCATGGCAGTTCTTTCCTTTTAACTTCTGAAGTGAGCACATTACCCACAAAACAGGAGAGCAGCTGGCTGTGGGAGCAACCCACCAGTGCCCAGGGCAGTGAAGTCCAGACCTTGCAAAGCAAGTCAGAGGACCATGTACTAGAAGAGGGTGGGCACAGGGCCCACAAAATTGAGGTCAGTTTTGCAGACAGTGGCTTCCCTCAGGATGTCTCCCCAACAGACTCTCAGCCGCTGACTCACAACCACTTCAGACTAAAGCTCTTCCTTTTTTCGGGGACCCTTAACATCTCCCTCCTCTCTGTGTGGATGCAGAGGCATTTACAGCTCCCTGGCTGAAATTAGCAGGTAGATTCAAAGCTCTTGGACTGGACACAAGAAAGGATATACCACAAGTGAATAAACCAGGGGCTTGTGGCCACTGCATTCACTTTCTTCATCAGGAAACCTGGTCTCACAGCCAAGCCTCAGTAGGGAAATTGCTTTCCTTCTGAGACACCTGTTGATAAAGACTTTTTTGCCTCTGATTTCCATTCAGCTTTAATCTGGATGCTTGTGTCACAATTTTGAGCACCCATATGATCCTGTGTATAGTGCAGGGATGCATGGCAGGCCACCAAGCCTGCCTTCTTAATTTAATAGTTTCACACTGATTAAATTCCTCCCACATGAAGGGCCCAGGATTTTGGTTTTGTTTCCCCCAGCCTGGATCCCCCTAAGAAGGTGCAATGGCTATGCTCTCCAGAAAGCCCTACTGTGACGCAACATCACAGAACCACAGAATCATAGAATATTCTGAATTTTCAGGGAGCAACAAGGAACATCGAGTCCAACTCTTAAGTGAATGGCTCATACAGGGGATTGAACCAATGACTTTGGTGCTATTAGCACCAAGTTTTAACTGCTGTGGGACCTCTCTGTGTGGGTTGCCAGTCCTCTGAGGAACAAAACTCATGTGGGGAAGTCAGTAAAGACAAGTTTCTAATGTGGGCAAGTCTTAGGAACAAATTTTTACTGACGAAATACTAGTTTAGGATGACAGATGTATGTTTCTAATTTAAACCCAGGCAGACTTGCCATAAGTTTATCTGAGTTAAATTTATATCATCTTGAATGAATACTTTAAAACTGAGATAATTTATACCTAAAATGGAACAGATGCTTCAGCATGTTTGGTAATCTAATTGATGCAGGAACCAGATTCCTCAGATAATCAACAAAGGGAAATATTTTCCCTACCTAAGAGGGGCTTTCAAACCCCTGCTCTCTGACTCATTTGGTTAGAGCATGGTGCCAATAACGCCGAGGTTGAGAGTTTGATCCCTATTTGATCCCCGTATGCCATTCACTTAAGATTTGGACTCGATGACCCTTGAGGGTCCCTTGCAACTCAGAATATTCTGTGAAATTTGTGAAATCTGCCTCCTTTTCTTTGGCACAATGTTCCCTTCTTTACTGGCTATTAAGGAACCTTAGGGAAGCTAAATTAAACTGTGTGATAGCATTCCACACGTAGTGTGTTTTAACTTTCGGTAAGCCCTGAAGTGGCTGTACAGTTGGACTAGAGGATCCAGTCCCTTTGTACTATTCTATTCTATTCTATTCTATTCTATTCTATTCTATTCTATTCTATTCTATTCTATTCTATTCTATTCTATTCTATTCTATTCTATTCTATTCCCATGTAAAAATCCACTTGTTTTCTTTATATCTTATTGTGAGCTGTTGGAGTCATTTAAATGAAACTTTAAATCTATGTTGGGGACAGTGGGGAAGAAGGAAGAAGGATCAGGCAAAAAAGATCAAGGAGGATGGAAGAAAGTTGAAGTTTTCACAAGAAAAGTGAAACCCATAGAGATGAAGGAGGAAGTCAGTCCACTGTCAGTCCATCACTGTGTTTCTTATGCAGTCTTATGTGGTCTGTGGTGGCCTTTCTTTATGTATTTTATTGTATTAAATGAGCCAAAACGAGATGGTCCTGTGATTGTTAGCTGACTACCTGAGTTAAAGCATGATTCATTAGCATAGCTAAATGCTGAACCTTTTATGTGTCTTTCACCTCAGTCAGCAGCTGTAACAAAACCCAGAACAGCTGGCTTCACATATTTTTCACATGACACTGAACAGCCCAGGGACTTGATCACAGAGATCATATCTCCTGTCATCCTTACAATCCAGATTGCATAGGACTGTTTTTTGTCTGCCCCTTAGTGCTCTTGGGCTTAATTTTGGCCATCAAAATGCTTGACCCGAAATCGTAGGATCTTGTGGGAATGAGAACCGTCAGTGTGGAAATTCTGACCGTCCATGGATTTAGCTGACTGTTCCTGTGTTTTGAAATACTGTAATCTGTCTGGCCTTGCACTAGCTTGGAAAACACTGGTAAAAAATTCAGATGTCTATAATTCACATCAATATCTTTGATATTAGAGCAATATTTCAGGCTTTTACAAAATGTGGTTATTGTATTAATTTATAGTGTGCATGAATCTGATGTTAACAGACATTCATACTCAACATTGCCTTGCATGACATTTGTTCGCAGTGTTTTATTTTTGTGCTTCTACATTTTTCAGAGCAGATGTGGCCTGGCTTTAAATTTCACAGAAACGAGCAGCATTAATTTTGTAGGTTTTTTTGTAGTTTGTTCTGGAAGATGGAATAGTGGTGCAGACTAAATCAATGTTCAAAACCAAGCAAGTGCTTAAATGTTTTGTTGGAATTTAATCAGGCTAATAAACCTTGGAAATGTGCATGTTTCACTGAGAAACAGTACAGAAAGTCATATTTTAGATAATCAAAGAATGATCTTGGATTCTTTGCTTTATGACAAGTTCCTAGCACTGTTTATTTGTACCGAATCATCTTTTAATGCATGCATGCATGTGGTTTGAATATGATACTCCTAGTATTTATCTACTTCATCGTTCCTGTACTATTCAAAAGGTGCCCCATGTGGCCTTTATTTCACACTGTTTCTCTACTACGAAGTTGCAGTAGAAAGACAAGGCATGCCAAAATAAAAAATAAAGCAAGCATTGTGAATTTCCCACTTTTCCCTATTTCCTTGCCCCAGACAGATTTTATTTAAAGCCCCTTGTTAACACATCAGCTATCCCAGGTATTGGTTTGCCTTTTTGCAGACTGTTTGGTAGTAGTGAAGTGGGAACCAATTTAAGGTATTTTTGGATAGTTGGATGTTAATTACAGGATTTCAAATTGCAGAAGATGTTCTCTAAAATATCAGACAAATAGGCTTATTTTATCTAACTTGATAAAACCTACAAATTTGAGGGCTTTTTTAGGTGTTGAAAAGGTCATAAGAAGGGAAAATTGCTTTTGCAATAATGAGACATGGAAATGTCAGTGGGAGCTTCTTAATTATTTTATTATATATTATTATATTTCAACCCCAGGACTGAATTTAAACTATATACTGAGGTGCACACCCAAAACCAGGGACATAATTTTTACTGACATCTGTGTTCCTGTTCATAACTTTGAAGATGTTAATAAGGGAAAGTCTTGGCAGATCAAGCCAAGGGCTTTGCCTTTTGAGAGACAGAGCCCGTGGTACTGTGAAAAGAGGGAGAGACAACACCATGCCCCAGCCAGTATTCCTGTGCCTCTGTAATGACAGTGGTTCAATCTGCTGTTGCTGAGCACATAATCTGGCCCTCCAAGAACTACCTAGAAAAGATAGGTAACTACTTAGAAAAGGTATGTGACTACCTGTGGTTTGGCATGTTACGCTTCACTTAAACAAGGATTTGAGTCAGTATGCTGATCTTGGTGCTCTAGATTATGTAAATATCTCTTTACTAATAGTTCTATGTTAATAAACTCCCTGACACAAAAGCACTTTTTAAGGGGAATGGTGCCTGTGCTTAAAATTAGGCATAATTTTAAAGTTCAGCTCATATTAATTAGTTAGTAACCACTGGTCAAAACGAAGTGTTTTACCTTCAGACTCACTTCATTAAAAAACCCTAGAGAATTAATATTGCTGTGATTCTAACTAGTAACTGGGTCTAACAATCTTCTTTTTTTCCACAGGGACATTATCTTCTGTAAAGTGGTGTGTTGTCAAGTGAGTCTAGCATATCCTCTCATACAAGCTTTGGTATGATAAGCCAAGACTGCTTATCACTAGCCAAATTTGCCCTTCTTACTTTGAGGTCAAATTTAAGCATTTAAGCATTCAGTAAATAATAGTGTTCTTTGATAATCATATAAAAGACAGTGAAAGATTTTACATTTGTTTCCTTAACCATATTCTGGAAGAGAAGATCATTGTGACACTGAAATCTGTGAAAAAGTTTGTAGGGTATATGTCAAGCTTCATAAATTCCAGTTTCCTTCAGGAAAGAGGGCTGGGGAGGGATTTTTTTAGAGGCAAACTGAGCTTGGGCCATCTTTGTGCAAAAAACTAAAACAAGAGTAGGACTTCAAGTGTTAAGTCAGTATTTTATTTCACTTGTAAAGTTTATGAAACTAAAACATAAAGTATGAGAAAATAATGATGCCATAAAAGCAAAACTGTGCAATCAATCCCATAACTTACTGGCACCGCTGAGGAAGGTGAGACTGGCAGTCAAATCACAAAGAGTGTGGTAAGTCAGTGCATGAAGTAACGAGACTGTTTCTCCCATGGCATCTGAGCTCTGGAGGAAAGCCAGGAAGATTTGCTCAAATGGAAAAGGAACCAGAGGGCACCCAGCCTTTGAAAATCAACCCTAAGTGCAGAAAACTCTTACGAAAGAAAGAGAACTAAAAGACACTTTGCAGTGGTTTAACCCAGAGCCTTCACACCTTCCTTCTGGCTTCTTTCCTCCAGCAGCAAACAAAGCAAAGCAAGAGCAGCAGTCTTCCAGTGAGGAACTTAAAAAGGCTGTATCACTGCAGGCCTTTCACTAAATAAGTCACAATTGTAAAAGATTGCTTATCCTTTCTACTGGGAGTTTTGTGAAGTGTATGTAGAAATCTCTGTTCTGCAAGAGCAAAGCCTTAAGTTGCCCCCAGCTGCTGTGTCCCAACAGTTTTTTTCTTCTGTGCAACCCCTCAAGGACTAACATTACCCTTGGATACTGGAAAAACAGGTTCATTTACACACCCAACTGGGTAATTTCTCCTCTGCATACTTTCTAGAAGTGAAATATGTGATAAGCCAAACTAATTCACGTACAACTTCCTCATGAATTAGAGCCTCTGGCTTCAGCAGTTATTACTCTGCAAATGCCTCAAAGGATTATCCTGGATTCAATATTCTGAACAAATAAACACTACAAACAGGAATGATATTTCAGGTTTTAATTAAACGGTCTTTTTTATTTTTTTTTGGATAGCAGTATGTGATTTATTATAATAAGCACATTTTCCCTTGAAAGCTTGTTTAAAATTTTCCTTTTTCTTTTTTTTTTCCTTTTCTGCTGCTCTGCAAGTTGTTCTGGGAGAATTTAAGTGTCTACATAACAAAGGATGAAGGAGAGAGACAGTAGCTGTGATATCCAGTTGCAAATAGAATTGTCATCTCATATAACAATTCCAAACAACTTTTATTAGGGTACATGAAAAGAGATACAGACTATTATGTATCTGCCTACATTAAAGCTGGGTTGTATCCTTTTTTTTAACCCTGGCTGGCAACTAAGTACCACACAGCGGCTTGCTCACTCCTTCCCCTGCCCCTTGCCTAATGGGGAGGAGAACTGGAAAAAAAAAGATAAACCTTGTGTGTTGAGATAAAAACAGTCTAGTAATTGAAACAAAAATTGAAACAAAAGAATATATAAGAATATATAAGAGTATATAAGGTGTGTGTATATATATATATATATATAAGAATAATTGTACTCATAATGATTATATTTCTTTCAAGTTCATGGAGATTAAAATTCAAATAGTAAAAAAAAAAAAAGCATTAAAATGAAGGCCTACAGTTGTGAGAAGGTTAAGGGAGAAAAGATGGCTGGTAAAAATCAGAGGTGAATTACATCTCACTGCTCTCCTCAAGTGCCCCAGGAAACAGAGGAAGGAGGCAAAGCATTAGAATCAGTCTCTTTCTTCAAAACCTTTCTGCTCCTCTCACAAAAACTGAAGGAGGCATGAGTGAAGAGTGATTACAAGGGTCCACTACAAGGTTCCTTAAGAAAGCTCATGTGAGTGCTCAGCCTGTCCATTAGATAGTGATGCAAATAGTATAAACACTGTGCAACGATTTTTATGTATTCTGATACAGCCTCAGAGAAAAAAAGGGTTAAATCTCACTTGTCTTAACAATATTACTGCAAGGAGTCAGCCTAAAGTGTCAACCATTAGAAACAGAATTGTAGTGTACCCTGTGAGATTGGCACTCTGCTGGCAGCTTACATGCTCTTCAAAGCAATATGTCTGCTCATTTGCTCTATATTTGCCAGTTATTAATTCTGAACAGACACTCCAGTCTCATATTATGGGGCAGAGCCAGAGAGAAAGACAGCTCTCATTAAGCAAAGTCATAGATTTTTAATGCCAGACATGATAATCTGCTTTGGCCCCTTGCACAAAATCATGGGCAAGGTTTTAGTCCACTTTTGTGTGTCATATCTCCCTTTTCTGCTTTGGAAAAGGACAAACTCCCTCCCACCTTCTCTTCCTTCCAGTCTAAGCCATCCCTCACTTTTGCTAGGCCTCTAGATCTCTGTCACTGGAGCTGCTGCAAAAGCTTTTGCCAGTGTGCAGATGCTAGGAGCCATGCTGGGACAGTGCAGGTGCATGGCAGCAGCAGGTGAGTCTCCCCCAAGTCCCAGATCTGTCCCACTGCTGCAAACCTGGGGAAAACACGTAATCACTGTGCACACTATGAAGGCTTGTGCCATCTCCTGCAATGTGCCCTTCGAAATCAAGGCCAACTAGTGCTGAAGCTGGCCTTTAGTGGGAAGTGGTTGGCCATCTGGCTATTTCTGTTAATACTTAGTGGAGCCAGAAATCAGGCAAATGGGATACCTCTGGGGTTTCACAAGTCTGGAAAAAAAACCCTGGTCTAGGCAAAGCCAGTCATTAGCCAAGCCCTTTGGCTTCTCTCCTTTCATGGCAGCTTCGAAGTGGCTTTCTTGCATCGTTCCCCAATGACGATAATTTGTTATATGTTCTTAGATAGTCCTTCTACATTACTTGGTGGGATAATCCCTTTCTTATCTTCCCTTGGACTTTGGGTTGTTAACAACCCAGTCCTCCATTTCAAAGTCTTACATATTCTGTCTACTTCCCTCCTAAACTGTGAGTCCACTTAATATCTTTCCAGATTTTATACCTCAGAAACTTGAATTCTTTCAAGTATTGGAATAGCATAAATCTCACCATAAAGAATTTGATCTCACACAATACAGGCATAGGAAAGAAAAAAATGCTAAGCAGCAAATGAATCTCAAGGGAATCTAATATTTCATTAATGAATGCTGTTGAGCAGCTACCAATTTGCTTCTGCCCCTGACAAGGAAAAGGTCAAAACAAAGAAATTTTTCATTCATTCACTTGAATGTTGAGCACCCTCAAGCTCACAGTATTTCTCAGATATTCTCAGATTTTGCTGCTTCTTTGATGCCTCTTTTTTTTTTTTTTCCAATTGGCTGAATAGTTATAAAGTAAGGAAGTGAGGAAGAAATCACATGAGGATTTGGGACATCTCTTTGCTTATGGCCCAGGTATAAAGGTCATTAAGTTGTCCATGCTGACTCAAACAAAAAGACCACTCAATCAATCTGTTACCCTGCCTCCAACAATAGCCAGTAGAAGATGCTGAGGGACAACACAGAAGAAAAGGCCCATGCAGCATGCAGAGTGTGTCTTCCTGCCTATCGGTAGTTTACAGAACTTCGAGAGAAATGTTGAGCATTTATTTTTACTGTGGTGAACAGTAGTTCTTGACAGATCTTTTTTCACACATACAGAGAAATAATGTTTTAACTCCTAGAATTTAATGATTTAACTCACCAATATTTTTCACATCTGTAGCACCTTGTGAAAGTGAGTTCCATAGCTGAAATACACATTGTCTGAAAAAGCATATTCTCCCACGTCACCTAACTGCTGTCCCTTCCTAACTGGTAATTACCTAACTGGTAATTTCACTTGGATTCTCTTCGTTTGTATCTTTAAAAATGTGACTAAAACCACTGCTCAGTTCATCTCCACTGCTGTACATTATCTAAGCTGAAGAGTCCTTGTCTGTTTACCTGCTCTTTGCAGAGCCCATTACACACCTTTCTCCATGGCTCATCTAGTTTTGAGTTGACCAAATTGGTGTGCAACACGACAAATACAGAGGCACAGCATTCTCAACGTGCCATGGAAACCTGATCTCCTTTTACCAACACGATCTCCTTTTATGATCAGGTGACCTGCTTATTGGATGAGTGGAAGGCTGTGCATGTAGTCTACCTGGACTTCAGCAAAGCCTTTGACACCATCTCCCATAGAATACTCCTGGAAAAGCTGGCAGCCCATGACTTGGAAAGGTGCACTCTGCACTGTGTTAAGAACTGGCTGGATGGCCGGGCCCAGAGAGTGGTGGTGAATGGTGCTGCATCCACTGGTGTCCCCCAGTGATCAGTGTTGGGCCCAGTCCTGTTTAACATCTTTACTAATGATCTTGATGAGGGGATCAAGTCCACCATTAGTAAATTTGAAGATGAAACCAACCTGGGTAAGAGTGTTGATCTGTTAGAGGGTAGGAGGGCTCTGCAGAGGGACCTGGACAGGCTGGATAGATGGGCAGAATCCAGTGGCATAAGGTTTGACAAGACCAAGTGCCAGGTCCTGCACTTTGTCCACAACAACCCAGCTACAGGCTGGGTACAAAGTAGCAGTCTGCCTGACTGGAGAGCAGCCAGGCAGAAAGGGACCTGCAGGTACTGATTGACAGAAGGATGAACATGAGCCAGCAGTGTGCCCAGGTGGCCAAGAAGGACAATGGCATCCTGGCCTATATCAAAAAAGATGGTGAAGGGACTGGAGCACAAGTCTTAGGAGAAGTGGCTTAGGGAGCCACTTATTTAGCCTGGAGAAGAAGAGGCTCAGGAGAGATCTTATCACTCTCAACAACTGCCTGAAAGGAGGTTGTAGTGAGGTGGGGGTTGGTCTCTTCTCCCAGGCAACCAGCAGTAGGACAAGAGGGCAGAGTCTTAAACTGCACCAGGGGAGGTTTAGGTTAGATATTAGGAGGAAGTTCTTTACAAAGAGAGTGATTAGGCATTGGAATGGGCTGCCCAGAAAGGTGGTGGAGTCACTGTCCCTGGAGATTTTTAAGAAAAGACTGGATGTGGCACTTAATGCCATGGTCTAGTTGACAAGGTGGTGTCAGGTTAAAGGTTGGCTCGATGACCTCAGAGGTCTTTTCCGACCTAGTTCATTCTGTGATTCTGTGATTCATCATTGCCTTCCTAATAATTGCCAAACCCTTGCAGTCATGACCTCTGTCTTGCAGAACTGATGCTGTCTCTGAACTGCCCATGGAGGGTTTAGCACTTCTGTACTGAGCAGGGCTGGTGTGTGTACTGCTGTCTGGTTTTCTGCCTGCGTGTTAATTTCGATGTGTTGATAAGGAATTTTATGGCTTTTCTTTCAAAATACTCAATATTTTGAGATCTTTTTGCAATTCTTTATGATCCTTCATTTTTATTACCCTGAATAATTTTCTACCATTGGTAAGTTTTGGACATACATTCACCTCCCTTTCCTGAGAGATCTGGAAATACAGTAATCATCTTCCACTCTGAAAAGTGGCCATGTCTTTTGCTTCCTGTAATAAAGAATTATTGATCTATAGGAATAGCTTCTCTTCTGTCCCACAACACTTCCTCAAATCTCTTTAAGACTGAAAAGCACAGTGGCTCATTTGTTTCTAACCCCATGCCTTAACTCTTTCAAAGAGACATGGTTTTTCTCAGGACTCTTCTTAAAGACACTGTACATATCCCCCTTTCCAGATGAGATGATCACTCAGCTTTATCCTAGCTCTAGCCAGCAGCTTGGTCACAGTGTACAAGGGTGATTCCTTTCTGCAACCTAAAGGAACATTTTCTTCAGTGTTGGCATGTCACCTTCTCCATCCCTGCTCTCTCATCCTCTCAGCCAGGATGCTCTCAAATCACTCAGCTGCCTGTTAATGGTATTGCAAGTAACATTTCAGCACTCATCCTGTATTTTCTTTGTTTGGACATAGCGTACACCTTTAGGAAAGACACTTCCCTATTTCTAACAGTTTTCTTCATTCAGTGGTTCATTTGTGCTGAGCTATTTCTCATCCATTTGGTTGTATGTGTATTTTAAGCCTTTAACCAGGTAATTTAAACATTTTCCATAGCACCACTGAAGCATTTATCTTGATCTTTATAGAAAGCAGGCTTATGCTAACATTGTTCTCCTTTTGAAACAAAATGCAAAATGTGATAGGCTCTTGGCTTTTCCATTTCTACAAGAATACTGAATTTAAAATGCTATAATCAATATAATAGAGCATTTTGGTCACAGTTCCATATTGAACTACCCATGCTCACCACCGAAACGTGATTTGTCTCTTTTTCTCTCAGTAAATATCAGGCAAAGTGGTAAAAGAAACTAGAATCTCTGGTGTCTAAAATGTACTCCAGCACTGTGCTCCATTATGCTATTTATTCAGCCTTAAAGGGAGCAGCTGAAATCTTCAAGTAATTCCATTATTATTCTGTTTCTTGCCTTCACAGCCCCTGTGACTTTGTATAGAGGTGAACGTCACCATCCTGGTCAAGGGGCTGTTTGTATCCCTGAATGCTCTGCTCTTCCCACTTGGGCAAGGAATGTCAGGGCATCTAGTTTCTGTGATATTTAATGAAACAGTTAAGCTTTCTGATCCAACGAAGTTTTTCATCTGCATTTGAAGTAGGTGTTCTTTTCTTTAAATTGTACCATAATAAAGGACCATTAAACTGCACAATTTTTCCTAACTGCTGTCAACATACAGCACACTGCAGGTCAGCAAAGGTGAGTTACTGCCTGCAGCAACAAGTCCCACAGTTGTTGAATCTAGCGCAGAGACCCATGCTGCCTAGCCTTTAGCCTCATCTCTTACCTACCTCTGACCTGGAGAGCACCAGTTCTTTTCCTATCCATTCCACTTACACCAGCCAAGGGTGGCCAGAGCAGATGATGGAAACTATTGTGTGTGCAATGTGGTTACTGTCACAGCATCCTTTTGAAATACTGTTAGATTACATGGCAGATGGAGGGCTGGGGGTGGTATTTGGAGCCTCTTTTCAAGGATAGGCTGATTTCCCTGTAAAGTACCACTGCTTAGGCTGGTGAAGGCAAATCACACAGCTGATTTGGCAGTGACTTTGGAAGTGTGCAGTTTAAATTTCTGCAGTGTTGTGTGCACACAATGCAGAAGGTAGCAATAGTCATTATGAATGAGAGACTGAACCTAGTCGCAATGGCTCCCCCAGAGCAAGTCACATCCCTGCCATCCCTACAGCAGCTGCTGCTTTTTGGCAAAGGTACAAATAGTAAACACAGTCCCAGAGAGGTGCTAAAAGCAAAGAATTGATGGTTTTTGCTGCCTCATCTTGAGGAAAGGAATGAACAGAACATAGTCTCAGATTTCTACAGCTGCTGTTTCCCCATGGGGAATAAGCCTATCCACTCCTAGAGGTCAGAGCCATGCCAGTGGATGTAGCTACCCTTACCAGATGTGAAGAACAGTCGTGGGGCTGTCTGAACTAAATAACTGGTTGCAATAAAAGCAGCTAACCACTACTGTGGCTGATGCAGATCCTCAAGTATTTTGGTTTCTTAACTGGAAAACAACAAGTTTCAAACCTCTAGACAAATTATAGTTAGCCTGAAAGGGCCAGTCTGTCCTTGGAAAATTGCACATTTCAGCTGTGGCATGAACCATCCTCTGGTGCCCAGAATGCTGCTTTATTCCTGGTGGTTGGTTTATGCCCAAGAGAAAGTGGGTTTGGATTCTTTCAACCTTTATTTTAATTATAATGTAACTGTAAATATCCCCTTTGCCAGTTTTTGGTGTATGATAATTTTTCCAGCTCAGCTGGCTGCGGGCTGCCAGGATGTCCTGTGGAGGCAAACTCCAGGGGCTATGCACCTACCACTCAGAAGGGCTCCTTTGCTACTCACTTGCTGCTTTGCTTTTCAAGTAGTGTTTGACATGTTGTATCAGCTGTGACTAACAATACTGGTCTCAACAGGCCTGATGCTGAGGAGGTGCAAAATACTATCATGACATCCCCATGATGGTACAGGTGCTCAGGTGCAGGGCTAGCTGGTTTGGCAGGGAAAAACACCTGCCTGAGCAGTCAGTTCCCTTCCTCTTTGGTCCTTCTTCATCTGTAGACACATCACAGAACACAATGAGGGCATTTCTTTAGAGCAACATTTGTCTTGTCAGAAACAAGTGTATTAAACTCTGATCTGATCCAAATCGGAAAAAAAAAAGAAAGAAATCCTCTCTACAGCAGCTGTTAGACATAGCAGCTGTGTTATGGCTGTGTGCCACTTGACTATGTCTCAACAATGTTAGGCCTTTATGCAGAGTGGTCCTGATTCTCTAGAATAAAAACATTATTCTTCTGGGTCACTCCCACTGTGGGAGCAAAGCTTTTTATATTTTTCCCTAAGAAATATAAAAATCTGGGCCAGGTCCACAAAACATTTTTGAATTCAAATCTCTGGTACAAAGAAATCTAGAGTTTCCTCGAATCTGCTCTGTTGATTCAAAGCTTAGGACTTTTTTCCCCTTTCAGCTAGTTTTTTCTAGTATCATTCCAGAGTGCATTTTTCTTTTCTACCTTTGCCAGTACAGTCACACAGGAATTCTACAAGCATCTCAAGGGATAGTGCAGCATGAAACACGCTTGCATGTACAGGAGCCTATTTTAAAAATGTATCTTTAAGATTTCCCAGTGCAAGTGTCCTGAGTAAACATCCTTCTGTCATTTTGCAGAAACAATAGCACAGATGAGCAGTTTATAGTGGCCATGTCCAAGGGTCTGAACATACAGTTCATCCATGTGTCGTGCACCTCTCTGCTCTTGTGCTGGTCATCTGCTAACTCACAACCTCTCCACACAGCAACCTCTTGCTAATGCATCTTACTTATGAACAAAAGGAGGGGATTTTTGGTTGGGGTTTGGGTCTCTTTGGTGATGGGGTTTTGTTTGTTTGTTTTCTAATAATCAGGAATGGTACAAATATGTGGTGTCTTTTTTTTGTCTTTTTTTTTGCTCTTGCGCCCAGGGTGGTTACACAGACCACTCTTTATGTCTGAATTTGCTTTTGTTAGCTGGCAACACCAGATCACCTGTGGTGTGGTGTGATAAGAAGGAGTCAAAAATCAGTCCCTCTCTCTTCATTTATACCTCAGCAATCTCATTTGTATGGAGCAAAAAGCTGAAATAGCAAACATACTTCAGTGTGGCAGGTTGATTTATAAGGTGGCATAAACACACAGTGCTGCTCTGAGACTGAAGATTACTTTGGTTTGCTGCCCCACTTCCATTAACATTATGTCACTCAGGAGTTATTTAGTCAGAACTCCCTTTCATACACAGATGTGCTGTCAGAGCTCACTTCCCCAGTCCAGTGCCACCCGTCACTGGCTCAGACACGCACCAGGAAGGGATAAAGGAATGGTGACCTTGGGTGATGCTGACTGCTGCACATGCTGCCTCCAGAGCATGGGCCCTCACAAACCTAATCCCCTGAAAATCACCTTATTCTTTTAGGTTGCCTCACCTGAATTCACGGATTACCCAGATTTAAAGCAAGGAAAGCCATCTTTTCAAAGACATTTTTTTCCTCTTCTATTTCAGTGTCCTGGCTGGTCCTGAGTGAAATTTTCCCTGGTGGAATCAGGGGACGGGCCATGGCTTTGACATCTAGCATGAACTGGGGTATAAATCTTCTCATCTCCTTGACGTTTTTGACTGTAACTGGTAAGATTTCTCTGTGTCATTCCAAGTTTATATTCTCCTAGTGGGCAAAAGAAATCTTTCCTTTACAAACAATATTGTTAAAATTGCCTCTGTGATGCCCCAGGAGCCAAGATTTCCATCTAGCTGTTGGTGTAACCTCACTGTTTTCACCACATCTTTATATGTTTGTGCTAGTAATTTCAGCCTCACAGTGCTGGCTGTTCAGACCACCTTGCACATCAACTCCTCACGCTGCAAAACCAGGTCTTAAAAACACCATTGCCTTAGTAAGTTGAAAATACATAATATAACGATTTAGTAACGCATTTTCTGAAGTCAGTGAAAGTTTTGCTCTAGACCAGACCACAGCTTTTCTGATCAGACATTTTTAAAGACTGTCTCATTTAATTAATTACTTTTCACAGGAATGTTCTGGCTTTGAGAAAATTTTCTTTAAGAAAAAAAGTGTCTTTGTGAGGTAAAAATATTTCACATTTTAATGTGAGAAAGTAGACTACTATATAGTAACTGTCCTATAGGCCACATAACTTGTAATGTGATAATAATCAAAAGAAAAGGTTAAATGCTGATGCTGAATTTTATTGATTAGCAAATATTTTTTCTACTTTTATATTATACAAAGTTTTGAAAATTTTAGTTTTCAGTCTTATTCTGAGGCAAATATGTGCTGAAATCAAAATATATAATTCCAGGTTTCCTTTAACTTTACGTTCCACCAGAGGCAGACAATCAAAAAAGTCAAGGTGATTTTCACCCTGTTAAATGTCTCATTGTGTCCACACTAGCATTTTAGTTAGATCAAGGGTCTTCTTCAGAAGAATAACCATCCAGTTGCTCCCAGTCACTGCACTCGGGTTTGCATCACAGAACTGCACTCCTGAACTGCACAAGATTTTGGACAAAACCAAACAAGAAAATGCATAGTGAATGTACTCCAGCTGCTAACACTCGCTCAGTCCTTGGACCAGACTAGAGTTACTCCTAAGAAAATGTCCCCAAAATCAGATAGTGCAGACCTCAGGTGCTCAGGATCAGCTGTTTCTCCTGAAGGCCCCCTCTTGTCGTGCCATGTTACTTGTTAGTGCACATGTCACTGTTATCCCAGTCTCAGTTTCAATGATTGTAAAGCCACAGTGGCTCTATTGGCTTAACTGGGTCTAATCTGGATTTATGAAAGTGTAATTACAAGAAAATACACATTTCTAGTCTATTCTATGGTGGAAAGGCAGAATCGGAAATTCTATCGTCAGATGAATATAGGAAGAAGTCACAGTGGCCAGCAGCATCTGCACTTAGGAATATGATGCAGAAGATACCAGCTGGATTAGAAGCTTCAGCTGCAATTTTTAGCGCATGACACAAATGTAAGATGTCTCAGTGGTCTGGCTTTGTTTTAGCAGTGAAGAGGTCTAAGGGGGCTGTTGCAGCCTGTTGGGTTTGCATATGCTTTACTTTCTAGGGGTTGCAGAGTGCATCCCTCAGCCCAAGGACTTACCTGCCCCTGGACTGCAGGCTTAGAAAACTTCTAGGTCTTGGATGGCCTCCTTAGGAGATCACTTTTGGACCATTTTCTGACACAGTACCCATGACTCACAGTGGGAATGCTGAGAATTGACAGCATCCTAATCTAGACTGACAGCACCCTAAACTGACAGCCTAATCCAGGGCAGGATTAGCTGGAGACAACTGTAACAGTAAAAAATGCTTGGATTTACTTTGTGAAAGAATGTGCACCAAAAACAGACATAGGCAAAAATTCAAGGTGCTTGTGATCCACACTGCCTTTGCACAAGCCAGTAACAATGGCTACTCACTGTTTTCATCCAGAGTGACCACAAGCAAAATAAATCAATAGGTTCATGATAAGTGGGTCAATATGGACTTATCAATTTTGTTTCATAAGGAGTATTAGAAAAAGAAAACTCACTCTTCTTTTTCAAACTATGTGAGCTAAGAATAACAGCCTAGCTTCCTTCTAACTTCTCCTGTGCATTAGGGGCTGTATAGCATAAAATACAGCAACAGAAACAAAAATTGCAATATTTGAAAATGTTAAAAGCCATGTTTTCTTCCTTTGTAGAGCTCATTGGCTTATCCTGGGTGTGCTTCATTTACACAATAATGAGCCTAGCATCCCTGGCTTTTGTTATCGTGTTTATACCAGAGACAAAAGGATGCTCTTTGGAGCAAATATCCATGGAACTAGCTAAACAGTAAGTACCAAGCGCGACCACATCCCTTGGGTGGCAGAGGGACAATATTGCATGCAAATAAAGAAGGAAACGATGGGTGTTTTTTCTGGAAAAATCAGATTCTCTCAAGGCTTGAACTTTCACATATTGATCTCAGCAGCCAAGCAATTTGTTGGTGCTGAAGGACTGGCCTTGAAGGGATGGTGATTGCTAGCACCCCTGTGAGGAACACCTGCAGCCAGGCCTGACTTCCCAGCACTTTCACTGTCTGGCATTCCTGGAGAGGAAGGCAACCCTGATGTTGCATTTAAGGCTGTATGTCTTGGCTTGCATGCAGAAAAAGTGAAGGAGAGATGGCCTATCTCAAATATTTCAAGGTTCCATGTAAGTTTCGATAGCTCTTCTAGATGGGCATTTTTTCTGTCCATTTACCAAGTCCCAGGGCTCTGTAGACTCTATGAGCTCATATCCAAAAAAGGTTCTTTCAGCACGAGTATCGTGTGACCAGCTCACCACATACAAATGGTAGAAAAGACAGGGAGAGAGTGTTGATGATGCGAATGCCATGTGCCTGTACCTTTAATAAGACCTATTCTGACTGATTTGTGTCTTTTGACTCTACCTGTCTGTTCTTATCCCTCAGAAGTAGAGCGAGCCTTTAAATTACATACATTCAACAAAAGTAGCACATCAATTTGGATAACAGGATTAAATGGGTACGCATGCTGTTTGCTTACAATCTCCAAATGCTGGTGTCCTTGACCATAAATTAACCATCAATTTTTACTATCAATTTGCTATTGTCCCCATTCTTTTCAGTGCTTTTGGCCATTAAAAATTATAGAAAATGCTAAGCAGCACTTGTTTTTAAAAAGCAGCACTCTCCTGATATGTTCAAAAGTTTCTATATAGAAGATACTAGCTTTTTTGGATTAATCACAGAAGTTATCACCACAATGATTAAAAGGATAGAGAAACAATAGGGGGAAAAAATTAGTGGACAAAATTTTTACAAGGTTGATGGCTTGGGGAGAGAGTCAGACCTCACCACAACTGGTGACATGCTTGTACAGGCAAGGCATCATCCCTCAGTTCATTCACACACCTAGTCCTGAGGGGGCAATGAAGACTCCTTCACTCTCTCCCAGCTTACAGGCTACCAGCAGGTTACTGGACTTTGTCAAGGCAAACGAGATCCAGAGAAAGAGGTTTGAAGGCATAGGTAGAAATATTCAGACTGAAAATAAGACTGGGTCACAGTAACCCCATGCAATGTTACAAGCCTGGGAAAGAGTGGCTGGAAAGCAGCCCAGTGGAAGAGGACCTGGGGGTGCTGTTTGACAGCCAGCTGAACATGAGCTAGCAGTGTGCCCAGGTGGCCAAGAAGGCCAAGGGCATCCTGGCTTTTGTCGTAAATAGTGTGGTCAGCAGGACCAGGGAAGTGATCATCCCCCTGTATGCAGCACTGGTGAGACTGCAACTTGAATCCTGTGTCCAGTTCTGGGCCTCTCACTACAAGAAAGGCATTGAGGTGCTGGGATGTGTCCAGAGAAGGGCAATGGAGCTGGTCCAGAAAGTAAGTCCTATGAGGAGCTGCTGAGGAAGCTGGAGTTGTTTAGCCCGGAGAAGAGGAGGCTCAGGGGAGACCTTATCACTCTCTACAGCTACCTGAAAGGTGGTTGTAGCCAGGTAGGGGCAGTTTCTTCCCTCAAGGAACAAGTGACCGGACAAGAAGAAATGGGCTCAAATTGCACCGTGGGAGGTTTAGATTGGTTATTAGGAAAAATCTCTTCACTGAAAGGATGGTAACGCGTTGGAACAGGCTGTGCTGGGAAGTGGTGGAGTCACCCACCATTCCTTCAGATATTCAAAAATTATCTAGATCTGGTGCTTGGGATCTGGTGCTTCACGGTGAAGATGGTGGTGCGAGGACTCCATCTTGGAAGTCTTTTTCGACATAAACTATCCTATGACTCTATATCCTTTTTTGACAGTGGAAGTAATTAACATGTGAACAGCTTAGTGTCATCCTGTATTCGAACTTTTTAGATTACAAGAGAAATTTTTTTCTAAAGGGCACGCTGGAACTCAGTCAGGCTTGAAGGAGGTTATTTATAGACTAATTAGTTTATGGCCCAATGACTGTGCTGCCGGAGCCCCCAGGCTCTCCCTCCGAGGAACTGGTGTTTCTGGTCCAGCCTGCGCTGCGCACTCCGCACCCTCTTTCCCCTTCTTTCAAAAGAAAGGCACAGATCCACTCGGAGCGGGAACCCCCGGGCCGGCGGTGCGGGCGGTGCCCC
>WEIV01007291.1:96585-118201 GCA_013390005.1 Calyptomena viridis
GGCTGCGGGGGTGCCCCGGGGTGTGCTCGGCCCGCAGCCCTCCTGCCGGGCCCCCCCGCCTTCCGCGGCAGGTGCACGCCGCAGGGACAGCGCTGTGCCAGCTGCGTGCAGTGACGAACCTGCGCGGGTTTTTGTGCTTCTCCAGGAAATACGTGAGGACGCCCTTGTGCGGGGTGAGCCAGCGGAGAGAGAAACTGGTGCCGGTGGAACTTGCCAAGAGAGAGAAAGAGCAGCTTTACTAGACCCGGGGCAAGGAAAGCAGCCTTCACCAGAAGACTGATTAAAGAAAGAAAAATGTTCAGTGATGCTCGCGTTCTGATGAGACACATGGTATTATGGTACACAAGATATTCTCTCTTTCATTTCTTGGTAGAACTTCTTTCAGTGGCAGTTTACAGCCAACATTAAAGGTTGCAGTAGTTTATAACTACTTGGAAATCTAGGCTCTTTCTATTTCAAACCAGCATCCTTCAGCTCCCCTGAAGTTAATCACCTCTTACATACAGGTGAATGGAAATTGGAATATCGCACACAATTCCAGTTATCCATATTCAACAACAGCTCAGTCTGGAAGAGGTGCAAAGAAGAACGGGGGTGCCAAGTGCAGGAAGAGTCTCACAGGAGGAGCCCACCAAAGATAGGCCTGTTTAGTCCTATTTTTAGGAGAAATGGGCCTGAAAAGGGCTAATAACTCTGTCAGTAAGTTGGGGAAGACAAAGCTATGGACCAAAAATGGACAATCATGGAGTGAAAAGGATTACATTAGTGCTAAACAACTAGATATGAACTTTTAGTAAGTTAATTAAATAAGGATTCAGCTTAACAAGACTTGAAAAAGGATCTTGTTCATCTGAACTTAATTATTTATAACACAAAGCATGCTCAATTTACAAGAAGAACTTTACATACAGTTTCTCAGGAGGGCCAGGATTCAATGACCCAGGAAATACTCCTCAGAAAACATAGTCAAATTGCTTAATGTGGGACATTAAATGCATCGCTCTCTGCAACTACCTGAAAGGAGTTTGTAGCAAGATGGGGGTCAGCCTCTTCTCCCAGGCAACTAGTGACATTACAAGAGGAAATGGCATCAGGTTACACCAGAGGAGGTTCAGGATGGACATCAGAAAGAATTTTTTCACTGAAAGGGTTAAGCATTGAAACGGGCTGCCTAAGGAAATGATGGAGTCACCATCTCTGAAAGTGTTCAGAAAATGACTGAACATGGCACTTAGTGCTGTGGTTTAGTTGACATACTGGTGTTTGGTTAAAGGTTGGACTCAATTATATTGGAGGTCATTTCCAACCTTAATGATTCTATTATTTGCATAATCAATTATTCTAAACTGAAGATAGCCTTAAAGAAAAGAGGATAGGATTTCTTTGGCCTCCCATTTCCATGCAAGTTGGAAACTGAAGGTAGAGAGTTGATGCCAAAATCATTTTATTTCTCAACACAGGGCATGCTAGGCTTTGACTTTTGGACTCAGAAAGTGAGAGTTCTGTGGTACATGGCAGATCAAAGGGAGATCAGGAACTGTAATCCCTGCGGATCATAAACTACGTCAAATCCTTGGTTATTGCTTAGCAAGTGTATCCTGAAGTACTCAACAAGCCTTTACAAAGGGTTATCCTTATGACTCCCATAAAAGAACATGTCTTTTTTTCTTAGCAGGTTAATAGATGTTAGAGTGATCAGTAGATAA
This sequence comes from Calyptomena viridis, assembly GCA_013390005.1. Lineage (NCBI taxonomy): Eukaryota > Metazoa > Chordata > Aves > Passeriformes > Eurylaimidae > Calyptomena > Calyptomena viridis. The sequence continues at coordinate 98,292 of WEIV01007291.1, forward strand.
ATATGTATTAGCAGATAAATAAATGGTTCTTTATTTAAAGAAAAACAAGGCATGCTTTAAAACCATGTTGACTGTCTCACTAGCTACAAAGCAGCATTTCTTCTGGAATTTAATTGAGGAAGCAAGGTTGACACTGTCAGCTGGAGTGCAGATACTACTTTGAACTAAGCACGTGATCCCACTTTAGTTGCTGTCTCATAGCATTTAAACCCACGATGACTTACTGACATAAAGTTTTACTTCTGAGTATAGCAGATTAGTTCTGATCAGATTCTCATATGCTCGCACTTCTAGATACTGACATCAGAAAGTTACAGGAGCACATCTAGTCAGACAGGGAACTCATGTTTAAAACCTGAAAAGAAACTAATGAAGCCAAGGCCATGATTTGCCAGAAATTACCGAAAATTTAGCTATCTCAGAATGGGAATCTAATGGCCAAATCTTTACCATAACTTCCCTGCATCATAAGCTTTAAGGGGACCAATATCAAAAACTTGTTGAACTTTTGGTACAAAAGTCAGGTAAGGGTCCTAGGGTCCTGGGGTACATCAGGCAAAGCATCACCAGCCGGTCGAGGGAGCTGATTGTCCTGCTCTGCTCTGCACTGGTGTGGCCTCGCTTTGAATATTATGTCTAGTTTTGGGTGCCACAATATAAGAAAGTCATTTAAGCTATTAGAGAACAGAAATGAAATGGTGAAGGGCCTTGAGGGGAAGCCTTACAAGGAGTGCCTGAAGTCCCTTGGTCTGTTCAGCCTGGAGAAAGGGAGACTGAGGGGAGGCCTCACTGCAGCCTACAACTCCCTTGTGAGGGGAATGAGGAGCAGACATTGATCTCCTCTCTGTGGTGACCAGCGACAAGACCCGAGGGAATAGCCTAAAGTTGTGTCAGGGGAGGTTTAGGTTGGATATTAGAAAAAGGTTGGTTGGGCACTGGAACAGGTTCCCCAGGGAAGTGGTCACAGCACCAAACCTGACAGAGTTCAAGAAGTGTTTGGTCAATGCTCTCAGACACATGGTGTGATTTTTGGGGATGTCCTGTGCAGGGCTAGGAGCTGGATTCAATGATCCTTGTGGGTCTCTTCCAACCCAGGATATTCTGTGATTCTGTGAAGTAGTTCTCACAATACAGGATTTTTAACTATGCAGATCCCATGTTATCTAAAACAAGTGAAACTCTGAATTGCTTGGCCACTGTCCAGCTTATGGCTACTTCTGTTTTTCTCTCCTGATCCCAACGCCAGCAGTTTTCACAACCACCTCATGGATGTCGCAAGAATGGGCTGATGTCAGGGATGCCTATCAAGCAAGATAGGCTCAGCAAGATGCAGTTTTTGGCATGCACAGCGTACCAGAGATTAAGTAAAATCCTCTCATAATCTTCCATGTGAGCCCTTTTGAAGTAAGCAAGGAGAGACCAAGCACACCCAGAACACATGGACAGACACTGGGGCTGTGCACCTGAGATGTAGATAACTCAGACTGAAGGCTCCATAGGAAGCAGTAAGCTCAAAAGCCTTTTGCTCTGATTTCCCATGGAGTACCATCAGGTTCCCATCGCTAGTTAAAATTCCACTCTGGATCTCAGGTGCTTCCACCTTTTACACAGACATGGAAAACTTCTATTTTCTAATATTTTGAATTCTCCAATAAAAAATGAAGATTTGCTTAGAATTTTGTTTGAGGTCTATAGTTTCAATAACCACTACAAGAGACTAGGAGAAGAGTTCTTTTGCCCCTGCATGGGAGAGAGCCCACAGCAAAGAGTCTCCCTGCACTTCCCTTACCTCAGCAGTAACAGCTGACTCCATGCTACAGCAGCAGGAATTGGCAAAGGTAAAAGTATTACTGTATTGTCTACAAATAGTCGGAAAAAGAATGCAAAATATATTAGAGCTGAGCTAGGTAAAATTTCATAGCAGTGTGAAACAGGGAGAGCTGGAGTTTGGAGCAGTGAGAGAGAAACCATGGATGAGAAAAGTGCATGGAATACAAGGAGAGGTGAAGTCAGAGATGACTCTGACAGTGCAGAAAAAAGGGAAGATGAAGTTTCTATGCATTCATGCATAGGTTTAATTTTTTGCCTTAAATTTTCACATTTAACTTGGAGGCGTGAGAAATTCCAGAACCAAAATGTGGGCAAAACCTACAAGATTTGGTAGGGTTTTTTTGGTTGGTTTTGGTACTTTTTTTTTTTTTTCCTTTGTTTGATTTGGTTTTGTTTGCTTGGTTTTTGTTTGGTTTTGTTTGTGGCTTTTATTGTTTTGTTTTGTTTGTGTTTTGTTTTTGTTGTTGTTGGTTTTGGTTGGTTTGCTTGTTTTTTGATTTGGGGAGTCGGGAGTGTTGGGCTTTTTTATTTGAAACGCTCAGTTAAGCATCCTGATTTTTGCAGTTTTGGAATTAGCTTACCTTGTGATACACTGCCTAAACATTAGTAAAATGGTCTTGTCAGAGTCTCAACCCACCATTTTCTGGGGTTTTGTATGCAAGTACTTCCTCGGTTTCATAGCATTGATATCTATGGAAATCTGTCCACCTACTTCATGTTTATATTGGAGGACAGTTATCAGTATCATGCATTCTACTGAATCAGCTTCAGAACAAGAAATATTAAGGTGACCCTGAGTAGTTTTCCAAATATGCCATTAGTTTATCAACAACATCCTTATACTAACAGGTGCCTGTGATTAAATTCAGTAACATTTAATATTACTGTATTTTTAGTAAGACTGTATTGCAGGAAATTCATCTGTTTACTGATCTGTGACTTTACCTGGCAGTCAATTACTCGCATTTCCAATAACGTACCCATTTGCTCTTGTTGGTACTGTTTTCTGATAGCTTCTTCTAGTTAGCAGACATACAATCCAAGCCTGTACTGCCTTTTAATTTCTTTTAAATTGTATTTAGTAAAAGGAGCCTCTGCAAAATCTTTCTCAGCATTGCAACTTCCCAAACAAATGTCTGCTGTAATAAATTTTCTGAGTGTTCTTCTTCTTATTCTAAAAATAATCTGAACTCAGAAAATACCATAGAAAATTTTCCCATGCACACCTATTTAGTGCAGAAACAAATAAATAAAAATGCCATATTCCTGAAGAAGGCATAGTTCCAACACTGATTTTACTGCAGAGAACCTGATAGCTTCAGGTAACTTCTAAAGGTGATGATGCCGTAGTCAAGGACTTTTAAAAATCAATATAGCTACAGTCTTAACTGTAACACTACAGACTTAGCCTAATATAGTCCTATAAACATAGCCATAATTGTACTGTTTTTTTATAACAAAGCCTGCATATCTGATGACACAGATGCTCACAATCCCATCAACTGTGAAAATACAAGGGAAAAAAGGGACACATCTTACAAATCACTTCTTACAAATTACATCCCTGGATCTCTGAAGCACTCCACAAAAACATTTGTCCCAAATCTAAAATTATTCAATATCTTCATTAATGGACTGAATTACAGAACAGAATATGCTTATTAAATATGCAAGCAACACTAAACTGAGAGAGACTGGGTTGGAATTCAGAATTTCGCAGATCTGTGAAAAAAGCAGGATACAATTCTGAAAATGTAAGCGCAAATTTCGCTGGTAACACTAATTGCAAGTCAGAGAATGATAAAATGGCAGTAGAAACTGTAGGAAAAGATCTAGCGGCTGTGACAACCCACAAGCCAGCAGTGAGTCAGTTATCTATCTACTGCAAAAAGGAGCCCTTACTAGGGTGTATAAATAGAACCAACCCTTCCCTCTGAAGGATGTGAAAGAAACTTTCTATGGCACTACCAGAGCCAGAGCTGAGCACTGTGTGGAATTTTGCATGGGATCCACATGGAAAAGCCAGGGACAGACGAACAGTGCCCTAGAAAACATGGCTATTGAGGAAGAGATGATGATTNCACCCACATGGAAAAACCAGGGACAGACGAACAGTGCTATTGAGGAAGAGATGATGATTGGCAGGTAAGTTTAATCCAAAGCATTGCTCCTCACACAGGAGGTGAGAGCCATCGCACTGGGCCATGCTGCCAGGCCTAGGGTCTATATTGTGGCTGCTGGACTTGGTAGCAAGAGCCTGGGTGGAGGCGGGAAGACACAGCACAGGAAATAAATGCTAACTTGCAAAGACAGGAAAGGGGGGATGCGTGTACACACACACGTTAAAAGCATCAGCAGGAAGGCTTATTCCAGACTGAGGTGGGGACCTACCTGTTTAGAGCAGAAGTAGGAAATGGAGTGATATCCCTGAGTATAAGCATACACTACCAGATGCCCTTCATCATCATAGGTTTTAAAATCTATTTTTCACAGTTTGAGGCTCTACTGAAGCACAGGACAGGTGAGCATGCATTTCAAGGAATCTTATTTGTATTATTCTCTTCCTCATTACTACCCTGAAAGTTTAGTAATGTGCTTTTCAACTCCACTATGGATTGTTACAAAGCCGTCAAACTGCTAGCATGAATCTAGGCAGCACTTCAAAAGAAACAGGTCCCATTTTAATACATTGCAGCTCATTATTATCTTTCATTTTTGTTCTAAGAGACAGATTTCATCCTACGTGACAGGGCTAACAAAGCAAAATGTTCCTCTTTCTCCACAGATAAATTTAGGAAACATATGCTTCAAAAAAGCTCCAGCTATTCACTAGTAGCACTCAAGGGCTTTGTAATGTGATTTGAAGAGGCAAGCCTAATCTACAACAGCTATTGTAGTTACAACAGCCAAATCCTCGTTCATCAGTTTAGGACCCCACTTTGTTCCTGTAAACCCATGACAATTTTGTTCATTGCCCACCTTCTACTTTTTTAAATTTTAACAATAATAACTAGTGTTCTCTAACAGTGATCTGCCCATTGCTCTCTCTGACTATGCACAAAACCCTTATTGGTGTCAGAAGTGGCAAGATACACATTGTTTGGTACAAACCGGAAAACTCACATAAAGCAAGCTTTTCCCTGCTTGCCGTCATGAATTTCATGACTGTTGAATTCAACTTCATAATTTCTTGGTTTTAAGTCCTCCTGGACAAGCTCAAGCAGTGGGCCCATGGGAATCTCATGAGGTTCAACAAGACCAACTGCAAGGTGCTACACCTGGTTGGGGCAATCCCCAGTGTCAATACAGGCTGGGGGATAAACAGATCGAGAGCAGCTCTGCTGAGAAGGACCTGAGGTGCTGGTGGATGAGAGGCTGGACATGAGCTGGCAAAGTGCACTCACAGCTCAAAAAGCCAATCGTGTCCTGGGCTGCATCAAAAGCAGCGTCACCAGCAGGACAAGGGAAGGTCTGCCCCTCTACTCCGCTCTGGTTGGCCCCACCTAGAGTACTATGTCCAGCTCTGGGGCCGTCAGCACAGGAAGGACATTGATCTGTTGGAGCTAATCCATAGGACGACGACCAAGGGGATGGAACAACTCTCCTATGAGGAAACACTGAGAGAATTGAGATTGTTCAGCCTGGAAAAGAGAAGACCTAATTGTGACTTTGCAGTACCTGACCTACAAGGTCAGGAGCCTACAAGAAAAATGGAGAGGGACCTTTTACATGGGCACATAGTGGCAGGACAAGGAATAGCAGCTTTAAACTAAAAGAGTAGGTTTAGATGAGAAGAAATACTTTACTGTGAGAGGGGGGAAGCACTGGAACAGGTTGCCCAGACAAGTTGTGGATGCCCCAGTGTTCAAGGCCAGGTTGAGTAGGCCTCTGAGGAACTTGCTCTAGTGTAAGGTGTCCCTGCCCATGGCAGGGGGGCCGGAACTAGGTGATCTTGAAGGTGCCTTCCCAACCCAAACCATTCAGTGATACCTACACAGAGTTTAAAAAGGCTTTTATGAACATAGCACTTATGACTTGTGGCAAAACGCTCTTAGTTTTTGTTCTGAGGGGTTTGGTGAAGCATTTCCTATACTACTTCCTATACTACTCCTTCTTTTCCATAATTTCTGCACAAAGTCACCATGGACAGTCCCAACTTCTATACCACTCCCTCAGGAAGATTAAATATGTCATGCTAGGCATTTGATTTCTCAGGATGTTCTTACACCTTTCTTTTGCATCTGTGATTTCTGGTACAGTACCAGCTCAGTCTACTATTTTTAGCACCCACTAAAACTGTACATTACCTGCAGCACACAAGAGTAGTGTCACGTTTGTCTTCAGTGAGATAGGGAAAAAAGACATACATACATTTATACATATTTATTGTATCTTTTTAAAAGTAGCATTTGCAGTTACTTTTAAGCATTTAATCTCTCTTTTGCTTCAATTGTGCACTTATTGAGAGAAACATCTACTGGCTTTCAAGTCCAAGATTAATACCAATAATAATACATGCCAGAATCAAGCATCCATTGCTTGTCGGCAGCTCCTGTCATCAAAATATTATACAGTAAGAACAGTATAGAAAAGGTCTCTGTTAATCGTTCAGCAATAGGCTAGGACTGGATTAGCATGACCATATCATCTTCTCCAGTTGAAGCACAACACTTTTCCTGAAAACCAAAGCTCACATCCTAACTTTTTTCCTTTTGCATCAAGGTGGAAAGGCAGTTGTTTTTCCTATAGTAGCTCAAGTTGATAAGGTAATTAAGCTATTAGAGACCATCTAAAGGTGGGCCATGAGGATGGTGAAGGTTCTGGAGGGGAAGCCTTGCAAGGAGCAGCTGAGGTCACTTGGTTTGTTCAGCCTGGAGGAGACTGAGGGGAGACCTCAATGCCGTCTTCAGCATCTTCACAAGTGGCAGCAGAGGGGCAAGTATCGATCTCTTCATTCTTGTGACCAGTAACAGGACTCAAGGAAATGGCATGAAGCTGTGTCAGGGGAGGTTTATGATGGATATCAGGAAAAAGTTTTTCACCCAGAGGGCGGTTGGACACTGGAAGAGGCTCCCCAGGGAAGTGGTCACAGCACCAAGCCTGGCAGAGTTCAACAAGTGTTTGGACAATGCTCTTAGGCACATGGTGGGATTCTTGGAGTGTCCTGAACAGGGCCAGGAGTTGGGACTTGATGATCCTGATGGGTCCCTTCCAACTCAGCATATTCTATGATTCATCTGTAAGAAAACACTTGCTGAAGACCTTCATATTTAGAAATGTCTTCTCTTCTTGTTACAGCAAGAAAATACTTGAAGTCTGTCATGGAGTTAAGAGAACTGTGAACAAACCAAATTTCATCCTCCGATAAACATACGTAGCTACTATAGATTTCAATCTAACCCACACACAAAGTTTTACACATACTACAAATAGAAACAGAAGGTATCAGCAAAAGACTATTCTTACATTGCTTCAAATTAATTTGCAACTATACAATTTTAACTGTAATAGAAAAAGGGAAGGAATATAACAGAACAGGTATGAAGAGAAATATTTTCCAAACTTTTATTTGTGCACATTCATCAGGTGAAAAAGATAACTTTTACAGCTTCTTTGGTGCCCAATATTCAGCATACAAAAATGTAAAAGACTATTCACAAATAAAACACAAGCTCAAGCTAAAAAAAAAAAAAAGTCTTAAAGGTAGTGCACATCGTGACAGCTTTGCTTATGAATACACAGAAATTACTGCAAAAATAAATAGAATGTCTTTTTAAAAGCAGCAATTTCATATCTTGTAAACTTCCGTTTTTACAATACAGCACTGTTAAGAGTAAAATCCAAAAGAACTGGAGTCTATACTGTGGCCATGAGCAAGTAGAAGAGTCTGTATTCCTCTGCTATGGTTGGTCCAGTTTTCCTTTTTGCTTTTAGTCCAATGTGCAGCAGTCTTTAAAGGTGCTCGGTTAGGGAACCTAACCATCAAGTGGTGAGTTATAAAATTTATTTCCTGCTTTCAAACACGAATGGGTAAATCTGTTCCACAGCACTGGCAACAGCCTTTACGTTCGGCCCTGAGACATAGTTAAGAAAAAAAAAAAAGCAGTAGGAAGAGAAAAATTAGGGAATCAGAAATTAAAACAACAGTATCTTTCAGTATCTTTAAAAACCTTAGGATTTTTAGCTATCACACCTTTATACTGTAAACAACAATAACCTACTAACAAAAACTACTGCTAAATAATGCTGGATTTAACCCAAGTACGTTTCAAGCAAGGTTATTTTATGGTTGAAAATTACAGACTATTACTTTCTATCCTGGGTTTTGCAAATAGCTTCACCATTGATCTCAGGACAAAACCTGCAAGCCAGGAAATGGTTTTATTGTCCTAGGACAAAGCATATGAAGGTTATCAAACATGATCTATGAGTATTTGGTGAAAGAAACGGAAGAATGATCTAGCAATGCTTTTTAATGGTACTAGAACATTATATGCAATGAAAAATTAAGATGTGAGCAGTAACATGCCAGAAGATATTAATTCTGGATAGAAGCTTGTTGATGCAGATAAATGAGAACAGCAATTTTTCACATGCTTTGATGACTGAACTCAGGGGGTTTTAACCCCACTTTAGACTTCAAAAGTTTCATCCAATTATAGAGTACTGTTCAAAATGGTTCCCCAAAATAATAACTTCAGTATAAATTACTTAAATAATTATTGTTTTCCATGTTCAGTCAGAAAGAAAATGGACTAGAATAGGATTCCTCCTATATTTTCAAACTGGTCAAGTTAAGCACTCAGCTAAAACAAGGCTAATGAAAATACCTCTCTTCTGAGCAGATACTGACATCCTCCCCCCTTAAACTTGGTTGCAATCACAGAAATTAAAGTTCTAGAGAAAGCCTCCAAAAAGGGACAGTATGAGATGCAAATAGTTCTAGTAAAAAAATGCTACTCTCTGTAAGGTTGAAGAGATGTAAAAGCTGGATCATCACTGGAGGGCATATAAGAGAAGAAAAAACAAAATAAACCTCCAAACAAGCCTCCTCATTGCTCATTTTGGAGTAAAAAAAACCCCTACCTCTTTCACATTAGTGAAAGAAGTTTTCTTACACACGCCAGTGACTTCTATTATCTTTTCTCAATGTAACTAAATCTTTTTATACTTGTCCCATTAAAAAAACCCACCTTCCTGTTTTTTTGCAGCATTTCTAATTATGTGTCTCAAATAAAATTCTTTGAGTCAGTGGTATGACAAGTACTAATACTACAGAAACATGAATCTTCAAAAGGTACCTCATCTGAACACACTTGAGGAGTACAGTAAGGCTGAAAAGTAATTTGAAATATTTTAGAATAAAAAGTGTAAGACTGGACATTTTTTTTCACTAGAAGAAAGGCCTAGATAAAACAGAAGTCTTCGAAATCAATAGAGGTCTGAGATATTTCAAACTCACTATAGCAACTAAACCAGAAATATGCAAAACTTTGATGTTTACCATATTTACCTTCATATTTGAAAGGACAATTATGAAAAGAAGAAAGTGATTTTGTCCCACATAGGAAGTAATAAGAATCTTACAGAGAAGCTGAATCTCATTAAGAGGCTGACAAGACATGCTGAGAGTTTTGTATTACTGCAGTAATACTAAGGCTTCATATTTATTTTAAATTTAGTTTCTAGTTTTAGCTAGACCAGTTGCTCTGTTCAGAACATACACTGCAATCTTGAAATACTTTTTAGCCCTTTATTTTCACATTACTAAATTTGACGAAGTTTGTCTTCTTTAAAAAACACTTCTAATATCTTGTGTTAATATTCCCCATAAACCTAGGTATTTAAGGAATTAAGATGTGAAAATAAAAACCTTACCCAACTTCTGAACCTCTAGTAGCTGAGCTCTAACCACTGCAAAACACAATTCCAACTAAAGTGATACAAAATGATATTTTTTTTGTTCTGTACCATTTTAACATCCATTCTCTGAAAAACCTGACTTCTTGTATCTAGAAACCTGTAGTAGACACCTCACAAGCAAACACAAGAGAGGATGAAAAATTAAAATCAGAAAGAGAGAGGAAAAAACATGGCACGGTGTCTCCAAGAGGCAGAACAATCACATCCCTGATTATAAGGGGAAAAAAAAAATCACTAATGCCTGTAATTCAGTGGTGGTTCCCTCAGTTGAGGTTTAGCAGAAGAGAGCAGAAATCTGAAGAACTGCAAGTACCGGTCAACTTCAATTATTAAAAGATGCTTTACTATCCTATAAATTTCCACAAATATCCAGTTTGAAAACATGTATTTATAAAAGGGATGTTGATGCTACATGCAGTGTAGTTTACAGCACTACAAAGATCAAAAAAAGGAATAAAATTCAAGTGTTTAAATAAACAATAAATACCTGCATTCTCAAGTCCTATTTCACTTCCTTTTTTTAAAAAAACCCCAGACTAAGTACATTCAATGTAAGTAATTTTTTGAGCTTACCAGTAATAGCACTTTCTCTACAACTCTTCTGGCACTTTCACTCAAAAACAAACTAGGTGTTAGCATTGGGAAGCAAAATCCTTTCAACATTATCTTTTGACCATTTTAAACATCTTACTTTTCTAAACCTACTAGTCCTAAAGTTAAATATTCCCAACAAGTTAAATATTTATTTTTTGACATCAAAATACCTGTAACTGTGATACTGCCTGTGGAAAAAATCTGTAAGGTAGCTCTGAGAGATTTTATTCTGTAACACACGGCAGGATGAAGTTCTGGTTCATAACTAGAAAACAAAATAAAAGGTAAAAAAGAGAGATCTAGAACTGAAAAATAAAAGCTTAAGAAGTATACCAAGACTACAATTCTTTAAAATCCTACCGTACCTCGCATGAGGTCTGTTATTCTTCGTAAATTCTGGCAATCTGATCTCAAAGGGCATGTTGCACACTGCTAAAACATTCACAACTTTAAAATCTGTGAAAATTACCTTTTTGAAAGAGAGGGAAAAAACCACATTAGAAATTCAGTTTACAGTGAGGCAGATGTCTGGGTTGCAAAAAAAAAAAAAGTTAGAACTAAAAATATTTTGATGAGATTTCAAGATTAAAACCTTGTAACTGATGCATTTCTAATAGACATCTAAATAGTACATAATGGACTCAAATCATCTACATTATCTTTCTATGGTACAGTAACTATCGAATTAGATACCTCACAATTGTGTCATATGATTACGGTACAGTTTAAGAATAAGACATAAAAACAACTCATACTGCTGTACTGAACACCTCCACACTGAAAAGAAACTAAATTAAACAGCTCGTGGAATGTCAAAATAAGCAGAGAAAAAGCTTAAATTTCACTGAAAACTTCTTTAATACCTTGTTGCTATGCTACACACAATTTTTATTAAAGCTAAGAATAAGAAAAAAGATGACAATTGGTTTGTTTTAAATGACCAGTGGCAAATACAGCAAACTGGTTTTCAACTCTAACTTTCTGAAATGCAGCTCAAAATACTTGCTTTCATTTATTCGTTACCACAGACATTTTAGATGACAATAAAATAGCCAACAGACAACTCCCATACAAAAAAATGCATTACTGAGAAGTCAGTGTTGGCAGTATCATTGTGGAAACTTCTGCTCATTTTCTGAGACTGCCTAAACTTAAAACGACCATTCTTCAATCTAAACTTTTTAGAAAGACATTACCAGTGGAAGCAGCTTAGCCTTATAAAAGGTCAGCTATCAATTTTGTCTTCAAAATATAAACTGCTCACTTAATCATAAAACTTAAGTGCGTCCACCCTGGAAGCAGTGTTTGCCTCACTGACTTACTGTTCTGTTCCAACTTTAGGAATTTGTTATACTAAGTGTCAAACTTGTGCTGGGTCTGATGCAGCATTACCATGACAGCCTGTCACCACTGCCTCTATGTACTACAATCAAAAGGAGTCTCTCCCTGACAAGGACAGCTACTGTGTCTATTTAATTGTCTGCCCTAAACAGAATCTGTAAACATTCAGTAACAGCGCAACAGACTATAAGGAAGTCTTAGAGTATTAAACCATGTCACTTTAAGTTGTTCACGTGGCTTACTTGAAATGCTACTGACATTTTTGAATGGTAATGTTAACTGAAACCCAGAAAAAAAGAGAGGTTTCCTGTCCTAACTATTTTATTTGGTTTATTTGCTTCTGTGCAACCTGATAATGCAGAAGCATCTTTTTTCCTCCATTTTTAAGAGGCTCGAACTTGCCCTTATGAAGATGGAAATGTATCTGTTATTCCATTAGAAATGAGTGAAAATGATGTTCAAATGACAGTAAAGTTCGTATTTTTAAGCACTTCTTCCAAATAAACCTTTCAAGATATTGTAAATTCTATTCGAGAAACATCTGTGGCTGGTTCACTCATTAAACAAATCTTGTTGTTCATTATCCAGTGAATAAGCACTACTCTGAGCTGCCAAATAAAATTCAAAACCACAAAATAAAACAGCTTCTCTTTACCCAGCATCTGGAAAATGAGCGAGAACATGCTCACTGTTAAATTGTTATGCTCCTTCATTTTTGTTTCTTTCTAAAAAATGAACTACCAGCACTGCTTGAGTCATACAAGTCCTTTTTCATTAGTATTACCTGAAAACCTAGTTTCTGTAGACTACGAGCTAATCGTCTGGCACCAAATTTAGCTTCTTCTTCACTATAAAGGAGAAAGAAAACAATCCAGCATTAACAGTAGTAGAATATGTATTTGTGTGGACACATACAACAATAGCTACTCAGACTACAAAATAAACTGTTACATAAAGTACAGCATCAACCACGATCACATGGACAGCCTTTATCCTATTGTATGTATTACATTTTAACTATCTAGACATTCAAATTGAGTCCTTTATGCCCTACTTGAAGAATATCTTGGAACTTGGCTCCAGCTGAAGTGAGAGACATGTTTTGATCATACATGATTCTAAGTAGTGTTAAGATACAAATAAGATCACGGGTAGACTGGAGTTAACACCATGAACAATCATCTTCCATTCTGAAGCAGAATTAATATACAGAAAGTGTGCAAATTTACTATTGTACCTTATCCTTACTTCACAGTGTAGGCATATCTTAAAAGGAATTCAGCTGTTAAGAGTTTAGCAAGTCTCAGATGTAGTTGAACTCAAGAGTCTGCTTTTGCTTCTTTCCAGTCCCTCAACACTGTATAATTTGATTAAATTCAGGTGGGTTTTTGTGAAAGAATACGAGATATCCCTCAAGAAAGGTCATTTCTTCCCGAATCTCAAGTTCTTAAAGACTTCTCAAATCTCTCTAGGATTTTCTTAATAGAGCAGTTTTCCCTGCTGCTGTCCCAAGAAGGCTGAACTGATGTTGCTTAAGATTTGAACATGATCTGAGACAGATACTTCTCACAGAAAACTTCCTCCCAAATATGAAGCTTAGCAAGGATCTACATGTGGTCCGGTGTAAGCCAATCTAAACAGTGTAAAGTACCACCTCTTCTTCATTTACAAAGTTGCATTTTAAAATACACAAGACATTATAGCTAAAGAAAGAATCTTCATAAACTCACCTTGTGGCTCCTGTGCAAATAACTTTTCCTGAGGACCAAATTGTGGCCGTAATCCTAGGTTTCCTAAGCTTCATTAAAACCTTCTAAAAAGAAAAGTGGAAAAATTGGAAATTAGCAGTAGTTCAATTTCATGCTGGAAAAAAAATTACCTATTACACAAATCAACTGTTACACTAAAACTTCTTTTATGTTTAATAGGCTTAAACTGATCCTTCATCTCTTTCAGTAATTAAAAAAGCCTCAGCTCCTGAGAAGAGCAAAATAAGCATGAAATAACTCAGCCAATGTTTCAGTGTTCACAAAATAGATCAAATGAAGGTATTTTTCATTGAAAGCCATAAGCATTGTGCTGATTTTTTTCTTATTACAGTGACTTGACATTCTGACTTCTTATCCAGATACATTTTCTTGACACAGGTCTCACATTTTGGGAGGCAAAATGGAACCTAAAAGTGTAACAGGTCTCATCACATACCTTATACCCGATATTCACCTCACTAGTTGTAGTCTCCTATGACAGTATTTACCCACTCCCCTTACTATACCTTTAGTGTATACACTGACTAAATACCTATCACGACAGAAATACAGAAACAAACCTCTGCTTTTCTCTATTAATCATACACAGTTATCAGGCAGAAGAATGTTTAAATTAAGGAAAACTTCTAGAAACAGATAATTGAGGTGTGCTGCATCTCTTACCCCAACATCACGCTTGTATATGACATTTGCTCCCTCTAATGCAATCTTCCTCAAGTTTAAATGGCATCTTGTTCTAAAAACACACACTACATTTGTGATTAAAATGTCCAGTGCAACATCACTGTCCGCATCCATTGGGGTGATTTAGAACTCAGTTTTCCCACGAGCTCACCACGAAGATCACATCCTGAAAAGCAAAAAATGACAAAATTAAACATACCAGTAGAAAACTGCCTATTAATGCTGCTGTATACATTCACCCCTTAAAAGAGACAAGAAGCAGAAGCGACTACACTCTGACTCATTCAACTGTGTGGGGAGGGGGAGTGTCTGCATCCTGTATGCTAGAAAATAGGCAGTAACTGGTTCAAAGCCATGTTGCCAGACCTAACAGGAATTAATATACATACATTTTATAATGCATATATTATATGCATTTTACAATGCATATAATACATATATAATACGTAATTAATATACATATATATAAGAATATTTAAACTTGCCGGTTAAATATGTTACAATTCTTACTAATTATATTGGGACACTAAAGATTACTGAAACTTCTTCCATAGAACCAGTAGATACTCTTTCCTCAGCTCATTTCAGGATGTCACTAGACACCTCAGAAAATGCACTTCTCTGACTGCTGAGGTTGATAATTCTGAACAACTTGACATTTGTGTTGGACTGGGTCAGTCTGTGAATAACTTTGAACTAACACAGGTTACACAAATTGCAGCCTGTAAGACGGTCTGCTACCACAGCTCTCCCATCTTAATCCAGCACTCTTGGCCTATCTATCTCTTTCAATGATAATAGCATAATTCAAACTATACAAAATGTACAGCAACAGCCTGGGGTGAGCCAGTGTCCCCTCACTCCTTTTGGCACTGCCCAAAGGAACCGCAAAGAATGAACACATTATACGGGCAAAGTAGAATCAAGTGTTTCTGAAGAAAAGCAGGAGTAACTGTGAAGGCACACGATGGCCACCCAGGGCATGCACAGCAAACCTAAGGCAGCCAGGAACCCCAAGCACATCGAAGGTGACACTCCTCACACACACCTCAACTGGAGAAAGAGAATTGTAAGACCAGGAGTTGGGCAATCACTCACCCCAGCCCAAGAATGCCCAACATCTCTTCTGTAAGCATACGAAAGCCAAGAGAGGGGACATCTTAAATAAATATCAGGTGAAGAACATGGGGAAAGGAGAGGGGAAAAGAAGACTATGCATCAAGAACAAGAATATAGATACAAGGCTGCAATGCATTTATATACCTTTAAATGTTTCGGCATTATGTTTTATACCAGAAATCTTCAAGATATAAGATTAGCGTTATTATCAGTTTTTCCATCTGACGATGACTTCCTAAATGTCATGTCACAGTCTCTAATCGAGAACTCACTCAAGCTGCATCTTTGACTGCCACTCACTGACAACACAGAAGTAAGAGACTACAAGGCAGATGTGCATAATGTACTGGGTCAACTGCTGCAATGGTTGCCGCTTCTACTTTGCAGCTTGCTCACCACTGAAAGAATTATTCTGTAACTGTTGGTTTGTGCAATATAAGAAAAAGCAAGATGGGTGATAATACAAAAAAGAGATGAAGAAACAGCAAGAGAAAACCAGAAAAACCAAAGGCTTTGTGTGGGGGTGAAGGGAATGCAGGCAAAGAAGAGAACAAAAAGTAACTAATTAGTGTTCTCAGATCCTTTTTTCATCTTTTTTTAATTGAACCAAAAATTGTATGAATCCTCAAAATTAGAAATTACTTATTCCATCTGGTTTTGACGGTCTGCTACAGATTGGGCAAGTAATTTATGGCACCAGATCCAAAGATAGCATATGTGCAAACTTTGAATGGCATGAAGGCAGGGCCAGCTTGAAGCTGGAACTCGCGGCATCTTCAGAGGCATTTGTTTTCCACACTGGCTTCAACTCCTGGCTCTCACAGGGTTCATTTACTGGAACCTGGGAAAGACTGCCAACAAGATACCTCCAATCAGCAGCATCTCCAAATTATCAGCAAGTGTCTTCTGGCACGCTCAATCTCTATGTTCTTACAGAGTACCACCATCATGCATAATACCCTGAAAGGTTGCTAACATCTAAGCAAACCATAGCACTGTATGATAATGTCCCCATAAAACTTTTGATGGCTAATCTTAAAAAGATCCAGGGAGAAAAGTCATGTGCTCCTTCAGAACAAAGGAAAAAGTGGCTGAAAAGAGAGGAAAACTACAATTTAAAAGGAACAGTTTTATTATTTAAGGGAGGTTCTACAGGAGAAAAGGCCGTTGTGGAGCCATCAATAAGGATGTTTTCAGGAATTGCGATGTGTCTTGGTTAGAAGTACAATCTCCCTGCACAGATTTTAATGGGAAAAAAAATTAAACAGGTTACAGTGGTGTGCCCCAATTTTCATTAGCCATGTTCTGAAATCACAAGACAATAGATTATTAGGGAGGAGCTTTTTAATTTGAAATTTTATTACAGCTGTCACTCATATCGTCTAGACTATGTTTTGTGATATTCAGTCAAAAAGGGGCATGATTTGTTATAGTAGGAGTATCTGAACAGACTGTAAAAGATGAAAATGATTACTTGACCTAAGAGCAGCATTTCATTGTTAAAATTTTTCACTCGAATATTGAACATTTCAAATGTTAATAACCTATTTGTTGCTTTTAAATACTACCTGTGTTCTTCAAGAACCTGAACCTAAGTGTCAATGATTTTGAACATACCCCTTCCTATTTGGTATACAAATGCAATGTTAACCTCTTCCAAGGCATGGTTTAGAATTACTCGGTAAATCAAAATGTTTCTAGGCTTGGATACTTGTGTCCAAACAAAGAGCAAGTATAACTTAGCACAATCTTTGACTTAAGCGTTCATTTTAATGTCTCACACCAAGGTTACAACAAAGAAAAAAAAAATCTAGAGAGATGATGTCCTGCTACCTTTCTTTGAGAAACCTCAAAGAAACTCAAATTCATAGGAACCATGAGAACAAAAGCAAGTTAAATTTCTTTAAAAAATAAAAATACATGGACTACGTAAAACAAACTGAAATCTTACAAAAAAGGTGTAACAATGTTCAAGAAATAAAGAAAGGTGTTGTTCTTATTTATAGGTATATCTCCAGCAGCATGACAAGATGGAACAAAGGAATTCTAAACAACATTCTGATCCTCATCTTTCCCAGTTTTCTCTTGTATTCTCTGCTATTCATACACACTACCCTGACTCTGTTATTTCCCAAAACCTGAATTTTTGCATTTCTGTATCTTATCTGCAAAATGGGGAAAATAATGCTCCTTACATATAAGCCTGTTTCTATTCCATATTGATGCAGTTTTACTCACAGAACAGAGAGGCTGAGTAGAAAGCAAACATCTGGTTCTTTCCCATTCTGGATTTGCAAATGCTTAAGTTGATTTTATTAAGCTCAGCTTAGATTTTGTTGATTAATTTTGCACAAATGTTCTCTCATCTGAACTATAGAATTTTGGCAGCCTAAATCTCATTTCAAAAATTATGTTTTGCCAGTTAATGCTAATTTAATAATAGGTTAAGTTTGAAAATAATTTGTTTACATGTACAGCACTTCTTTTAAAGTATGTACTTCATTCAACTTTCTCCAGCACAAGAAACAAGCCAACTTTGATCTCAAGTTCTCTTGCTCCAGTTTAACACAACCTACTCTGACAGGGGAAAAAAAAAAACCACCTTCTGCAGAAGTTTGCATTATTTTGTTTTATCAGGGAATTTTAAAAGATTGTTCTTTCTTTTCAACAGATTTCAGGGATACATCTGTAATATTACCCTAAGAGGAAAAAAAAAAGGAAGGGAAGAAAAGTAGATAGGTTAAGCATGATAATGAACATAAAAACAATAATAAAAGCTAATTCAAGGATATTTGACACTGTAACATATTCTACACTGAATCCAGAGAAACTTCCCAGAATAAGATATGCTTTGGCAGAAGAAATGAACAATCAAGTTCTTAAAGCATTACCCTTACATCCTATTAGAGCCATGCCCATACTACTTTAGATACTCTATAAACACACATGAAGACAAAATACTTTGCACTGAAATCTTACAATGTAAAAAACCCCAGCACTCTGTTTTCAAACAGTTCCAAACCAACTACACCATCATCATCAAAGAGAAAGGAAAGGCACTTGGGATAGAGCATATAGACAAAGTATTATTTTAAGCTTTTGACTACCTTTGATCCAAGAAACTCAGAGCTATAAAGGTAGACGGGGGATATCTAACAATGGTTACATTAATGCCACAACAGTCTAATAAACACCTTTTTCACCAGTAGCCTAATTATAAGCAATTTCTACTGGTTATTTTTAACTCTGCCCCAAAGCAGTTCACCAACTGACCAACTCCACAAACAATTCCAACAGCCCAGCTGAAGGGATATTGGTCATTACTGTGTCAGTAGGCATTTTTCAAACTAAGGCCTGAAAAGCATCTTTGAAGAAGTTAACGTGAACCTCTATAGGATGCTCTCATAAGGGAACGGAGAATGGAAAAAATAAAGCTCATCAGAAATGAGAAGAGTCAATTGCATCCTTCCTCTGAAGGTGTTTTTATTTAAAGATTTGTGTTCAGCCCCTCAGGAAACAGGTTCATATGAAACGCGGGAGGTGTCAGACCTCTGAAATCTGCTTGAATTCTTAGACACAATATGGTCACAGTGGCAGGTGATTGACTCCCTGGCCCCCAGAGTAACACAGCTACTACTGTCTGTACAGAAAATCCTCTGGTCCAAACAACTTTCTGCCACTGAGCTAGTGGAGCATAATTTTGCTTTCTCTTGCAGCAGTAAATTAAATTGTGCCCAAGGCAAAAGACCATTTTGAAGTAACTATTTCCACTTTTCAGGATTTGCATAGTCATGACTATTTCCTACGGAATGAAAAAATTATATTTTGGGGGACAAAATTTTCAAATACACACAAAGCAAGTGTCAATAGGAATTTGTTCAATTAGATCAATGCATAAAATGAAGATATCAGCTATAACACAAGCAAGTAGGACCTCAAGCCTGCTGTCAAATCTCTTGGATAAACCTACTGCACCTCTGTGAACCGGAGGTCTTCCAACACAAATTCAGTTGTAAGAATAAAGCCAAACAGTTTATAGAGCAAGAAAAGAAAGCATATTTTAAAATAATTCCTAACAGGCCATTTTCCTCAAATCTTTTCCTCATCAAAAAGGTCCATTCATACTCAAAGCAAGATTCACTTGAACCCAAATTTGTGTCATCTTTCCCTCAGAACATCCAGTAATACTTGAATGCCAAGCATTAAAAAGAACCCTTTCAGTCTTCATAATGTGTCTCACGCCATCATAAGTATGACAAAAGTCTGAGCCAACAGGTTCGTTGGCCATTCCAGCCTGATGGAAAATCATAAGAAAAGTAAAAACGTTTAGCTGTAACAAAATATTTTAAGACAACGGGTAAGCTTCTCACGCCTCCTCTCCCAGTCAAACATTTACCATTTGCGCGTCTCAACTGAGTAACCAGAGCACCCTTCCCAGTGAACAGAGCACTGGGAACCCCGCTGGGAACCCTCACTCAAAGCCCCACATGCACCGGCGTCACAACGCTCACGTTACCAACTATTTCTTCTCCCCTTGCAACCCCAGCCCGAAACTTCTCCGGCCGGCAGGGCACAAACAAAGCGCAGCAGCGGCAGGGCGGCCTGGCCGCGCCGGGCTCCGCCGCTCGGCAGCCCCGGCTCCTGCGGGCG
>WEIV01007291.1:118341-139260 GCA_013390005.1 Calyptomena viridis
GGGCCGCGCCAGAAGCGCTTCCGCTGTCGGCCGCCGCCCCCGGGGGTAGCGGTGCTGCCCGGGCCGGGCCCGTGGCACCGTGTCCTGTGAGAAACACACAGGGGTCAGGTCGGACCACAGAGGTTCATCTGGTCCGACCTCCCTGCCCAAACAGGGTCACCCTAGAGCACATGGCACAGGTCCAGACGGTGGTTGAGTATCTCCAGCGAAGGAGACTCCACAGTCTCTCTGTGCAATCTGTGCCAGTGCTCGATCACCCGCACAGTAGAGACTTTCTTCATGTTCGGGTGGAACTTCCTGCGCATCAGTTTCTGCCCGTTGTCTCTTGTCCTAAAGCTTATGTCTAACTGGTAACAGGTTTCATCAGGACCACGTTACCCAAGGCGGCGCCTCTGCCAGCGAACCCGCTGGAGATCTGAT
Organism: Calyptomena viridis; assembly: GCA_013390005.1. Classification (NCBI taxonomy): domain Eukaryota; kingdom Metazoa; phylum Chordata; class Aves; order Passeriformes; family Eurylaimidae; genus Calyptomena; species Calyptomena viridis. Next base: position 118,762 of record WEIV01007291.1, read on the forward strand.
GCAGTTCGTACATCAGAGCTTGTGAACGCTCATGGTATGCACCAGACGCTTCCGTGAGGGAACTTGCCTGAGTTAGGACTCACAACCACCAGTATGCTGCCAGTATTGCTGCTGCATATGTGCGTGTGGCACTGCAGAAGGACTCTGGTTGCTGCCTCTTGTCTTAGAAATGATTTGAAAATTTTTTTTTAGTTTAGAGCAAATTTTCTTGGTATGAAAGGACAGTGCACAGCAAGAAACTGTGTGTAAGCAGACTACTCACCCCAAGGGAAACACAAGTTGATGGCTGAGAAGTGTGTCAAATATGCTCAAGTTGCATGAGGACTGTGTGGCTCTCAGTTCTTTTTTTTAATGGTTCTAATGTTAAAACAACTAAAGTAAGACTGCTGCTTTGCATGCTTAAATATGCAGATTTTTTCATCTTTGCAAAGTGAGCACATGGTGCACACTTAGATGAGAGACAGTAAAAGATATGTGTACACAGTGGGGGTGCCTGGGATGGCACTAGTTGTCTCTATCCAGAACAGTCCTCCAAATTTGGTACTGTTCCACCTCTGCAATCTGAACCACCTTTCAAGGTACGCTTTTATTTTCTCTCAGAAAAGCTGTTGTGCTTCACATGGGAGAGCAGGAACAAGTAAGTGCCTGCAGTGTGGCCCATCAAGGATCCACCTCCCAGACTGAAGAGTGAAATAAAGTTGTCAAGTAGACTTTAGGTTTAGGAAGACACATAGGCCTCTATATGAAAAGCAAATATATGTGTATTTGTATGGGTGTACTGTAGAGTATTGCATTGACAATTTCCTGAAACTGAGGGTCTGTAATTATGTACTTTCCTTGTGCGATGTGGTAGCAGAATAGCTTTAATAAGGATAGAGGGAACGATATGAAATGTAAATTTTGAAGTCTTTGGAGTTGGCGTATTTTCCTCTGCTAGATTCAATTTAATCATTGAAATATTTTACTAGGTTCACTTGTGAAGAATAATTATTTCAAGTTCTCACTACAAATCATCTGCGAGCACGTTAGTGCCAGTATGGTTAAAGCCTGTGTTGCTCCTCTGTTAGCAGGCTGGGTGCACACCGGTGTGCGGCAGCACTGCCACCCTGCGGCTTCTTACAGGCACAGATCGACCGCCTTCAGGTGAAGATGGTCAAGCGAGGCGAGTTTTTGGAAACCAGGGTTCTGAATGTACCATAGTTCAGTAACTCTGCACGGGATCTCCAGCATTTTTACGGGCTAGTTTTGTTCTTTATGGGCTTCAGTATAACTGACACAACCAAAGTGGGATAGATGGTTGTGACATCTTCTCTGACAGTTCTTTCAGGTTCCGTATGGCTGTATCACAACAGATGCTGATTTATTTTTCTCTGAATAGATGATCACGAAGGCAAGTTATGAAGAAAAGCTTTATAAACGCAGATTTTTCTTGAATTCTGACTGAGCTTGTGTTTTTTCAGCATAATTTTAAGGGTCTACAAATTAAAAAGAAAATGCCTTCTAGCAAGTACACATCCATTGTCTGTCTCCACATGCTTGCTCTTTTCAGAGTATAACTTTTTCTAGCATGTATTCCTCAGAAATGTTCAGTCATCCCTGGACATTAAGAAAATTATTTTTACTGATGAAGAGATGAACCCTTACCATTTCGAAGTTTTGACTGCTTTGTCAGCCTGAGCTTTTCCTGTTTAGACTAGGACATGTTCTGAAGATTGCATCTTTAAATATATATTTGGAAAATGTAAACAAGTAGTTATGATCACATTAACATGGAATGCAAATAAGGTGATTGGGCACCTACCTAATTTGACTTCTAAGTTTATTAGTTGTGCCTGCAATTTTATTCTATATCTCAGTAGTTACAAAACTGGTTATCCTGTCCTCATGTTCTCCCCTTCCTGGTCTCCATTCCTCTATGCAACTCCAACTTGGCTCCATGGCTTCCTCCAGTGGTATGACTGAGATGCTAAGGATTTCACACCTGCAGAAACTGTGTCCTCATGTGCCTCTTGCTATTGCTTGTTCTAATTTACTGTACTGACATCAGACAGGGAAGGCACAGAGGCTATTTCTATCGCTTCCTTACTATGTGATTTCATTTTCCTATGCCTTTGTTTCTCAATCCGTTGTTTGGGAAGTAAAGAGGAGATGGAGATGTGGGGAGGATATTTCCTCTACTTTGGACATTCTGCAGCATGTAATCGTAGGGTTCTTGGGAGCACTAATACTAGTGCTGTAAAAATAAGGATAACTGAACTTTAGGACACTGGACATGTTTCTGTTAAGTAATTATATCAATGAGGGCAAACAAAAATGCAATTTCATTATCTGTAACTGCAGGTTTCTGTAAAAACAAAAAAAAGACTCTTCAGACTGAAGCAAATGCTTGGTTATCTGTGTTTTTCCATTTTTACAGGATTAACTTTCAATCAGATAAGATCCTGTGCAAGGTAGACTGTAGGAAAGTGTAGAGGGGAGAGAAGAAAGCTGGATGGCCCCTTGAGGCAGTCCACAGCGAAGGCTAGATGAAGAGTTTTATACAACTACATCTTGAGTACTGTGAGTTTCTGCAGAAGACTGGATTGAAGTATTTGTGTTTGGAGAGGAAGTACCTGGGAGCAGCTTGTGTCACTCATGTTCCATAGAAATGGCCTTGTGTGAAATGGTCATCAGCTGCACACATGTGATACTGCAGGTTAATTGTGAGACATCTCCCAAGCTAGCAGCCATCAGGGAACCAGCTTAAACCTGTGGCAGGAGATCAGTTGGGGGATCCTGTGCTCCAAGGCTTAGTTTGTCAGGGGAAACAGTAAACTCAGCTTTGGCTTCCCACACCTCTCTGATGATGCACAGTATGATAACTCATGTCAGCACAGTTAAACAGTTAAACACAGATTTAAGTGGTGCTTAAATCTGCTCCACAATATTCAAACATTCTGTTTAATTTTATAATATATTATTTTATATATTTGTGTTTACATAAAAGATAAATATAGCTGCTATATAGTATGTAATTATTTATGCAATATTTTCATGTAGTGTATATATATTGCATAGTGCGTGTATGTATATGTTGTGCAGTATATATTGCTAGGTATACTATTTAATATAATGTAAGCATATCAAGAAAATGGTTGTGAAGTACCCCAAACTAAAAGTCAAATTACCAGGATGAGGCTTTTCTTTAGTAAACTTTACAACAGTTTAATACATATCTGTAGTTTCAGACTCTACAACTTAATGGTATTTACAGACTATCCATACCAACTTTTGTTGGCAGTAACAGAGAAACATGGTGAGGGTAGAATCACAGGACTGAGTATGAGGGCAATGAGGGAGAAGTTTTGTGGGAGGGTAACCTTGATTCCTCAGCAGTCTCCCTGCCATGCTACATGTATCTATAGCCAAACTTAGGGTGCTGGCCTCAACTTGCCCTGCCAAACTTGCTCCCTATCCTAGCAGAAAGATGTTAAGCATGTACAGACACCACCTACTGACTCTGAATCCCTCCCATGATCGTACGCAGGGGAATATCTAAATTCCAGAACTTGGCGTGAGGTTAATGTGATGCTAATTGGCAATGGTGAGAAAGAGATACTCTGAGGGCATATGTCAAGTTTTCATAACTCGCAACTTAGGTAGAAAAGGTACTATAATGCTTAATAGAGTTGAGTAACAAATCAAAAAGGTTTTCAATGTCATAATTTAGGGTATAATATTGTTTAAATCTCATACGTGTTCTTGAACTTGGCCTCTGGCTTCTAGTGACCTTTTGTATTGGTTACAAGATACAAATAGCATAGAGGGTCCCCATTAAGAATTTGGCCCATAAAAGAAGAAAGTAGGTTGATCTAGAAAACCAGTGAAGAAAGCATCAGGCTGGGGTGAGACAAAGGCATCAGGTATCTCTATTGCTGTAGCTTCTAAGGCTGCAGTGAGACTTACAAATAAAACAAGGCTGAAGCTTATTTTTCACAGTGCTTAGGTTTTAGCAGGGGCCTTGGTACACCTTTGGCTTGTCTGACTAACTTTATCCCAGAAAGTATGACTTTGGAATAGCATATGCCAGGAACTGTTCTTAATGTTTTGGTGAGAGTGGAATAAAATGCACGTATATGTGGATGTGACTCCAGTCACAGCACTGATTGTCAGAGCCAGAACATGGTCCATAGCCTGGTTTATCTATTCTAGCAAGTGCAGATGTAGATAGAGGTACAGCCTTAGAGGATCCCTCCATACACCTTTTTGATTCCTATACTTTGTACTGAATTCAAAGAAGGAAGTTTCCTGGTGATTTCGGCATGCCTACAAGAACAGCTTATGGGTTTGTACACCAAAAGAGCTGCTGACCTAAGCCTATTCCAAGTTCACATGTGAACCTTCAGCCAGTCATTTGTCAGCTCTGTGCCTCTTTTTCTTGCCATCTGTATAGGCCTCCTATAGGAAAAACCTTTGGTCATGAGGGGATGGCCAAATGCTGCAAGGTAACTCCTGTCTTGTGTGTACTTTCTGTACTGACTCTGCGATGTGAGCACAAGAGTGTAAAAGCCTCTATATAAGAACAAAACAGCGTGTTATCAGTGAGGAAGAACTGTTCCCATTCTGGTTAGCTCAGCCATCAAAAAGTATCACAGGAAACAGGATGTTGAAGCGAGAGGCCGTGCTTACACTTTGATTCCCTGTCGCACACTATGGTCTTTGCCTCACCTCTGACAGGGGAGGGAATCGCTGCTGCGACAGCCTGGGAAACCATCCAGTGGGACTGTTATCTGTGTGAGCGCATCCCTGGGAATGCTCACTGCCAGTTCCCGCTCCTCCTCCCCTGCTGCTGCTGTGCAGGCTTTTGCAGATGTTCCTCCCAGAAAAGGCAGCTGCAGCTCTCAGTCTCCTGGTTTCCATCTCCCCGGTGGTCTGGCTCCACCCGTCTGTGATGGAGCTGCTGATAGTTCCTCCCTTCCCCAACCCGTCCTGTCGCAAGGACTGAGCTGTGGTAGTCAGAGGAAGAGGGATTATTCTACGCCTTTTCCCCCTTTCTTCTTGTCTCAAGGCTGTGTAGCTGTACCCTTCCTGTCTTTCCCTTTTGTTTCTGATCCTCATTCTTAAACATCACATAAACAACCAAGAGAAAACTCAAGAGCATAGATAATCCATATTTACAGTTGGGTATGCTCTTATAGTTTACGGAGCAGTCTGAGATCTAAATAAGGGTTGTTTTTTTTTCTTTCCTCAAGGAAAAGAACCTCTTAAAATTTAAAGTGAAGAAAGGATTTGAATTCATTTTTATTCTCCCGCTTTTGTTATGAACTTTTTTCGTTGCAAGGAAGATTTGCTGTCTCCACTCCCCATGTGAGGATAGCTGTGTGCATACATGTGCTTTGGCTTGAAAACACATTTCATCTGTTTAGAAGTTTCAGTTTAAGAGCAAAACTCTAAGGCAAGAAAATGTGTCATCTCTGGGCTGTTGTGACCCTAGGGTATGTCCATGCTGTATTTCAGAAATGGGATGACTACATGCCTAGGCCTACTCAAAGTCGGTTTTATACTTAAGAGACACAAGTGTCTGAAGTGAACTGAAGAAAAATCAGTTACTTGCAGAACTTTACTGAGTTTGGAGTCTGGCAGCAGTCCCCACAAAGGTAACACATGGCTTTTTCCCATCCCTCCCAGAGAATAGCTTTTAGGTCAGACCTATGACATATTCTCTGGGTATCAGAAATTCACCAAGCCATAACACACCAGTAGCTTTGCAGCACCAGAGACAAAAAAGTGCCATTATTACTGGTTATGCCACTTCCCATCCATAAAGCATGCTAGGCTGAAGAGTAAGAAGCAATCCGTGGCTCAATAGCGAGCACAAGGTTGTATTTACCCTGTGGGCGTGCATTTGACAGCACAGCCTTAAAGCAGGAATAGTGCTACATGGGCCAGCAATGGACATGAACAATTTGAATCTCTGGTTGTTGGGAGAAATTCTGTATGGTGGTTTTCCAGGTGTGCATATACATGGAAATGCATACGTGGAAACAGAATGCTCTTGTTTGCTGCCACAAATTTAAATTTCATTTCATTGAAATTAGTTTCAACTTCAATGGCATTGAAATTTCTTTCGTTAATGTGTCCCTTTTGGGAGACCATGAATGTAATCTAAATTCAGATATTCAGACAAAAATTAAAAATATCCTGCAATTTTATCAGATTATACCCTCCACTTGTGCACCAGGTATATGTATGATTTGTTCTCTTTTAGAAAGCTTTTTACCTGCAAGTAGATAATATCTTTTGCATATTTTAATTTTTTTACTACAAATAATAATGAATGGTAGTGACAATGGAGTTTCAGCAAAAATTGCTTTTTGAAAAATATATGGAATTTGTTAACAAGGAAGCATATTTTTTCAGGCAGACACAACTCTGGGGTTACCAATATCAATATTTCAAACCACCCTGTGCTTGTGATCTGATCATTATATCTGGGATCCAAACCAGCTTCTCTATGGAAAAAACCTCACAGATTTTCTGTATCTTTTAATTTCTAAGGTGAGCTTGAAACTTTGACCTTAGAGGCACTTTAAAGAATAAGCTGTCTTGCCCTTGTCCTCCTTATGCATTTTGCAGCTTGGGGGCATGACCATCACTGTGGCCTCGCTGCGCCAGTCAGTGCCCAGGACAGCAAGGCATTTTGCAGATGTCTACAAAGTGGGTTTCTTGCTATGCTGATGTTTCAGGCTCGCCGATTTCCGTCCCAGTGAGAGCATAAGATAAGCCTAAAATGTATTTTCTGTAATGGATGGAAAAATTCTTGCTTCTAAAGGCCTTACAGACTATGAAAACTGCTGTGAAGCAGTACAATGTCAGCATCAAACCCAGAGCATGAGCACTGAGTACAGCACTGCAAATAAAGGATTTTGCTGGTCTCTAGCTGAACTGAAAAATGGTCATGAAGTAGCAGAGTGAAACTGGGTTTTCTTCCAAACCGAAAAAAACCCCAAACGAATAATAGTATTAAAATCAAATAAGACTAAACTATTTTTGTAGAGTTCTTATCTTAAAACACGTAGGTCCATAAGCAAGTTTTCTATGAACTTGTATCCTGTGATTGAAACAGCGTTTGGAGCTTCATCTACAGCTGGCAGTCTACTCTGTATGCTCTGGTATCTAATAGAAGCTGAGTTCATGTTGAAATCCTTCATTTAATTGCAGAATTTAAAGACTTTTTCTTTTCTCTGCTCAGCTGCCTGTTTTGGCAGAAAAATTAAAAATTATAGTAACTTAGTTATCTTTAAGACCTCTGTCAAATCTAGCTGAAATCAGGCAATGAGTTGAAACATTATTAGGAAGAAATGTATACAGACACTCACACAGCTGCATCTACATCCCTGTAGATACAGAAAGATAACCCAAGTCAACTTTGTTTCCAAATGGAGAAGGGGTATAAGTATGTTTTGGTAAATATTAAAATGCATCACTTTGTACAGAAGACCAAGAAAGAAAACAAAATATTTTCTTTAAAATCGTAACATAAATATTTAAACCTTTCCCCTGCTTTCAGTAGCACATTTGCAAGTTCCTTTCAAAATTCACAAATTGCTTCAAGTCAGACTAAAAATACATTTTGTATTTGCAAATATTTTGTAATACAATTGCACTCAGCAGCAGGGTAGAATAATTTCATTCATTGTTCTCCTTGGATATGTAGTAGAACTCTTAATTCATCTAAGAAACTTGGGCTGTTGAAGCCAACTGCCAACATTGCCAGGTCTGTACCTTTACGCAATAAGTCAGTGGACCAAGAGTTCCCAGACACATAAATGGCTCTGGAAAATATGTTTGTTGTCTTCAGAATGGAGATAAAGCCACTAATTATTTTGCAGTCAGAGTAAAGTCGTTATTTACCTTTCTGTGTACTCTTGGTTCCTTTTGTTTATTGCTTGTTGCTTTTTCCCTTTTTGTTTGTTGCTGAACTGTTGCTCAGAGGCAAGGACTAAGGTAGAGGATGCCCAAGAGATAGTGTAGCGCTCAAGAGGCTTGCAATGGAGACTGCTAGATAAAATGAACAGCAGCATGAGAAGAAATGGTGTCTACAGGCTCTTCTTCACATTCCGTTTATACTGCAGCTTTTGGCAAATGGTTACAGCTGTGTTCCTCACATCTCATGGGGTATTATTGTATTTGTCACTGCTATTTCTTCAATGCTGAATTTCAGATGACAAATGAACACTGTGTATGGTTAACTCAATTAAGTGGGAAGAGTACGGTTAGCAAGCATTGCAAAGCGGGGTGCCAAAGAAATTAATTTTAGAATATTAAGAATTCATTTCCATGTTATGTGTATCTCGGAATCATATCAGTTTCTGCTTTCTAGAAGGAAATCAGCACCTTGCTATGAGTCTTGAGCAGGTGTTAGTATGGATTTAAATCAAGATTTTGAGTGGTTAAATTCAACAGTTAATTTCAAATCAGTGGGTAAATTTAGAAGTTAAAATGTGGATTTGCCGTATCAGTCATCTGCACTTTGCTAAAGGCCGAGGGCCTCTATTCTGTCTCCCTTTAACAGCCTAACAATTCCCACTGAATTTCCCAGTACCTCTGGCAAAGAGCTGTGATTACCAGAATTGTTCATCTCTTCACTAGAGCAGAGGCTGTTCAGAGTTTGTATTTGGCAATAAAGTCAGTCAATCCCGTGTCTCACCTGGTGCAGCCCTGCTCACCACAGTTGAAGTTTACATGATTAGGCCAAGCGAAAAGGTCTGCTTTTAATAGTGTGGGGTGGAGATAAAGCTGTAAAAAATCAGAAATTAAACAGCTCTCCCCTTCAAAACCATTAGGGCGATACAGCAGGCCCTGGCCCTTTCCATAATGAAGGCCGAGATGTTTGTATAGTCCTCGGCAATTAAAGCAAGCTGCTTTAATTAAACCTAGCCTAGCCCACGCATGAACCCAACTGGCGAACTCGGGTTGCCTGGAGGACGGGCCACCTCGTCCAGTTATCTCAGGGGAAAGTGGGGGATGAGGATAAACATAATCCAGGCTGCACAGATGCCCGGGGCAGCTTAGCGCCCGCCTGCGGGAGATCCCCGGGGAAAGGGAGCCCCCGGAAGAGTCTGTAGCCCCCGCGCTGCCTATGACCAGCCCCGGGCCCTGCCGCCATCTCCCGCAACCGGTCGGGACGGAGGGCTTGGTCCGGAGGACGCCGTGCAGCCTCTGTAGCCCCTCTTCTGCTCTCGGACAGAAAGTATCCAGGTATCAAACGGAACAGAGGGATGGTATTGAAAGAGCAAGTGAGGCGGAAATTTAAAGCCCCTCTGCTAATAATAACAGTATAAATAACCGAAGACGTCTTGTAAACAGTGCGGTCATAACCCTGAAACATTAAACAGCGCGGTGGGATCTGGCGCATCAGCTGCCGGCGACCGCTGCTCGTGCAGGGGGAGCGCCCCGCACTCCTATTTATCTCAGCTTCATCTCTCGCGGGTGCGCTGATCGACAGAGAGGAGATATTTAAGTAAAAAATTCCCGGCCCTGAGAACCGACTGTACTTTTATCAATAGATCACTGCTCATGTCCACGCAGAGCGGCCAGAGAGACGGGGGCGGCTCCCGCAGCGCCCAGACGTCGGGCTGTGGAGACGGGCCGGGGTCCTGCGGCAAGGACAAGCTGCAGGCCCAGCCACCCCCGCCCCCAGGGGTTTGCTCCAGGTCTTTAGCTTCGGGGAAGCAGACCTCCTGTGACCCGGGGCGGAGAGGTGGGGTCCCCGCAGCGCGGCCGCTTCGCGAAGCGGCGGAGCTGGCGAACGCGCAGTCCTTCCTCCGCCGAGCCCGAGAGTCGCAAACGAACACTTACACTGCTCCATGTTCAGTAGAAAGGAATGTTTATTCACAGAAATAGAGCAGAACCTGCTTGAAGAAAATATATCTATATATCTTTAGGGTGAATTACTTCATAGAGATGACTGTCAAAGTCAGTTTTTCTAGGCATCTACATATTTCACAGGTCTCAGACAAAAGATACACGCGTGGTAGGTTTTGTTTGATCTCTGTCTTTTCTCTAATAGCGCTTGAACCAGCAAGGCTGTGGTTGCAGGACACTCGACTGTACACGCATTTAATAAAGTTAAATAGAGTCGGGATCTCTCGGGGTGGATGAAGTCTTTGATAGGGCACATTTGGTCTCCTCTGCGCCGGGAGAGCGGCTCTCCCCGTGGCTCTGCCCAGGGCCCGGGGCAGNTGCAAAGTTCATTTCGCCAGTGGGTCCGGCTCGGGAGCGCCCGCGCGGACCGAGCCCGGCATCCACCGCCTGAGCCCTCTCCGGGCAGCGCTCAGCGGGGCTTAGGCTGGGGCAGTCGCCCCTGGCTTCGGCTGGCTGGCTTCGACGCCGCCTTTCGCCGGCGGCTGATGCCGCTCTGCCTCACAGCCGAGGTGGTCCTCCCGGGCGCCCTCGAGGCGGCGGAGCCCGACTGATCCGCGACAGGAGGGAGAAACGAGGTGGGGAGGGAGCCTCCCAGCTCCGGCACATTGGCATGCCCTCGGCACAGTGACCGGGCATACCGCCGCAGCAGCCGCGCCGCCCCCGCGTTTGGCTGTGACCGACACGGAGACTCTTACCCGCGGGAGCCGCCTCGTGTCCCGCCGCGCTGCCCGGGCACAGGAGCCGCTCGGGGCCCCGGCAATTCCCGGCCGCTCTCCCTGGCCTCCCGCGGATCGGGGAGCATGTTTTAGTGCCTCCGTGCGGGAAAGGGTGTGTGTTATGTCTGTATTGGGTGTTGGTTTTGTTTGATTTCATTTTTTCCCCATGTCGTTGCGCTGAGGATTTTGATTTTAATCACAAACTATCTTCCAGGCCCTTATCAGCTGACACAGCGGGTAATGTACTTTCCCCTGGAGTCAAGAGCTCAAAAGGCAAAGCCTGACCCCAGTGAAATGTCCCCGGATCCCCTCTGTGATCCCTTTATGCATCAGGATCTGTACACGTGGGCAATATAAAGGCTGTATGTCTAAAAAGAGCCCAGCGAGATCTTGCTAACCCTCGGTTTACATCATTTGCACATATTTTTGGAGCTGGAAACTGTATGTTTCTGGTGGCCGATTATGGTCGGGAGATCCCAGGCTGCTTGGAAAAACTTTCTGATGGGAGCAGCATTAAAAGGCACTGCACAGCCCAGGAAGAGGCATTGCAGAGTGTGCCTGTACCTTCCCTGGGTGCTCTGCACTGGTTTTTATTTCTCCTTTTCCAGTTTATGTGGATAGGAGAAATGTTCTGGACCCAGCAAATGTGAGTGGCTGAGCACAGAGCCTCAAGAGCTCTGTCTTTAAAAAAGTCAGGGCTTGAGGGGTCTACTATGGCAGGAAATGTTAGAGATGCAGGATGAGAATAAATCCTATGTCCTTGGCTTGGGTCATTCCTCAAACATACCCAAATTCCTATACCTGCCCACTTCCAGGTAGAAATCTGCCTTTAACCCTCTGAGGTTTCTCAATCATTTCTGGAGCAGTAAGGAGCAAAGCCTGCCCCTGCCTATTTGTGGCCAGCATGGCCCCTGCCTGTCTCCTGGAGGGGATTGCTAGGAACAGCAGGGGGGGCCTAGGAGGCTTGGCACTTGAGACACAGAGCAAGAGGATAGCTGGTACCCTGTTGCCTTTCACACTACCCCTTTCCACCCCACTGGCACTAGACTGTCTGTGGGAAGCATAGCGAAGCTTTGTCTCCGCACATGCACCATCCCAGCTCCTCACCCGCCACTCCCCATGCACATGCACAGTGCCTGGCCCCAGCGGGCTCTGACTTACCAAGTTGACTGGATGGATGTAGCCGTTTTCATACTTGTCATTAGCCAGGATCTGCCTCAGGTGAGCAATGTAGCTGGAGGCCAACCTCAAGGTGTCCAGTTTAGAAAGTTTGGTGTCTGGGGGCACCCAGGGCAGGGTGGTCTTAAGCCTGGAGAAGGCTTTGCTAAGGACCCTCATCCTCGCCCTCTCCCTGGCGTTGGCAGCGTTTCTCTGTACCTGCTTTCCCTCCTGGCTCACTCCATTTAAAGGGCTCTTCTTAGGGGGAGCTTTCTTCCTCTTGCCCGAGGCCCCTCTCCCCTTCTGAGGGGAGCCATTCTCGCCATTGGATCCCTCCTCGTTGCTCTCGGTGGACGCCCCAAACTCTTTGTTAGTATCCATTTTCAGGCCATCGCACTCCAGCATCTCCACCTCCTGCAGATCTTCCACATCACTGAGGGACCCAGTGGACATGGTCTGGAAGATGCCAAGCGGCCAGTGGGAAAGGGGAAGGGGGGGAGGAAGAACAGCTCCTTGAAACTATTTCAAGGCGGTGTAGGAGAGAAGGGGTGCCAGTATTTTCCTCCCCTTCCCTCCCTGCCTAGGACTGAGGCACAGTACCAGTCCAGAGAGGATCCCCGCCCTCCCACCGCCCAACCCTGCTTTGCTTGTGTTTGAGGGAGGGAGTGAGATTGTGAGTGAGGGAGAGAGAGAGAGGGAGAGAGAAAGCCGAGGAATTTAGTGAGGACACTAGTAATTTATCTGGGGGATAAGAGAGGCGGATCCAGCCCAGGGGAGGGGCCCTGCCCACTGAGCACACCACATCCCCAATCACAGACCTTTGCACAGGACAGGGAATGAGGTATCCCAGAAAGCTTTTGCTGAGAGCTCAGAAATGGGATTCAAATCTTCACAACTGGACTAAAACAACTTGCTCACTCTCTGTCCCTCTGCTCTATCTTTCTATTCTCCCCCTTCCTCCTCCTCTTCCCTCTCCTCCTCCTCTTCTTCTCCTTCTCCACTTCCCTTTCCAGCCGACGGTTGCTCTCCCCCTCTCTGCCTCCTAGATGACCCAGGCAGCTGGTGTCATGATTCTTGATGAAAGCCAAAATGGGCCATGAGCACAGAGAACAGCAGATCCACCAGCCAAGCCTTCCAGGGAGCTTTGTAATGCGTGCTGTCGAAATGCTGTCCTGTAACCTAATCTGGGGGAGATTTGTGGATGATTATACTTGCAAATGCATCCTGTCCAGATAGCAACATATTCCAGGAAGGGAGTGCTCTGCTGCCTGTCCAGCAGTGTGGACCTTGCCGTCACAGCCCAGGGGCTGGAAGCAGGAAGATTCGACTTCTTCCAGCCTTCCGGGGTGGCGTCCAACAAGTCTCGGTCCCCTCTCACTCTTTGAGTCCTCCCAGCTGTAAATGTTGCGGAAGCTTTCTGATCCACAAGTATGCTGGGTGGCCAAGAACCCGGCTGTCCGTGAGCCCCACTGAGCTGAGGAAGAGAACTGTCCTCCTTTGGTGGGGTGGGTGTGTGGCTGCCAATGGGTCAGCAAGGGTATGCATAAAACAAAGGAAAAGGGCAAGATGGTTATTTGATAGTAGAGATCCCTCAGAAAAAACTTTTCTTGATATGTGCTTGCAAAGCAGATGTCAGTGGTTCGTTCTACCATAGCCAATGAAGCATTTTGTCTGTTGATTCGTGCACGCTCAAAAGTCAGGGAGTTTTGCCTTGATAAAGAGGCAAGATATGGGATAAGGCCCCTTCTGTGAGAGTGGTGGGACTGAGGGCATTAGGCTGGGCTCTGCAACCACTGAAACCAAACATTCCCAGTGGCTTTACCACAAATGTGAATGATCAGGTTGCTCTCTAGTTTGAATGAACAGATGTATGCTGCTGTTACAATCTTTATGCATATGTGTATTCAGTCTCAGCAGAGCAGGCTTTTAAAAGCAGTTAACCTTGTCCTATCCCTTCTTCTTCTCCATGTAAGATAGTCTCCTAAACCCACATGTGGAGCCCAAAGAGGCCATGAAACAGGAACTTGCTTCCAAAGCTCCTTCTCTTCTCACACACTTCCTGAAAATGCACAGGTCCCCCAGCACCCTGGGGTTTTTACACAGGGGACTAAAGAACTGAGCACAGCCTGCACATGGAACCTTTCTGGACACAGGGACTGATCTGATTGCAGGAGCAATGCCACTTATTCAGCTACTTGCTTGAGGATTCGTATAGCTCCAGACAAAAATGTGCAGTCTTAGGTGTGGCTTCATAGTTAATCCAAAGTCACTGGAGTGAGAGAAAAGTCTCTTACTGACCTGTGTGAGCAACACATGGGGGTTTCTGCATGCACTAAATAAAAAACAACTATCCCAACAAAAACTGTGGAGGTCCAAACTGATATGCCTGCTGAGTTATATGTACTGTCTGCAGATTAAAATTTCAGTAGGAGGCAGAGTGTCATTTTTGATAGCCAGCAAGGAAATCTTGCCTATCTCTTGATCCGTATTGGTTTCTTGGCACATGTAAGCCTGAAGAAAAAAGGGCAGATCTAAACTCTATACCACCTCTTTACTGTTTATCTGGAAGATAACACCTTCCTACTCACAATATGATAAGTAGGCTAAGATATCATATCTCCAAGCCCTGGGCTCTTGGGAATTCACTGACTTCTAATGTCACATTGTGTTAATTGTGCCCTGTTTGTGTTTTCTCTGTGTATAAACTAAAGAGATTGTTGTATCAGTCTTAATTAATGCATGAGCTTTGTTTAGTTCTGGGTTTTTTTTTTGTTTTGTTTTATTTTGGTTTTTTTTTTTTGTTGGTTTTTTTTTTCTTTTTTCTTTATAACATTGCTGTTGCGGATGCAAAATATTACTAATCACCAGTGGAGATTTATGAGCCTCCTTATTTTCTAGCCTGATTGTTGTTTGTGCAGGTGGAGATTTAAATGGCCATATCCATTGCAGAGATTTATAGTCCAAGTGATTGATGTTAGAATTGAGCTACAAGACTCTTACTGGAGCAAGGATGACAGAAAACCAAGTTGAAGTTGCTTGTGTCTCTAAGCATGAATGACCAGAGAAGACAAAATCCCATAAAAATTTCAGCATCAGAAGTTCCCAGAAGAACAAAACAAAACAAAAATATACATAGTAATCACTTTTCCATTACTTATTCTTAGCTTTATTTTAGTAATTTCTAAACTTTTGTTGTAAAAAGCAGAAGGACTGATCTGACTTTTTAAAAAGGTTTTTAATATTCTGCTATGGGCATTCTGAATATCAAGATACATATACATGTGTGTTATAAGCCTTTAGAATTTTTACTTATTTACGTATATTTTTGAGTCCTCAGAGCCATTGAAATTGACGTAATACAGACCACACCTTTTGTAGAGACACAGGACACATTTTTGTGTTAATTTTTTTTAGATTATTGCACGTGTATGATGTACACTCACATACATAAAGTATAAGGTACTTTGAGTCCATTATGCACACAAACTATTACACACTCTTTTAACAATGTATTTATCCATTTTTCCCTCCCTAAGGGGTCCAGCAAGGGCAGACTTAAAAAAACATATCCTCTCATCTTCTGTAACAGGGTAACTCCTGTTTCCTTACTTGTTTGTTACATGCCTTGAACCTCTGCATTTCCAACCTTCCGGCTCCTTACTTCCCACCTGGCAAGCCCAGTGTTTGTACCCTCAATCTGGATTGCAGTTTCAATCCTTTTCCCCTCACCTGAATTTCCTTGCCCAGTCCTCCCAACTCTAAACTGCTGCCCTGATTTGGAATAGAGACGGACATTTAAACCAACCTAATCCTGTGGGAAGGGTAAAACTTGGGTGGCTGCCATAATGCATCTCCAGTTAGATGACTGGGACTACAGACTAGCCACTGACTAGGTTAATAACTGACTGGGAAAGGCAGATGGAGCTAAAGTCCTTTTGGCCTTTCCAATATATTCACTTCTTCATTTATGTTTTAAAAAGGAAGTTGAAATATTAACATGAGAAACATCAGTACAAATCTGTAGATTTGCCCTATAGATGACTTCCTCCTCTGCATTGCTCTGGCTACAACAGAACTGTGCTTCTCTCTCTTACTTCTAATTGAGACCCACTAAGACAGGCCATTTAGGACATGTTCGAGGTGCTGGGAACAGAGATTTGGGGTGACTGGTCTGAAGGGTGTCACATGAGGCATATGTCATTGGTCTATGGAAAGTTACAATTTTCCTCTGGAAAAAATGTACCACTTTTTATGCTTCCAACCTTCCCTTCCCTGTGCAGGAATAACATGGTAATTTGAGAACAGCTTTGAAACTTGAGGCCAAGTTTTCTGCAAGTGTCTCATGGTTTTGCATGGCATGGCTAGGTTTATTTTTTGATGTCCTCTGTCGTTTATGAGGGCACCATATTTTCACTGCACATTGAACACTCACAAGAAGAAACTCAGGTCACTCACAGCTGAGGAAAACATACACAGCTGGTTTTACAACTATTTGCCCTAATATAATACAGGTGTTTTCCTATATTTGGAGAATAACCAAGGAAGTAATCCGTAGGCAGCCAGCAGATTATGAATCGGATTCCGTCAGGTTTGAGAATAATCAGGAATAAAAGTACAACTGGATTAGTGTGTTTGAGTTGCAATTTAAAAAAAAAATTTTCTGAGGTTTCACCTGCTCACTCTTGGTCTCACTTGAAAACCAAGTGAAATGGTGGAGGAACTTCAGAGGCATACTTTTACATACCTTAAGGGAAATAATGCCAATAATATACTATTATGTACAAATAATACTAATAATAACTAATACCCATAAGATAATACTAACAGTACTAATAATATAAGAATCCTGTGATATTTTTGTGATCTTGTAGAGGATGGACAGTGCTGGGGAAATTGATCAAATTTGTTTGTAACAGTGAAGTAGCTTTTTGGAAGGGTCAGGGCACTGAAACGCTCCCACAGCTCCTTTCCAGTGCTCTGTGTCTGTTTCTGGTCACAGTTTTTGTTTGAATTGTAAAAGACATGGTGATAAATAACATAAAGCAATACACACAAAAAAAAAAATGTCATTGCCAAGACAGTAAAAAGGCTGTCCTGAGAACTGGCCCAAAGGGTACATATTTGTATGTGATACCAGCATCACTGATATCACTGGTAGCTTCAATATCTTGCTTCAAAGCCCTGAAAAATCAGAGCCTCTTGAGAAACTGTTTTCTGCAATAGTTTATTGTGAGGGAAAAAGCTCAACAACATTTCTTTCTATTTTCATTTTAAAATATCTAAATGCTTTGCTGATGCTTAGAATGGAAAAATTTCAGTCTTGCTGATTAGAAAATTTAGAAGGAAATAAACTGTAGTTTCAAGAAAATTTATGTAAAAACTTATGCAAGAGCCATAATTCCGTTTCATGTGACTTTTTCAACCTTGAAATATCACAAACCCATTGAAATTATGGGAAATGGAGTTCAAGAAAAAATTCTTTAGTGGATATTAAAAAAATATTTTGTGAAACTCAAAGTATTTAATTCCAGGATTAATATTTTAATCATTTTTTGTCACATTGATGACAAAATCTGTGACGGTGCTTTTGTCTACCACAGCAAGTACTGGTACATGTAATACCTGGATGATTTCTACCACCCTGACTTATGCTATCTGGTACCTTTTCCTTTGAGTAGCTGCTCACAGGGTAAACCAGCATGTATGAACAAGAATGGTAAAAGTTGCCTCTACAGATACAAAGTCATGATTAAATATCCTAATGCCTAAGAGAGATACTGACAAAAAGGTCAGTGTCTTAACCATGAGGGGTGTATCAATTAAGTTCCTCCTGGTGTGACTCCATCATCCTCCTATTCCAGACCTCTGATGGGGGATTTGGGACTGCTGCTGTATTAAGCAGTGTCTTGCAAAGGATCTGTGAACTAGAAGCTGTGTGCACCAGCAACAAGAAACATATAAGCTGTTAAAGCAGAAACAGGACAGCTAACCCTTGACATGAGCGCTAAGTCCAAACTTATTCACAGCCATGCTAGTGAATCTCCTTTTGCTGGGTGCTTGTACGAAGCAAACCTAAGTGACTGAGTCATGTTTGTTTTACTATTCATTCCTATAGAAAAGAAAACTCTCAGACAGCGAGGAGAGGCATCATCTTCTCTTTACTGCAGGGACTATAACTCTGCATTGCTTCTAGGATGCATCTCTGAAATATTATGAGATAGTTGACATTGTATACTGCAGACTCTTTTATGAGTGGTCAAAAGAGAAATATGCAAAACAGCCAATATATCTTATGCTAAATTGTTATTGAAGGATAAAATACAGACATTTATTTTGAACATCTCTTTCTGTGATGTTTCTTGGTTGGCGAATCTTTTGCATTTTTGTGGGTTTAGGACATGATGAAATTTGTTGATAAGAAAGAAGTTCTTTTTTGCCTTCCAATAATTAGTACATTGGATAAAACTTTGGAAAACAGAAGATTTTTTCTTCAGAAGGAAATTTGGAAAAGAAGAACAATTTGTAGGGGAGTGGCAGGAAGAATGTCAGCTATTCTGGTGAGGTTTTATTACTTGTATGGTTTATGGCATGATGTGTGTGTACAGATTTTCTGAAGTTTCTGTTCACTTAAAATGCTCACGGCTTCTGAAAGTCATGTTCCCACAGTATCCATCATGAAATGCAGTAGGTCAGGTTATGTCCTCTTTTACCATTCAAGTGAAACATCACATGTTGGGACTCAGACTCTTTGTGGGCTGCTTTACTCTATTACAGATGGAGTTGACCACAGTTTGTGCTGTGGGACTCCCTGGCGCTCCATTTGTCGTGAGGGCTTTGCATTTTACCAGCTCTGATAGGTGGCCACATTAAACGTTTAAATACACATGCTGAACTGCAGTGACATAGATGCAAAAACATTTTGGCTAAAAATACTAATATAATAAAACAGCAAATTGGCACTATTCAGCCATCCATGTGTGCGATTGTATACAGGGTTTCAACCAACTCGGTAGTTAGCTAAAGAGTGTATGTGTTGTGGATGAGTCTTAGGTGGGAATGTTAGCTGGCAAAGGAAAGGAGAAAGCAGATTACACATCCTACTCAAGTGACATAGAAAGACCACAGTCGCTGTGCCTTTCTTTTGACTCTGACAGGCATTATACATGCCTCGCAAACAGTGACTTTTGGAGCTCCTGGAACATCCCCAAAGTGGGGTCATGGCACTTTGCCACGGTGCAGTCCTCTGGTTTTATGGTGCACATTGTAGTTCATAATACATATAGAAAATAGTGTTGTTTTAGAAAGTGGTCATGCAAAAGCACATAATAAAAGTCTATTTAAGTAATTTGAAGGAAAAAAATAGTTTTAAAAATTAACCAGGGGATAGCATACAAAAAAGACCATAAATGTGTGTTGCAGTGGAGCCCCACAAGGCTGAGAAAGGACCAAAGAGCTGAAACTACAGAAGGAAGGGAGGAAAAAGCCCCAAGTACAGACTGTGAAGGCAGACTGGCTCCCTTTCCCTTCTCCGCTCCTCTTTTTTCCTTTGTGTGTACAGATCTGGAGTGATGCTCAGACCCCCTAGTATGCAGTTTCTCAACTAGGGGCTTGACTAACCCAGAAGGAAAGCTGATTAAAGGAGGAAAACAAAGAGATGAGCCATCAGACCTTCTGTTAGCTAGGCCCAGCATGCTTGTGCAGTTTGGTGAGGGGGAATAGACAATGTCTGATAACTGCTCTGAGTCCATCCAAAGCAGAAAAGGCAAGTTTTTAAAAACTGCCATGAAGATAAGGTTTATCTTCCAAGGGACCAACCAATAAAGCAACCAATTTTCAGCAAGAATGGTATGGGACTGTGATATGTATCTGCTTATGTTTTAAGATCAGATGGGACGATGGGGGAGGCTGGTGTGAAGAGAGGTACTTTCTCCAGTACCTCCTCATTTTCAAGAGTAAGGAAGGATTTTGCAGCTAGCTGAAGGATTTTGATGCCTTATTTATTCATATCATTTCAGCTTGTTCTACCCTGCACAACAGATAGCTATTTGCCAAATTTTCCACCAGAATGAGGTAGGTCTGTCTTTCTCATGCAGGGTATTTGGGTTGCATAGCAAATTTACCAGACATCGTATACTATGCCATTTAACATGTACCAAAATTTTGTGGCAGAAATGTCTTGATGTGTACTCTGTAAGGACTGAAAAAAGATGTACTTGTGATTACGGTGAGCTGGATTGACTAAAATTTCCCCAGAGAGGTAAAGATGTGTAACATTGCACCCACAAGTTTTCTCTTAACACTGCAAATGAATTCCTCAGAAAGATTTTCCACATGTGCAAAACCCTCAGCAAGAAGCTGCTCAGCCAGTCTGTTCAAGCACAGGGCCTTTAAGAGGAGTCACAGTGCAAAGTTCCATAGGGTGCTAATGCTCACTCAACATCTGGGGCCATTTTGGGCTTCCCAGGATGAGAGCCATGTTCTGTCCTGAAGAACAAGCAATTCCAGGGAAAGCCCATGGGAACTGTCTGGTGCAGCACACATAGCAATACACCACATCATCTTTCTACTTCTCCTCTCTCTGTGCCCTGACTCACTCTAGTATTTCATCTCTCCTTGGCAATGTGTAGCCAGAGCCCTTTCTGGGATTCAAGCCCTGGATTTTTTCTGTGTTTCTAAGTATTAGTGGAATTTGTCTTATACCTACTGGCTCAGTGACATG
>WEIV01007291.1:145870-166230 GCA_013390005.1 Calyptomena viridis
TTCTGCCAGCATCAGCCAGGTAGCAGACATGGTGGAGATGGACAGAGATTGTGTCAGTGGTGGAAATTACTCCTTACAAGGAAGAAAACAGGAGAAAGCACTCTGTCTCTGCTAGACCTTGGTATTCCTAAAACATTTATTTGGGGGGTAAAACTCCCGGTACTCACATCTTTAAGCTGAGACTCAACAAGTTCCTTGTAAGATGAAAAAGAACAATTTGCCAAGAGTGCTCTCATATTTGTTAAAAAAACCTTTGGACGAAAAACAATCTGACAAACTCTACCTAATTTCTTTAGTGACACTAAACGTTGGTCGGCTTGTGTAATACCTTATCTGCAGAGACAGAGCTGCACGAAAAAACCCCGGTTCCTTCTGAAACAGAAGGTAGTGTTGCAAATGCTACAGAGCAATGTTATTCGGAAGTGAAGGAGTAGAAGGGAGTTATTTACAATAAACTGACCAAATGATTTCTGAGTCATGCAATTCATCAATCTGTCAGGTAAAAAGTGCAAGGCAAAGTGAATCAATACAGTTGCAGTCTTCCTTCTCTGGACCATTCTGGTAGATGATAGAGCTTAACAGTGTTGGCTTTGACATTATTAGGTTATCCTGAAAATAAATCACTTTTGAAAAGGTGAATAATTGGACAGAGCTTAGTGCTGACAAGCTAAAGGTTGGAAGCAAAGGGGAAGGCAGGAGTGAGGAGGAGAGGGAAGGGGGGCTGTGGTATCACAGATGCAAACCTGTTCCAGGGGGCCACCAGCATGTGAAGAGCTGTAAGTCTCATTCTTGTTTGTACTTTGGCAAATGAGTGTAGTTTTTGGTCTCATATGTATCGTACTGCATTTATGTTTCCTGAAATTATTTTTGATCAAAAGGAAGAATGAGACATACCTTTTCATGTAATCTATACTCTGAGAGGTATACCCCTGCCCAATAAAATTAAAAGGTAGTAAATTTTTTCCCTATAAAAGGAAATCCCCACATTTCCCAATATTTGGCTGATCTGTGGAGTTCACTGCTATGAGTGGTCATCAAGATAATATATTGTGGCTGGACTCCTAAATGAGCTAGATAATTTTATGACCATCAGCAACATCTGTAACCATGCAAGTGAAAATCATGATAATGGCAGTCCAATGTCATATTTTACAGGATAGAATAAAACCTCTTTGGGACACAGGAAAGACTAGATAATTGACTACTTATCTGCTAGGTTTTAATCCTTATTCTGACACCTAAGAGACAGGGCACCATTACACACAGGGTACCAGATTATTTGCTTGTGTCTACTCCCACCAAAGACTCTGGGAATATTTTGAGTATCTGCTGTGAACTCAAAATTCATGTAGACATGCCTGAAGGTTTGGTGCCAATAGTGGGTTGTAATTTTTCATTTTTGAGATGAAAATGTAATGAGGTCAATCTCATTACATTCCTGGAAAGTTTTCTGAATGTGAGTACTGTGGTTCTGGCACAATATTGGCATTTAGGGAATATAGGTTTATATCCTGATGACCAAACATTTGCAGTGTGATCATGAGTATATCATGCATAGCTGCATTACACGTTAGTTTACCTGCTCCAAATGAGTGATTTTTTTTCATTCACTGTTTTTCTGTCTCATTTGTTCCATCTTAGTTTTCTAGATGAGGACTCTTACAGTAACTTTATTCAGTAGCTGACACAAAGACAGTTTGCATCCTGAATTTCCTTGGGGTTTACTCAGGCAAAACTCTCCACTGCAAGAAATAGCCCTAATTTTGATCTTTACAAGACTTTTAGAGGCACACCAGGCCTGTTTGTGGCACCAGTAGCTTAAAGAATATACTCTGTTTTGGGATTGAAATAGTGAAAAGGATCCTGAAAATGCAGTTCCGAGTAGTGTAAAATTTCTTCTCTTTCTTCCTTCTTCTTACCTCCTAGGAGGTACTTAAGAACTTTCAGAAATCTGACTTCCAAGAGCTTCTTTCCCACTCCCCCCTTAAAAATGTCACAATTTCTCACTGCATGCTGGTGGTGTGGAGATGGGAACACAAGGGATAGAATAACAGGAGTTATCAGGGAGCTGGGTGAAAACATCCATGTCTTCTCACAGACTTTTTAATATTTGTGAGAAACTCCTCATTCAGAAAATGCATGATGAGAAATTTATGACACAAAAACACCAACACATGAAATGGGCCACAAGCCATCAACTTTTAGGGTTCACGAACATCCAAAATGAGCCCTGCTCTGAGGTAACCCTTATGAAGCAGTGCAGTTTGCAACCCTGGACATGGTTCTTCCACATGCCAAACCTTGTAGCTGGAAACCCACTTGAAGAAATCCTCATCACCCTCTTTGCCTTCACTGCTTCTTTCTGTCTGCCTCCCCATAGTGCTGGAATTCATGGTCTGCTCCACCACGATGAGTCAACTGTTCAGCTGGCTATGCTCCCAAGCAGATTTGTCATAGTTCCTGTTTTAAAAAGAGATATCTATTTTCTTCCTTTTTCTTTTAAAACCAGACCATTCCCCAAGTCTGGTTTGGAGTTCAACCATCAAATTAGCATGTCCAAGAGGAGGTAACCCATATCAAGTAAGGAAGGAATCTCTTAACACTTGTCTGCTTCTAAAGAATTTGTGGCCAGGAAAACACCCTGTTGTTAGATAAGAGGCAACCCACAAAAGTCACCATTCATGAAAAGAGGAGGGATATTTCAGGCCACACTGCTCTTCTAATAGAGCTATTCAAATTCATTAGCACTGCATGATATAATCAGTCCTATATAGCTATCAGGTTTTGAGGCTGTTTTCTTTTTCTGCCACTGACAAATAGGCCAAAGTAAACCAGGTCACTGATAAGACAGACCCCTGGGAAGATTCTCTGCCAGGCTTGATGCATGGATAGGGCTTTTTGTTCATCACTCACATGATTTTGTCTTGCAGCATCTGTTTATTTTCCTTCTTTCATTGCCCAAGTTTGAAAGCAGTCTGAAATAGAATAGGATTTATGCTACAATCTGAAAACCCTGAACTTTTTATTTAGGAGACTCAAAGACTATAAGGCTCAGAGAGGCCTTTGGTATCCTCTTGTCTGACCTCTGCTACAACCCAGGCCATTAGCTTTCTCTGACTTAATTCTTGTTTGGTCTATCTACTGGAAAAACACCCAGTCCTGATTTAAGAATTGCAAGTGGTGGAGAGAATTCATTACAATTCTCCATGAACTGTTCTTATGGTCAATTACCCCATCTGTTAGAAAATTTCCATTATACTTCATTTTGGATTTGCCAAGCTTCAATTCTCAGACTTTGAGTCTTGTCCTTGCTGTGCCTCTGTAACCCCAGATTTCCATCCAAAGTCAGCTCAGAGAATGGGATGGTAATTAAGCACATATATGTCACTTAAAGGTATTTTCAGTTATCTTGCCTCCTGAGCAGAAATGGGGTCTGAACAGAGTCACAAGGTTTTCTGAGAAAATGATTTTAATTTGTCATCGTTCTAAATACGGCTGTTTACATTTGCTGGCATTTGAACTACAGGCATATGATTTTCCAGTACCTGTGGAAGTGTAGCTCCCACAAGGTACTTTTAAGGATGACTGGCTCCATTTTTTAGAAGAAAAATGGCCTGTTATACAGAGTTGCAGAGGACCCACATTCGCCATTGTTGTCAAATAAATGAAATAAAAGTATTTTATTTGCAAAGAGAATTTGGCATATATAAGAGGCCAATATGAATTTAAATAATAAAGTTTTGTTGTTAAAAACTCATGAATTAAAGCTGATAAATGCAGAACTCAATATCTCTTTCTAAAAGGTGCTATCCGCTCAAGATCTGTTTCTAAAAGATGCTGTCATGATATTACAAGATGTTTCTCTGATGTGATGAACTCTGTCCTGAGAATACCCTGTCAAACATTGAACAGACCAACAGAAGCATGAAAAGATGACAGAACTAGTTTGGGATGATAAGGCACAGCCAAGTCCCTACAATTTTCCCTTTTAATTGTTGTCTCTGACAGTATTGCATAACTTTACTCTGTTTGGGGGGAACATCCACCAGCACTGAACCACATTTACTCTGGATGGTGCTTTCTGATCTGATTACATGTAACATTTTAATTTCTGACTACATAAAATATTCTCATTGCCTAGTCATTGTTACACTCCCTGGCCTCTGCTCCTCAGCTATGGATTTGGCTACTGTCAGCATCTTGTATACCAATAGCCTCTCCTGAGTCTTGTCCTCTTTGATCACAAATATTCTGCCTCTTTTTTTTCCTGTATTCTGGGAAATCTGGGATTTATCTAGACCTTCACTGCTTGATGACTGAACTGGCTAATCTCCTATTTGGGAAGGCTCCTTTCCTTCTGT
Source organism: Calyptomena viridis (assembly GCA_013390005.1). Taxonomy (NCBI): domain Eukaryota; kingdom Metazoa; phylum Chordata; class Aves; order Passeriformes; family Eurylaimidae; genus Calyptomena; species Calyptomena viridis. The sequence continues at coordinate 150,232 of WEIV01007291.1, forward strand.
CCTCAGATGAGGTGAAGGGAAGACCAGAAAGTTTTGAGCCTGCAATGTGTTGTTCTTGTAAAGCATACTGAATTGGCACTTAGAAGAGTTTCCTGATTATTTCTTGAAACTAAATTCTGTAAGAGGATGGGAAGATCTTGACAAATCTGAAAAAAAGAGAGAATCAAAGATCAACGACCAGGAAAAAGAATAAAGCATGCATGCTTGATCCATGAATTGCTTTCAGCTATAGGCACTGGTGCACCTTCCACTGGAAGAGGCAGGTCAGGAAATTGAAGACAGGATTTCAAGACTTTGTGAAAGAGAAACAGTAGTGAGAGTATTTAAACAGTGACACATAACTCTAAACTTTTTACAACACCACTTCTATTTCTAGTCTACTTTCCTAATCAAAACTCCACAATTTTGTGAGGGCCAGAGTGGGGACAAAAGAGCTGTCATGGATCAGTTGCCTTGCCCTGGGTACTAGACCTCTGGGGGACCTGGCATGAAGAGTGGTTAGGATGTTTCATAACAAATGCAGGAGCAGGCATAGGATCTCTTTACTTCTGTTCATAGTTGTCCCCAGTAGGAACAGCTGCTTTCTGCCTTGCTCTCTTGTGTTTCCTAGTCCTGCTAGATCATGAGGCCAGGACGGACTGTGATTTAGATCATGGAAGTTTTCCCAAGTAGGTTATGCCACCAGCCAGTGAAAAACTGACAAAGGCATGAGAAAAATGCCCTGTGCCATATGTCCTCTCCCACGCAGAGGAAAGAAAGTAGTTGGCCTAGGAGAGAATTGTGCTGGATAGATGCCTGCTGGGAGTTTTCCTTTGCAGATGATGAATTCTTGGTAGCTATTTAAGATTAGCCCAGACAGGGGGCATTAAGAGGAGAACCTGGCCTGACACTTCCATGAGGATGAACTAGCTACACCAGAGCCAGTATACCTGAGCAGACAGGCTGGTGAAAAGGACTAAATCCACATCTAAGTAAGGTCAGAAGTAAAAATGTATTGCTACTTTTAGGACTCAAGTACAGTCCTCCCACTCTAACCACTTTCACAGTTTATTAGTTTCAGTGCCACTTGACAACAGTTTGGTGCTGTGGATGGAGAATGTTTAAATAACAGGGAAATTTAAATTTAATTAATTTGCCATGAAACCCTGTAGCTGTTCCAACACATTATGCTAGGTCATTCATTGAGAGATGACCTCAGTGCCATCCATGTAATGAGTAGGCAAAGCCAACTTACTTTTTGAAGTTGCAATGGGGTGATTTCTGGGGATTTTTTTGTCAGCACTAGAAATTAGTACTATGTGTGAATAAACAACAATAATAATAATAATAATTATGCACTGCTGTTAGAAGTTCCATTGTTTTTTGTTTATTTAGTAATTTTCTGAAATAGCTCACAGATATCGGCTCCCATTGTCCAAATATTTCATTTAGATTCCACTTCATAGCTGTTCTGAAATGTAACTGGTCATCTGGCTGAAACCAGAAAGCAGCCAATTAAATTCACAGGAAAACATTAATCTGAGCTGAAGAATTCATAGCACATGTGTGCAGTCATTCCTCCTTTATGTATGCTTTCTGTTCTTCTTCTACTCCTGCTCCCCCAGTTCCTACCTCCTGCTTCTTGTTTCACTGGTCAAATGAGAACATGCCAACTCTAACAGCACTGTCAGAGGGAAAGGAAAATTAACACCAGTTTTGCTTTTATGCATTCAGGATGCAGTCCAAGAAGGCCACTAGAATGAATGTGAGTTTTTCTCCTGCTTTTACCAGGTCTGGGATCTGGCCCAAGCATTGTATTGCTAACATTTGTCAGTGCAGGGTGTGAGGATGAGGAGGCAGGAACCAGGGCGTGGGTGACAATGGATAAGCTGCGATCTGGAAGGGAGGAAAAAAATGGAGAGAGGCAGCTTTCAGGAGATGGAGAGGAGGACGAGAAGGGAAGTTTGGCATGCTGGGAGCAGGAGCAGAGGTCTGCGACCATGAGGACATGCCCTCCCTTGGCCTGGGAGCTGAGCCTGGTCTCCTTACTCCTCTGCTGCCAGTAAACAACTGTGAACAACTGCTGGAGATGTGTGTTTATTGTCTCCTTCTGCCTTCCATGTCATTCTGCAGACAGTGACCTGGCTTTGCTGTGAACTTCATCTGGGGAGAAGTGTGCTATGGCTGCAGGGACGTCCTACTTTTCCAGCAAGCCAGGCTGGGGTCACCTGATTCCACCTCCAAGTCAGGACAAAAAGGGAGGTGATGTTTTCCCAAGGAAAGGATTGCGTCACAAAACAAACAGACATGTCAAAAGGGCATCCAGGTGACAAAGTTAAGCATTTACCATCTGGGAAATAATGGAAAGGATGGTACTTGTACTCTCTCATGGAATGACAGTTGTGTAGCACAAGAGGGAGATAATCTTCAGGACTGCTGCCTTCTGAAGACTACCTCCTTATGTGTAATTGAAGGTAAATAAAGTGGAAGAAGATTAGGGTTAAGGTGCCTAGTTAATGTTCATGGCAAAAATTATTCTAGCCATTGTCTGTGCCACGATGCTCCTAAGTAAAGCCTAGTCCTGGATTTTCCAAGTCAAGAATCTAGCAGTTAAATAGATAATTGTGTATTCCCGCATTTGCTGGAGTGCTGCACATGGTTTCTAGGCTGGACTTTCACAAGTGCACAGGTATTATTAAGAGACATGATTTGAGCTTAAGAGGCATTGTAAAAATGATCCACATGTTGGAGAATGAGATCTTGGCTGTTGCAGGGTTCTCTGGGTATTCAGATTCTCCTATTTAACTGTGAAGAGTTACGTTGCTGATTTATGGTGACGAGTTCCATAGTATGGCATTGCAGTGTCCAGGTTACTTCCAGGTTAGAAGTACATTCATGAAAAATTGAGTGTAGTAAAGTACAGAGATATATAGACACATATACATGTATGTATATGCATGTGTCATATATAGTATTCATGAATATTGGATGAGAGATAGCAGAAAAGCTATACTATCCTGTCCATAAGGGTATATGTGAAATAAGGGACTCTGCCATAATAAAACCATGATTCCATTTAGCACTTTTTAACACCTTTATTGATGGACACAAAGAAATTATTGAGTGGGGAAACACATTATCCTCTCAACACCAGAGGGAGCCCAACTAGGATATCATCCCCTTATTGGCATAGGGAGTGTGGTTTTTTTCTGAGTATATGTTCCAAATACTTTTTTTTTTTTTGTATTTCTGCCTTGCATTTGTATACGCACACACAAAAACAGTGAGGTTATATCAATTCACCACAGATCCACACCACTCACTCACACATGTATATGCGTGTGTATAACCAAGATACACGATGTAGTGTGCTGTGTGCTTTTTGTTTTGATTTGGTTATTTAATTCATAATTCAGTTGAGATCTGAGATACAAATGCTAAGTAGTTTTTTGGCTTGATGTCATACAAAGTTTTAACACAATGCTTTTGCTTATGGCCTCTGGCCAATGTGTATGCCTTGCACGTCATTTGTGGATGCTCTCAGGAAAGAATGTGCAGAATTGCATTTCTTTTTTGGCATTATGAGTTGTATGAAAGCTACTTTAATGCTTATTCAAGGCCAGATATTCAAAAAAAATGTAATACTACTTGAATTTTATAAACAAGAGTTTAAACAGGGCTGGTTTATGTTATTGTTAGTTACATTTTACAATGAAGAGGCAACATACTCATCATCAGAAGTCAAACTTGTCTTTCACTTTGTAACAAATGTACAAGTTACAGGTATGATGAAAAGTGCCAGATTGTTTCTGACAGAAAGCACATAACAAGTTACAAACAGATTGCAATTCTCATTTAGTTAGACGTTTTGGTGTTGGTTTCAAAGGGAACTGGAGGAAATGCAAATGTGAAGGACTATTCACAGGGCAAAATCTACCTAGGCTGTAAGCAAGTATACTACAGGCATGGGCTTCATTTTCAGTCCATAAATGTGAAATGCCTGTCAATAAAATCTTTCTGCCTGGTGCTCTATGCAGTATCCCATGAAAAATATGAGGTTAGCCACTGCTTTTTCTACATACAAAATTCAGTGTTACAGCAGTTCCAGAGGGAGATGACTGGAGGGGTAAATGGCTTGACTGCCTGGTTTGTAAAACAAAGTTGATCTGTGTTCGACACCTGAAAACTAGTGTTTAGGATCTGAGATATAGACCTCAGTCTGGGCATACCTTCATTTCAATAAGCTTTTCCCAAAGTGCATGGCAGATGCTGACCTGTTTCTGCAGTCCTAGTTTCTGTCACAACTGATGGCACCATGAGTACAATCATTTCTGACAAATGTCACAGCAGATGTTAGAAACAGAGGGAATTACCAGGTGTAACGTGTGAATATTCCACAGTTTGTCCCACACAGGTTTGTCCTGGCAATCTCTTCTCTAGAATGAAGGGTGAAAAAACACTACTGAGGATCTCTGGGTTTAAGGTCTGCCGTGCCCCTCTACTCACAATCCAAAGCAAGCAGCACCTTCTCATCTTCGGGTTTTGGCTTGCTCAAAGGAACATCGCTGTAAAATGTTACAGAGGCTTCTCTAATTTGCAGCTGTCTGCACACTTAGTAACCATCAGGCAGGATTGCTAGCTTTCCCATATGTTTTTCTTCCTCCTTCCAATTCAGCTCTTGGCAGAAACTAAGGCTTAAAGGAAAGAAAGGGAATGGCTTGAAATGTTCCTATTCAGAGTCAATTTGTTCCCCCTCAAGCAGCCTAGAGTCTGCAGCAGAAAGGAAGGCTAACAACACTACCAACTCGGTCTGGTGACATTGGTGTCATAGATACGTGCGAAACTGCAATAAATAGTGAGAGCCGAGAAATACAGTGAGTGATGTTGTATGAAATGAAGACTCCTTTGGACATAGGGAGAGATGAAAGCACAGCAGACTGTGGATTATTTGCTTTGGAGAAGAACAGCTCGTGTACTAAAATATCTATTAGACATAAACTGTAGAAACAGCTTTAAAATGCCAGCTATTCAATTGATTTTGTAGTGACTTTAATTCTGTAAGGAGAGAAAATTATGTAAACAAACATTGTGCTGGAGTACAGCCTTCAGTGACTATGAGGCTGGATAACTCTGCTAATTTAGGGTTCTTTGTTTAGAAACAAATACTTCTTTAGATTTTTCTGTGAACAGGTGGAAAATGATTGGAATATTTTTTGCATAGTGCAAAAAGGACAAAGAACTTATTTTTTACCCTAAAACATCCCTAAGTCAGGAACTTTAGTTTTGATTACTACAGGTGGACTATATTTTATTATAGTTGAACATGAAGATTGCTAAAAAAAAAAGGAAAGGAATGCTAGTTATTGTCTGATCATCTGAGTACTTTTAGTCAAAGCAGTTTGGAATCAAATGAACAGCTAGACATTTGGGTGGTTACTCTGAATTTCCAAGTCGGGTATGTATGACATTTTGTAGAATATTATTACATTGATTTTTTTCCCCAGGCTTAATGGTTTTACAGTTTCCCAGCTTCTCAAACTCCAGACTTCTTTTCTAAGCAGCTATTGCTGCTCTCTGTCTACCTCCACACTAGCTTCTAGGAGCAAACAGCTTAAAATCTGACTATCAAATGCAAAGCTAAACACAGGATATGCTGAGTTGGAAGGAACCCACAAGGTTCATCAAGTCCAACCCTTAGCCCTGCATAGGACCATCCCCAAGAGTAACACTGTGCACCTGAGAGCATTCTCGCAAATGCTTCTTGAGCTCTGTCAGGCTTGGTGCTGCGACCACTTCCCTGGGGAGCCTGTTCCAGTGCCCAACCACCCTCTGGGTGAAGAACCTTTTTCTAATATCCAACCTAAACCTGCCCTGACACAACTTCAGGCTATTCCCTTGGGTTCTGTCACTGGCCACCACAGAGAAGAGATCAGTGCCTGCCCCTCCTCTTCCTCTCACGAGGAAGCTGTAGCAATCTATTTCAAGAAAAGGAGAGAATTCCATAAGAAGCAGTCTGGAGGATTCTCATCAGTGATGGTTTGTAAGGACCATGTTGAACAAGCAAGTGTCTGGAATGAAACAGATGTAATTGAATCCATAGTTAGGCAAGAGAGTGCTGCAGATGATCTCTGCAGAACCCTTTGATTCTTGAAATACTTTTGATAATTCTAAAATACAAGTAAAGAGTTAAAATGCATAATTTTTTTAAAAAGCATCATCATTTCTGGGGTGTGGTAGCACAGCTAATAATCTGTTTGGAAATGCATCAAGCTGCTGTATTGCATGTGACTTTTCTGAATAGCTGCTGAAAAGCACTTTTCACTTGATGTGTTCATATAATAATGCCATTGCCAAAATCATTATCATTAAATCCTCTGGCACTTTGCCAAAGGATTAACCTTCGGTAATCAAACACAAAACAGCAGAGGTGTTGGTCTCACTCACGCTTTGCTGCTTCTTAACAGGTGCTCGCAAGATGAACAGGGTGGCAACACGGTCCGAGGAAATCTGAAAGCATTTCAAATCTGGATATAGAAGCCATGCTAAAACAAAATTTAGAAGCTTTTTACATGCCATAATAGCAATCAAGCATATAAACAGATTTTTTTGCATGAGAGTTCAAGTTGTATCAAATCATAGCAGGCCATCAAGAGAGGATGCACTGGATTCTAGAGAAAGGGAGTTAACAAGTGATGAAGTCAGGAATGTGCTGATGTCTTTAAGCTGAATAAGGGGGATAAAGTGTGGGAAGTCACAGCTTCTTAGAGAGGAAGCCACTGTTGGGTTAATTAATTGAGGTGGGATGTCTGCACATTAAGGGGAGGAAAGGAGTTTCATTTGGTGCATGTCTAAGTTTTGAGCAGCAGTTACAAAGGATTGTGGAGCTAGGAGAAGGAAAGAAGTGTTTTGTACAGCTCAAACTGGCAAGAAGCCAAAGAAACTTGTCAGATATTTGTGAAAATAGGCTGCAGATGCTAGAGCTAGGAGTGCTTCACTGTGTAAGCAGCATTCTGGCCCTAAGTGAGAGCCCACACTGACTGTCCCCACAATTTCTGACAAGGCTGTTTGCAACAGGTCAGATTTCAAAAGTGGGAACTGGTTTTGATAAAATGAAATGCCACATTTCAATGCAGGCTTCCCATAGTGTGGTATCTCCTTCGGGCCCGACAACGGCAAGTGAAGGGACTCAGTGAGATTTCTTTTGAGGACAAGCTCTATGTGCCTGTTCCTCCATGCTTGTAGAATATGTGTCTTCTCCTTGACATTTGACTATACAGCAACATCCAAGCAAGAAGTTTCCCATTAATGGCAAAGCAAAAGACTTAATTTCCCTGTAAACTATGTGCACTGATATCAAGAAGGAGTAGAGATGACTGCTTTGTTTGGCCAAGAAGTAGTGGCCATTCATCTTACATTCAAGCAATTTTAAAAGGCTTGATGCTTGTTTTTCTTTCAGTCCCATATTCTTCTGCCTTCCTCTTCTTCCCTTGTTCAAAACAAATTTCTCTGACTGCCTAAATACATATTTAAAACTTAATCTCTCCACAGGACTGCTGGGATTAACCTTCCTAAATATATTATGTGTCCTCCACCTCCAGAAAATATACTCTTTTGTTTTGGGAAAAAGGATAATTTTGTGAGACAAGACAAAAAAATCTCCAAGATTTGGAAGTGGGCTATTTTTCATGTGTTCAGCTTGCTTAATAATATCCATCAAGCAAAAGTCTTATAGATGGTGTGACTTTGACTTTTAAAAATTTTATATCGTAATATTTATAACTTCTAATGTCTTTTTTTTTTTATATATATACTTTAGGTGCTCTAAGATGAAAATATTATTCTGTGGGAGTTCCAGTGTGTTGTCCTGGTCTCAGGTAAGCACCACTAGGGCACAAGTTTTTTCCTTCCTCCTCTCAAAAGTTCCTGTTGTTTTTTAATAGGAAAAATGAAAGAAAGTATGATGGTTTGGTTTTGTTGTTTTACCCCTATCTTAATCCAAGATAAAGTAAAGTAATATCATGCTTATAAAAATAGTGGTTTCTGTATGCAACTTTCATATTGCACAAGGCTGGAGTAAGCAAGTTTTTATCATGAATGGCTATGCCCATCCCAAGGGTTTCCATCATCCTATGAAGACAGAACAAAGTGTGCTGAAGATAAAGGAAAGGATACTTTTTTTCCTGTTTTAAAATACAAAACAAGCACAAAATAAATAAAAGGGACAGTTGCATTTCACTGTTATTCAGTGCTTCTATATTGCAGCTATTTATGAACATTTTATAATATCCTAAATATAATTCAAGAACTTTACAGATTGTCGGGATGAGTCCTGGTACTGGCACTTCAGCTGGGATGTATCACACTACCTGATTTACACCAGCTGAAAGTTCCTTGCTTTGGATGAGGCTCAGATGTTTCACCTCAACCCTATGTCTGGCCCTGAGAGCTACTTTGCACATTTATAAACGTATCTAAATGTGACTGATGACATTCTGACATACTCATCATTGAATGTTTTCCTTCTCTCTTTCAAACCTGCTTAAAGTGGAGGAGGTAAAAATCCTCCACTGCCTGCCTTCTTTATCTAGCCTGCCAAGGGGCACAGACAGGAGAATGTGGATGGAGCTTCTCTCAGTTTCAGGACAGAAAATTAAGGCAGATCTGGATGCAGAAGCATAAGAAGGTGAAAACATTTTCTCCTTTCCTCTTTTCTCTTTTCTTTCTTTTTTTAGTATCTAGTCTCCTTGAACTGAAGGATTGATGTTTTTATCTCTATTTTTCTCTCCACTCCATCATGCAAAAAGTTATTCCAAAATCACTTGGCAGCTGTAAGACAAGCTATTTCCTAACCCTCAAAATAACTTTTGTTTTGAATAGTTCCCAACTCCTTAAAAATGCGTCCACATGTATGTGTATTTTTCATGGGAAAGAAAACTTATAGTAGAGGTAAATACTCATGGTTAATGACTGTTAAAATCCTGTTACAGTCATTAAATTTAGGTTCATGCTCTGTGTAGAGTCCTAGGCAATAATCGGTACGTATCTGTGATATAGACTGTTCAAGCACTAAGGAAAGGGGAGGTCCTAATCCCAAATTTCTGCCATCTAGACAGAAAGGGTGAGTCTGTTAGAACTCCAGGTTCAAAGAGGGAAAGGAATATTTTTCCTTGCTACAGTCTGAAAAGGCCTTTTAAACACTTTGGCTACCAGCCACACAAACAGAAACACAAAGGCTGACAAACACAGTATAAAATAAAACCATGGGGGTGCAGCTTGCCCAGTTTTGCTTGACAGCCTCACTTCACTAATTAGCATGTTGTTGAACACTTCTGGTACCTTTCATCTGCTCATGAGCACAGAATCTCCAGAAGGTTTCTTCTTAGCATCGGTCAATAGTAAGCTCAGTAACTTCCTTCAAACTGTAGTTGTAACCAGCCCCTGCCACTTTCATGAAAATAGAGGTAATTTTGGTATTAATCTCTGAAAACTTACTAGAGGTGTTACAGCAGGAGAAATGATACCAGTAAAGTAGATCTTGGAAAAGAAAAGACATCTATACTTGCTGAAAACCAGGCAGTGGCAAATACGTCTGGCTTTTTTTGCATCTTGTCTTTTCTAAAGCACAAAAATTTGTGGATAACCCTATCAACATTTCCATAGTAGAAAATGTCTCCTCTCTTCAGGTCAATAAGTGGAGAGAGTCATTGCTAGAGAATGATGTCATGATAAAAAACATTCTGAAATTGCTTATTTCTCAACAGTTATCATCCCTTTCTTCTTAAACTAATTCTTCCTGCTTGAAGAGACCCTAGGGATTTCCAGCCTTCCTTCTCCTACAATGTGGAGCTGTGAAAAGCTGTTGTTGCTCTTCTTTATCTGGGCTTGTTAATATCTGAGTCCTACCACTCTCTTCCCCTCTGTGAAAGCTGAAAAATTTGAAAAACTCCAATGACGGAGACTTCCACATGTGTTAGGGTCCTCTGCAGAAGCATGTTTAAAAAATTACCCTTATTGCTGATTTCAGCAGGTTTCCAGCCTACAGATTGTTTGTTTCTAATTAGCTTCTTCCAATTCACTAATAAATAAAATGTACTCCTGTCATGTAGATGCTAATGACTTGACAAAGCCAGTTCAAGTTAAAACATGGGAGAAGGTAGAGTTAACTAAGAAAATAAAAGGCCAGGAAAAGCAGTAAGTGATCAGCAAGTATTTGACTGTAATGCATCACTAGACCGGAATGAACCATTTGACCTCTGGTGGTCTGTTCCAACCTGAATTATCCCATGATCCTAAAAATATTTGGCTTTCTCATCCTGCAGGATTGTCTCCAAAATAAAGTACCCATTTAATGTCATCTTTTTCCTGTCGTTCTCAGAAGCCAGCACTCTTGCTTGCTCTTTTCTCGTCTTTCCAGCACTACAAATACAGCAGTAAAACCATTCCCTTCTCTGCACATAACTTGGGCAAGGATTGGATACTTAAGGAAGATAACAGATTTGATGAAGAAATTCAGAAACACAAAACTGACAAATGAAATAAACAAGTTTATCGTATTTCCTGTATGAAAGCATAAAGAGGAAAGTTTCAAAGGAAACAACTTTCAAGCAACAGGACATGTAAGAACATGTGATTTAAATGAGTTTACGAAGTAAGATTTAAATATAGGCTTTTAAGTTGGCTGGATGATATCTGCTCAGTTCTTTAAAGGTTCTGAACTGTTTTGTTCAATGACAGAAATGATTTAACTTTATTAATAACTTTATTATATTAGTTAAACAAACTGAAGCATAACAAAATAGATAAAAAGAACAAAAAGAAAACCTCAACAACTTAAATCCATCAACACCCAGCAAAGAAGCCCCATATCATCACTCAGACTGGGCCATTAAAACTAACTTTGAAATAAATTAGGAATTAAGCAATGAAGCTATCAGATTAAGACCAGGTCAATTACCAGTCTCCCTTCTTTGAACTGTGTTCTGGTTATGATGATTTTACCTCCTGGAACTGCATCAAGTAGTGGTATTACACAACAGACACCAGGAAAGTACTCTTGGTAAGCAAATAGTGGTAACTTGTCTATCCCAGAAGTTGTCCTTCCAGAGCTCCATGGACTATTAACAAAACCCACAAAATAGGTTCTATTTCAGTGCTTCTTAACTTGTGAAGTATATCTTAATGAGAGAGGACCATGGAGCTTGGAAGATGAGGGATGAAAAGGCAACAGAATGTTGTGAGGAATAGGCTGAGCTTTCCTGCTCTGGTGAATGCTTACGATTGTTTTAAATACAGGAACATTTTGGCTGTGGACATAGGTCCTTTCCAGCTGTGTTAAGGTAGATGGGATCTGCCCTTGCTGTCCCTCAGCTGCTCATCACCATTCTTCTGCTAGAAGGTAGGCTTCTTTCTGGTGTTCTAGTGGCTCATTTTTTGTGAGCCATGAAATGCTTATCTTGCCATGAAATGGGCTAAGTTAGCAACCACATAAATGTGAAACTATCCATCTTATTTTGGCTGTCCTAATGAGTTCTGGGTGAGGAGAATTCCCTGCAAAGTCTCCCACCTCTTCTCTGCTGAGAACTGGTAGCAGTGGAGTGATGGCATGGATTTAGGACTAGGTTGGAACTGTTATCTCTGTAGGGAACCACTGAATCTGTTCTGAGGATAAAGGAGGAGTGTCTCCAGTATTATCTGTTGTGATGGGGACTTTGACTGACCCTCATACAGACCTGTAGCAACTCCAAAACTAAAATTTAAGTATTTCAAAAGACTGGGAGATTTCCCAGCTAGAGATAAATCAACAGCTAAAAGAAATCCAGAAGACAAAACAAAAAGGAAGGAAAAATATGCAGTTAATGAACTCTAGCTTTCACAGCCATTGAAATTCTCGTAGAATATATCTTGGAGCTCTGTTCAAAAAGAGTCAGTGCTGGCAAGTTCTTTCTACTAGTGGACCCACCATGAGTTAAGAAAGATTTGGCAGCTGTGGGCATGGTCTCTTTAGTGACATCTTGTACTTCTTTTCCCCAGGAGGCCCATGGAGAGATTGAGTGACAGCAGTGCTCCTCAGCTAAGGGGCTTCTTGGTCTTTTCCTACTCTCTTACAAACAGCTCTCAGTGGGTTTGGTCAGATCTTCCTCCAGACCTATGAACAAATCAATTCAAATGGGACAACATGTGAGTTATGCAACTTTCTCTAGCTGGCTTCAAATATGGTTTTTGTGGTTATTGCCTATTTTGGGCAAATTTGTACTGAACCAAAATTTTGGAAGATTTTCTGTTTTTATATCAGAGCATATATGTCTGTGATCTTCCCCTCCAAACAGCAAAAATGTAGACACTGAACACCCACATTCCTGTAGGAACTAAGATGGTTTTATCTGAGTGACGAGGTCCAGGGATGATAGTATGCTGCCAGGTTATGTAAGGTCCAGTTCACACATCCAATTAAAAAGAGGGCTTTTGTCAACAACTGACCACTTAATGTTCATTTATCAGAGAAGATAAAAGTTAATGAACCAGAGAGCTGACAATCATCGTTCCATTTGGAAGGCAGCATTGTGTTGGACAGTTAATCTTCTGGAATCTCTCTCTCAGTACAGCAATACTACTTTAAAATTTCTAAGATGAAATGCAGCTAAACAGTAAATTTGTCTCACCCTGATGTATCATTGCTCTCACCATGTGTAATGTTCATTTCCTCTCCTGGAATCCTGATGTACAGCAGCAGGTTATACAGCCCTGGCTTCTGTGAACCCATTGGCTTCACTTAGGATACACATCTTCATTTTCAACGTTGTCATGTTTCTTCCTAATCCAGGCCACTCTGTCTGCTTATTAACTAATAGGAGGTATTTCCTCAGGACAGTTCTTGTCTTCATTAGTATGTTTGCTGGTTTATCTCAGACCTGCCAAAATAAAGAATGCATAATAAATTCCAGAATAAAAGCCCTGGACTTTTTAAAACTTCATCCTTATAATGAAGAAGTAATGTCTAGGTTTCTGACCTTTTGCATTTCCTTTTGGAGGCACAGTTTGAACATGCCAAGAATGAAACCAAAGAAGTCATTAACTAATTAAGATTTAGTAACTACATCCCATGAATGAGTTCATAATATTGCTTGTCCCTCTTGTGTCTGTCTTCCCCTTCAAGTGCCACACTTCTGTTGTGAGCCCAGCAACTGAATGGGTCAGGCCAAAATTTAGCTCTAAGCAATCTCAATAAAGAGACCAGTGCAAAGACCCACGTGGGTAGTGTGAGACAGCATTTACTCTTTCAAATGCTAAAGCTGGTACAGTCAGAACATGTCATGAAAAAGCACTGCTAAAAAGCCCTAAAAAGTATCAATGGGAAAGCATACTAAGTGGAACATAGAGGACTTTGAGGAGAAAATTTTAAAATAAGCTGAGACAGTCCTGTAGTCCTTTTCTAAAAGGCACTCATCCCATAGCCAACGGAAATGTCACCTGATGGAGAACTGTGCACTCCAGTATGACATCAGCAGTGTTCTTGATATTTATAGTCCTGTAAATTACGGATACGCAGCCATTTATCTTTCCTGGAGCAGATTCAAGCCTGGCTAAGCTTGCTAGGCTTGCAGCTGGGTAGACTTGGCCCATTTTCTCTTATACAGATCCTACTCCAGAAAAGCACTTAACTCTTAAGGATGAGAATAATCTGATTATTTTTGCTGGAACCTTCATATTTGAATTTAGGTATGTATAAGACTTAAAGGGACCTCAACAGAGATGTGATTGTTCAGTTTACTCTTTCTGATGAATAAAAATGTAATTTTTCCTAATTGCACCTGAAATTTGCAGTTTTGGATGCAATCATTTTCTTTCTTCTTCACACTGATACTAGCATGCAAGAGCAGCTAGATGTCTCACTAGAACAAACTCTGAAAAATCTTTCCTTTCCCAACTAAGATCAGCTAATGACTCTTTGTTACTAAATGTATTTTCCCCCAATTCAATTCTTCAAGCTTCAGAACACTTTAAAGAAGAAGTCACAGAGAGAGCTTCTTGGATAGGATCACAAATAAGTGGTATTGCTCCACTACAATGTTGCTCGTTCTGAAAAAAAATTACATAAGGAAAAATTACCTATTACCATTTGCATTGTTTGACTGTTTCAGTCCATTTTGTAACACGGCATGTAACACAAGGAAGTGAAAATCTCTCTGAATAGAGAGCAGTTACTATTAAGCTCCATATACTCATGATTGTTCTTAGAATATCTTCACTGAAAGAGGAACTGCATCTTCCATCTTTCTATTGACTAAAATTAATATTACATCAGGTTTTAACAATGGGTGCAGTTATATTACTTCAGATACTAGCCAGTGTGATCTTATTGACCTTTAAGAAATAAATATGTGGGCATTAAGCAACCTAAAACTCTGAGAAGTGGTTTCACCCCCAGAGAGTCACACTTCAGGATGGATAATGAATAAAGAGCTTATCAGAATCTTTGTAACCCATTAGAAACATTCTCCAGAATACCTCTAAAATTCATTAGAGACTACTGATTAAAACTGAAACATGATAAGGCAGAAGCTCAGGAAAGAGTTGAGAAAAACATGATCCATCAGATTAATGAAAATCAAGGGTTTGGAGTAGAAGTAAATAAGCCTAAGTATATAGATAGGGAGCATTTCTATTTGGAGAAGATAGTGAAAGGGGAAAAAAAAGTACAGAAAAAAAAATCTTAGTTCTTAATGCTGCAAATATCCAAGATCTGAGCTCCAGCACTGAATTGTATTGTCTGTAGGCTGTATCTTTGTTGTTAAGTAAAAGAGGGTCGGGAATCCAAAAGGTGTGTACAGACTTTTGTCTGCTCTACTCAGGGCTTACTTCTTTAGGGTGCCTGACCACATCCACACAATATAACAGTTCAGTGGATGCCCTATGGCCCTAAAATACAAATGTCCTTTTGTATAAGCTTTTGCATTTCAGGTGCCCAAAATACTGTGATGGACACCTAACTGGTGCTTTAGAGCATGAAAGGGAGGGCAGACACAGTATAACCTGAGCTGTTTAGAAGTGGTCCTAGAAGTGAAGAGCTGACAAAATGTGCCAACACATAGCCCAGCAGAAAGCTCTCTGGGGCAGCCTAAAACCAAAATTAGGGAATGAGAAAGCAATTAGTCATTATGCATGATCAAGGGCCTGTCTTATCCTCATGTCCAGCTGTTGGTTAGTTCTTAAACTAGTTATTCTTTCAGAGACCTCTCATATCTGAGTGGTCTGCAATAAACTATAAATTTAGATTTGTAGCTAAAAAAGAAGCCAGAGGGGGGGGTGTTTTTGTGCCATAACAATGCCACCATAGAAAGGGAACGTTTGCATTCATCAGTCAGTGTGGACACAAGTGGGATTGCCCTGACTAATGGGAATGCAGTGTCTTTGCATGGAATATGAAATGAAAGCTGCTCTTATTGCACGATATTTCTAGAAACTGGACTTTTGATAACAATGCCAAACTTCACGATACAGGTGGTGAAAACAGATGGTTGGCACTATTAAGAAGTGATGAAATTACACAGAAGTGAAATCCAGATGCAATTTCAAACCCAAGTGTAGGTCGTGATTTTTGAAAACTGAAGCTAAACAAGCTGCCAACTAATCAAGGTTTTAATTACACCCAGTTCCCCCTGTTTTTTCCTATGTTTCTAGCAGTGGTGCTGACTAAACATAGAGGTACAGTGAGAATCCGTCTGAGATTAATGTCCTTCACCAGTGTTTCTAGTGTCAGTCCAAATGATAAAATTTTATTTCTCTTTCTCACTTGCCTTGCAGAGAGTGAGTGAGGTCTTAAGGAATTTCTTAATTTCTGGAGTTGATTTTTTTCCCCCTCAGGGCAGAACTTTTTCCATAGAAAGTGTCAGTTTTGAGAAGCATTCATAGAATTATTGAATGGTTTGGGTTGTGTACTGCGTCTATCCGAGCCCCAGCAGCCCTAGCAGTGCTAGGAGATAACACTCCGCTGTTTTGACTGCTGTGAGGGAGAGGCAGAGG
>WEIV01007292.1:3842-28641 GCA_013390005.1 Calyptomena viridis
GATTCCTTTTAAAATTTCCCAGTTTTCTTCTGTCAAACTGGCAGCCAGAACCAAACACAGTGTAACAAATGGCAGGGTTTGCTTATGTTCACATGAGTCCTGGAGCTGGAACCTGAGAAAACACCTGTGAATTATTGTGAGATGTCTGGGAGGAAACAAAATTCATAAAGGTTAGCAAGGCTGTGATGATATATCTCTGCACCAGCCCAGCAGCAACATGTAGTATTCAGAGATATTTATTATGCAAAATTTGTTTCTTACTAGACTAAGACTAAACTAATAAAACCATGCACGTACAAATATCCACAGGCACCTCTCCAATGAAAAAACCACTACCTGAGTGGGTGCAGCAAGGAGAATAAAAATTATGCATGATCCTGAATTCTTGAGAGATTTTTTAAAAGCCAAAATGCCACTCAGCTGTAATCAGGTAGGCAGTCTCATTTGGAGAATGCACTGTCATTATGCATTCAGTGCTTCCTCTTTTTTAGTGCTTGGGACCTGCAAAATCAGAGAGGACTAAAGAGAAGTTAGACAGTTGGGTGTGGAATTAATTAACCACGTGGACACCTGTTATTTTCTTTCCAGTTATTCTGAATCATTTTGTGTCAGGTTGAAGTATTCTACTTGGATGGAATACTTCCACGGGCACTTAAATACTGACCATTAAAATTCAGGACTCCAACTGATCAGTTTTTTGCCTAGTAGGAAATTACTCAACAACAACAACTGATTACCATGGCTGCACTGCACTAGGAAAATAGAGATCAGCCAGGCATGCCTTGAGGCAGTCATTACAAGTATGGCACAGCCACTTCAGCACCAAGCAGCTTTATCTACCTAGAATTCCACTGTGCAGGGTCGGTACAAAGGAAGAAGCCTGGAGGGTTTACAGTCCAGCACTTCAATTCTGGGTTTGAAAACACACAGGCAACCACATAGCATCATTCTCTCAGGTGGGGTAATGCTTTCTTGAAGTAAACACAGAAGCAGGAATAACCTCAGCTATCCATGTTTCAAAGATGAGGACATTGGCTTTCCACAAAAAAAATTCAATTCTTCTCCAAAACTATTCATGTACTCACAAAGCCACCTTGTCTTTTTCCTTCAAATTCCAGGGTAAAACTTGGCTTTGATGAGAAAGGAAAGCAGTGAACAGGAAGGTGGTGCATTAAAGCCATGTCTTTCTGCTGCTTGCCACTGTGTACCTCTGCCTACATCTTGCTGTTCCTGTTATATGACAAGTTGAAGCTCTGAGTGGTAAGAGCTGCTTCCTTCTCTTACGCTGGTGCATTTGCAAGGAGTTCAGTGCTTAAGTGCCACAATGGCAGAAATCACTTGGAGTTCACATATGCTGAGTGAAGATCTGTCCTGTATGATCTTTCTGCATCTTTCTTGAAGCTCAGATCCTTCCTGGAGAAGTAAACTGTGAATCTGGGGAGTTGTCAATGTGGCTATTAATTGAACTTCTAGTACAACTGGTGGCTTGTAAAAGCAGCACAAGCAAGGTTATTGCCCAATAACACACAACATAGCTGAATACACTGAATGAGATTTGAATCAAGGCCCAGAATCAGATGTTGAAAACATGCCTTAATACCTCTCATTTAATCACAATATTATTTATTTATTTATTCCTTCAGCATATTTTCTTTCAACCACAGGGGAAAGTCTCTCCAGGAGGTCATTGTTAATAAAGTAAAAGGTGTATTTCATGTACTTCTGATTGATTAACAGTAAGGACCTGATGCATGCCATGCAGTAATCCAACCTCACATGTAATTAACAATGTCCACTTTAATAATGTCAGGAATGCAGGCTTCCCCCCCGTCCCAAAGGATTTTGACCGTAAAATAGTCCAATATTTCAAGGTCACCTCAGCAGTCTCAGGTTTGGATATAATTCACCCTTTTGCTTACACAGCCTTGCATAAGGTTAAGAGGTGTTCTAATTCAGGTGAAAACCACAGGAGACCCACAGCCAGATGAAGGAACCTGCTAGGGCCCTAGTTTCCAGAATCACAAGGGAAACTAAAACAGTCTTACCATTCCTATTATGAATGCTAGTTTGCAGGCTGGTTTAGGAGAGGAAAAAGAAGGTTGCAGACCTCTTACCATGATAGAGATTATAGCAGAAAAGATGCAGAGAACATCTACTCAAAACCTCAGCTGCCTGAAACCCCGGGGCTCTAACACTTGCTTCTACAAGTCCTTCAAAAGACAACTTAAGCTGCTTAGAAACCCCATCTGCTTCATCATGAGCAACATCAGGGCCCTTCTAAGGGGGTTTCCTTAGCCAAGTGGGCAAGACAACATCGTACCAAGGGCAGATGGAATGATGTGGATGATCAGTGAATCAGTCTCCTTAAGACACAGTGTCTGTGTAACTGGACATTCCCTAGCAGAGGGTATGAGGAAGAAAGCACAAGGGTACTCACTGTGAGAGAAGCAATACCAGGGGAAGCACAGCCCTTTGCACAAAGCAGAAGATGGGTTTGCAGGGCATCCACAGAACAGAAGAGGCTGAGGAAGTGGTCAAAGAATCATGAAAGACCTCTAAGCTGCCCCAGTTTTCTCCCCTTCTGCCTTCACCCTGGCGGTCAGGAAGGTTCCAGAGATGCCTCCAGCTCTGACCCCTTGCTGTTCTCCCTTTTCTCTGGGTCTAACCAACCTAGTCACCATGTGTGACTCATTGCTGGCATGAGTTGAAGCCTGTGGCAGCAGGGGAGATCCCACTGAAGACAGAGGCCTCTGTAGTTCTCTCCGACCCTGACCCCACATGAAAGCCAGTTTCTCCAAAACCCTCACTCTTCCTCAAGAGAGCAGCCCAATAGTCCCCTCAACAAGCCATCCTCTGTTGTGAAGCCCACACTGTTGGATTTGAATGGTAAAAGTGTCCTGCCAGTCTAGGAGTCATGCAGTCACCAAACAGATGAGATTAGAGATTCTGGAAAGAAAACAAAAAGAAAAAAAGCAGAAGTAAACAAAGAGTTGGTCTCAGGACCACAGAGGAGTCCCAGGCCAGGAAGAAAGAACCGAAATGATTTACACAGGGCTCTCAGGCAACCATTAGCAGGGCTGAGACCTGGGACTCAACTGCTGAATCCCAGCCTCTTGCATTTTTTCCTCTTGGGCGTATCACAGTCTTGATAAACAAGTAACATTTGTTTCTGCAGCTGCTGCTTTTAGGCTGGAAGCAGTTCTTATGCATCTCTCCCCATTTGTCTCTTCCCATTAACATCAATTTTAAAAGGACATCGCTAATTTTTCATTTACATCCTTGCTGCCAGCCATAAACAATTAAACAGAAGAAATAAGAGGAGTTATAATTACAGTTTTGCCTATTTTGTAAAGAATGCATCCTGTGAAGACTGACACAGCTGAATACCTGCCCAACCACACTGATTCTCTCAGCAGGATTTTTCAGAGGGAAAAATTAAATTATAGCTGTATACATTGAGCACTCAGAGGCAGGCAATGCCAGTGATTCTCCAGCAAAATGACACCAAAAACCACAGACACCAATGGTGCTAACTATCAAGGGGGCATAAAGTATTCAAAAGCATGACCCTGCAAAGGAGGATAAGGGCTTTAAATGTAGAAGAATCTTTCTGGAAGATTCATTTTGAGGAGATGAGGGTTTATGTCACTCAAGAAAACTTTGCTGCCTTGGAAAGAGACATCTTTCCCAGGAATGCTCTTACATGTTTTCTCTTCCTGCATACCAGAGGAGCTGACGCCCTGTTACAAGAGAAGATAAGTTTTTACAGACATGTTTGAAGGCCCCCATAGGGGAGGGCCATGAAAACAATAAAAGCCCTTAGAAGAACACAGGCCATGTCTTTTCCAGCCCAGTGCAGCTTGTGCCACAAAGTTAGTGTTCTTGGCTTTTTGGAAATAAATTTTCCTAAATCCTTCCACTGCCTGGTATTTTGGGGTACCTGCATGTAATCTTTCTTCACAAGGGCCTTCAAGGACATAGTCCAAACACAACCACCATCCTTATGACAGACAGCAAAACCTGCTAAGCCACTCCAAGTCATACCTACCAGAAATTCTGTGCTTTACAGGTAGGAACACCACCCTTTTAGTAGACAAAAAGATGCCAGGATGTGTACAGAATCACAGATGTATTTAACCCTTTTTACTCTTTTGCTTCTCTGTGAGACCTATAGGACCAGACAAGTCCTATAAACCTTTGCAGATAACTCACATCTGCTTACAGGTACAAATATTCCACACACCCTTGCTCTGACTGCATGACAAGGGAGCACTCCTTGGAACTCAACTGCCCAAGTCTCACACTGAATAGAAGTCTGTCATCCTCCCTTCCCCAAAACCCATATATGCATCTTGCCTCTAAAATTCTCAGCAAGGCCAGGAAATTGCCTTCTTCCCCTTCTTGCCCACCCAAGCAATCAGGCAACCCTCTTGGCTGTAGCAAGTGGCCACTTACAGTATGAGACATATGCCCTGTGACTCAGCCAAGCTCAGCGCATCCCCTCAGCTGGGATCAGGCTGAGCAAGGCCACCCCACTGAGAGTCTCAGGGAGGCCTTTTCTGTGGACCTGCAAGCCCATGGCAAGAGTGTGGTGTCAACCAAGGCTAGAAGGAAGCACTGGGTCTGCAGCAACATGGAACTCGTCTGGTAATCAGCCACACCCTGTTTTGGGGCATGACTGTGAGGAAGGGAAGAAATGTTCTCCAGTGAGATATTTTTGCAACACAACATCCCCAGTGCCAAGTGCAGAGGAGTCAAGATGAATCAGGCACAGAAGGAGAGTTAGTACAGGGAGATACCAGATTTTGTAAAGGCATCTAGGTCATGGGTGAGGTCACAGTGCTTGCAAACCCCCACAGCCATCGCCCTGTCTACAGCTGTGCCAAGGCCAATATTTTATGAGTCTCTCCTTGACACCTGTTGGAAAACTGGGGAATGTAGGATGCACAGGATTATCCTATGGCAGAAGTTCAGGCACAAGGATGCTGCAACAGCATGTGCCACAGTAAGAAAATGATCTAGTCAGTGCAGATGCCAGAGCACTACTCAACCCACTGCCTGTTTAATCAAGGGCCCTGGCTTACAAAAAGAAAAGACTTCTTTAGTCCCACCCCCTTAAATAGCTTTTATTATCCATTTGCTATATACACTTGTATATGACAAATATACAAGTTGCCAAAGGCAGAGGTCTAGCCTGGGATGCCAACAGGTCATTCCCAGATGGTGGCTGAGACAGTCAAGGAAGCAGAGACAATTCTCCTTCCTCTGGGGGGTATATCCTTGACTTTTCTGGAAGCTTCAGGGATGTACCTGCATAAATACTTGTGCATTGGAGGGTATCAGGAGACCTAAAAATTAGTGAGCCATCTGTTCTTTCCAAGCTTCCTTCCCCTCTGGCCTTACACATTTCCTGGCTCAAAGTTCAGCACTATGTTCCTACTGGTCTCCTTCCATTTTAATTTAATTCCGTTTTAATTGAACTCACACACATCCCAGTATGCATGAAAAGGTAGATTCCTTTCCTTCCAAAACCTCCACCTTCTGCATATTACTCCAAAGAGTTTTTTTGAAGGTGAGGGGTCAAAACAGATTTCTAACAGTTACGCTTTCCCCACTTTTTTCTTTCCTGCTACAAATCAAACCATCTGCCTCTTTTTCCTCTGACTTTAGAAGATTCAGAACAATCTTCATATCCATGGATGCATAATGAATGACAAGAGAAACAATGGAATGCAAAAATCATTGCATTACATCTTCTATAGCAGAAGACAGAAAGCCCTGGCTCCACCTCTCTCTGCTTTATGCCTCTGCACAAGGGCATGGGGCCTGCACACCAGGTGATCCACAGTCTCGAGGTCTATAGCAACCCAAAAATTCAGTCTTCCAGATCATCAGCCTCCTGATATTGCAGTGTCAAAGTTAGTCCTCACCTGCTTTCCCCAAGACAAAGTCAACACTCAGCTTCAAAAGCCTGGAACTTCCAATGCACAAAAGGAAGCCTACTGGTTAGGACTCATTTCTTGGGCCCAGGAAGAGCATGGTGTGAGACACTGGATCAGTAAAAACATTATTTTATCATTGGGGTCAGAACCAACTCATGTGTATATGGGAGAAGGGCACACAGAACTCACATGGCAGGCCTGCAGCCTCACAGAACTCACACGGTGGGGCTCATGGAGCTCATGGAGCCTGAGTGGAGTAGCTGTTGGTCAAAAGAGCAGCCTGGTAGCTCACCCACACTCTGCCTCCTGGAGCCTCTGATGGGCTACACCACCCCTCACTCCCACCTGGGAGGCACTGAGTGGTCAGTGCTGGATGTCCCATCTGGGATGAGTGGCCACAGAGAGCCCAAGCACAAATACAGGAGCACAAGGGCTCCATTTTGCCTTTTCTCTAGGGACTTGCCATTGCTTTGTGGAGCCGGAGTTCCATAAGACTCTTTGGTGGTAGTTATTTAATAATCTTCTCTCTTCCTCTTTATATTTACTCCTTTTCCTTCTCTTAATCTGTTTCTTTCTTTACTCTTTCCTTGATATTTTAGGTAACTTAAAACCAGTGGGTCATATTTTGCTAAGCATAAGGGGAGATACGTGCTGGGTGCTTTGTGGAATCCTTTACCTTAGTTGTATGTTACCCCTCTTAAAATTTTGCCAAAATGCTTACTTTCTCACTCAATTAAAAGTTACCTCTTGGGAAACATATGCAACATTCCCTCTTTATACAATCACAAGGTATTCAAGAACCAAAGGCTTTGTAGAAGTTCAGATGGTGAGACTTTTGGAACCTTAAATATTTTTTTATAAGCAAAACACCTGAGTGAGCTCATGGCTTGAACCTGAAGTCTTACACATGGGCAATCAATAAACTTAATGAACTGAAGAGGAGCTTGTATAGACAGCTGAGGGGGGTGCAGGGGACAGGGGGGAGGAAGGGTGGTGGAGACATCATGAAGAACCTTAGCCATGTGTGTAGAGGAAGGCATCTCCTAGCCTTAGGAAGCAGAGGGCTAAACTTCCCTCCTTTTGCACAGCACAAAACTTGCAAGAACTTGGGCTTTGAAAAGGAATCCAGGCAAGGAATGGAGATTAAATGTAAATTTTTCCAGCATTATACTGGGAAGATACATCATTGCTTTTCACCAAAGCATCTTTGTGGTAAAAACACCCTACCAGACCATACTGTAACTCTCCAAAACTATTCTGCAGCTCTTATGATATTCCCAGTGTTAAGGAAACTTCCCTATCTGAGCATTCAGGACCAGTCTGGCAGCCACATTCTTACTGCCCCAGACTTCCACTGCTGGGACCAAAGCCCCTTCACAGCAGCGCCCCACTTGGCTCCCACCACACACCACAGTCACAGTCAGAGTTCCCTCACCAGCTCGGCCCCAGGTTTTCCACAGCAGACTCCCATACTACTGGTTCCTTTAAATAATTTCATTGTGGTGCAGTGACCCTCCAGGCAGGGACCTCCAAAAAGGAATTCCCTGGATATTGTACCCTTATAGTCTGTGCACACATTCCATATTTAATTTGGGGGTCTCCACACTGCAGCTGCACACCAGCTACTTGCTCTAGTGTTCCTCAACACCCAGGTGAGATAAACTTCCCCTCAGCTCACTAGGACAGAGATACAGTGCCCCAAAGAACCCAAAACATCTGAGAGCACAGAGAGAGGAAGGCAGCACCATAAGGCACAGACATGCACACAAATAAAGCAGATGCATGCTAAGTTTATTCTGGAATGAATTCATGCCTTTCAGCATGCAATGAAACAGCAGATCCAGATTCCCTACAAACACTACAGAAATAGGCACATCTAGTTTATTCTGTTCAGATGTGGAGTTTGCCAGGAGAGGGGATAGACTTCACACCACTGGACAAACAGCTATTAGTAAGTTTTACTTAGCTTAACCCTGCATGTTGACAGGGAAATGGACAAATGGACACTCAGGGTCTCTTCTACCTCTGATATCTAGGAGTTGTATTTTATCTGCTTTGTCCCACCCACATTCTAACAAGAAACGAGACATTTTAGTAGATCACTTATGCCCAATGCTGAAAAATTTTCTTACTACACTGTACAACAGAACTTTGCTCTCTCTGTTGATACTCTCAAGTTTATTCGCAAGAATATTTACAGGACTAGCCAATTTCAAGCAAATGTTACAGAACAAGGTCAAAATACAGATTTTCTGCATGCTTTTACACAGCAAAACTGGTTTTATAAGAAAAAGAAAAATCAAACTCCTTGCAGAGAACAAATATCTCACAGGAGACATAACTCAGGTAAGAGAATTCCAGCAAGTCAATCCCAAACAAACCTGGCAACCAGGCATAGGCATTACTGGCAAATATCAAAAGCCCGGCTGAGAAACATCACAGTCACCTTGCAATAACCCTGGCTGGGTAAGAAGGACAGAGAAATAAAGACCAAAGTCACCACATTTGTCAGGAACCATTTCTCTCAGATCTACCACACCTCACAGATTTGGGCTTTGGTCAAACTCCAATTCGCTTTGGAGACTGAAGAGAGTCTGAGAAAGCCTGCAATGAAAAATAAAACCTGGGATTTTTCACTCGTTCTGCTACTGCATCTTGCTCCAGCAAGAATTCTGACTCCCATCAGCCCCATTCTAAGGTCCTGCTTTCTACACAGTTCCCACTTGGGAATTTTAAGTAGCAATCAGAAATTACTGTTATGAAAAGGAGTAGCTAGTTGCTGTGGAGACCAGCAGTGCCACAGTATCTTTATAGACCTGGCCATGCCACCTCTAACTTTCTCTCTGCTGGCTCGAATGCTTCTAATTGCTACATATCACCCAACAGCTTCCTCTGAAATATGTACAAACCACTTATTAAAGGCTGGCAAACACAGATAAGTCAGCCCATGCTTTGAGGAATGACCTGATATGTGGTTCAAAGGAATGTTGGTTTAAAATGGGAGTAAAGCTACCCCTGCCCCTACCTTTTGGCACCCTGACATACATTGCTTAATGCATAGATTGGCTCTTGCCCTGCATCCAGTGTAAACAGGGCCATATGAGGTTAATAATACTGGGAGAGGCCTGACTTAGATGGACTGTAAGAGTTTGACTTCTAAATATCTACATGACCTCAAAGTCCTGCCAAGGGTCTACAACAGGATAAACTACAAGATGATAGATACAAACACTTAGGCTCTGAAGAAAAGGGCTGATAAATAAGATCTAGCAAGCCTGTCAATAGTAAAGACATTTCTGTCTCATATATGATGCTCGGAGCTGCAGATCTTACTCTGTGCATTTCTAACCTTAACAAATTAACAAAAACCATCTGGAAAAGAAAAATCACACTAGGGATAGTACTTTGTGTATCCTAAACAATGGATAGTCCAGATTAAAAACTTAATTTCACCTAGGGGAAATTTTGCCAGGGGAGAAATGGTCCTAAGTGCTGGAGCCTGGCTGTAGGACAATCTGAGAGGCAGTTGTAGAATTCAGTACTGAGTAGAAGCACTAACCCATGGTTTTTCCCCTAAAAGCAATCTACCTCCCACAATCCAGGAGAGAAACCATGCCCTTTTCAAAACAGTACAGGACAGGTTTAGAGAGGATGACTGTCTTTGGAAAAGAGCCGTGAGCTCCAAAGAAACTATTTCATCTGCAGTTGGGCTGTGCAGAGACACACCAACTTCACACCATCATGCCTTTCTTTGATTCATGCACCCACGGCTGTCATATGTACATCAGGATCCTCTTCAGATGGGCTGGCAGCCTTGGACAGTGCTATATGCTGGTTCCTCACCTTCTCTGGACCAAGACTTCCCCAACACATACTCCTGCCATGATCTTCCCTTGTAGGTCATACTCATCCTGCTGCTGTTCCTTCAGACTCTAATAACCAGGGCTTTGCAGACCATTTCTTTCCATTCTGGAAATAAAGAATGCAGTTCATGAAGTAAAGCCTGGAGTCAGTCAGGTCAGAAAGGGGAACTCTTCTGCAAGACAAAGGGCAGACTTAAGGCCTGGGTTACAACAGAGTTTCTGTTCTCTTTGCTGGCTGCTTCCTTGACCTCTAAAGGTTCATGGTGGAGGGACTAAGCTCAGGCTCACTGCTGTGGATGGGCCATTGCCCAATTCTGCCAGCTCCTAAGAAAACAGCCCACAGGAAGTGTGTTTAGAAATCTGCCTTCCAGCTTTCAGAAAGCACCAGAGTTTGGGCCAAGGCAACGCCTGAGCTTGAATTTGTTTGTGATCTCCAGGAGTGGAGTGCAAAAAAAGCTCATCTGAAGGCTACATCATGGATGAAGTTACACAGTCACCACCCCATGTCACACCACTAGTGGGGTATTGGAGAGAGAAGGAGCGCTTTCTTTTACATCCTCCAACTTCTCTCACACCACCCAGTGGCTTCAGCAGCCATGCAGCCACAAAGTTTGCCACTACAGACCCTCATGGCCAGCTCTGCTTGGAAAACTGGAACTCCCTCTCCAAGAATTCTGGCATCGTGCATGTCTTTCACCAAAAATTAATTCATCTCCTCTGGAAAAACAAAACAACCCAACTTCCCCAGTCATGAGAAGATGAGCTCAAACGTGACTTTGAGTGGCTGCACTGAGCCACTTGGAAACATCACACACTCAGCTGATAAAAGGCAATACACAGAGGGAACATCACCTCCCACCCAAGGCAGAATTTTACAGCACTAGCTCAAAACAAAGCTGGAAAGAAAGAAAACACCAAATCTGAGGCCAACATCAAGACCTAACCAAATGGAAATCTCCAGACAGAAACATTAAAGTCCACAAGGAAAGAAGCAAGAACCAAAAAAGATTCAGGATGAAATCCTCAACTCAGAACAGAACAAAATTGAAAAAACAAAAACAAGAAAAAAAACAAGAGACAAACTCAAGCAATTCTAAGGAAAGTTTTGAAAAATTGTTCTCATCAGAGAAATATTTAAAAAATCTTTTATTTTTCAGAAATATTTACTTTTTATAAAAATCAATATGGTCTAGCCAAAAACAGACTAAACTATGATTTAAAAATCACATGTGCCCTCATGCCAGCAGTCAGGTCCCAAAAGTCAGACATTGATACATTTCCAAACTGCAGAATTTCTAAGCCAACCTAAGCCTGTTTATTTGCTGTCTGGAGTATAGAGCTATGAACCAAGTTTTCCATTGTGTTTGGGTTTGATTTCAACATCCTATCTGGAACGCTCAGCTCATGTTTTCGTGTTTTTCTAAGCAACCATGAAGGTTAGAAACTTCCTTTTTTTAAAATGATAAAATGGAGATTCTTATGCAATATCTTCCTTTGAGCAGCTGGGATTTTAAGAGACAAAAAGATATATACAGTGTTCTGAGACTGCTGACAAAACCATAAGGCTTGGTAAACACTGCAATATGCCATAAAATAAAAAATACTTTCCATTTCCCCTTCACACATAACTCTCTTATTTGTGTAATTTAGACTCTATTCCAAAGAGTTTACTGCAATGTTTGCTGAATCAGTGTACTAAAATGAACTATTTGTAACTTCTTTAAAGAATTTCCATTAAAGCATGACTCGGATGGCTCAACACACAAATATCATTGATACTACAGCTGTCACAGACAAACAAACATCTGTGCTTGGATAGGATCAAGACATTGTTTTATGGAGAAGCAGTGCTCCCAAGACTATCACAAATTCACATGGTGCCTGTGAGTGCCAGATTTTACGTTCACCTCTCAGAGCAAACTCAAGGAAGTGGAAAATCACAAGTAGACATGAAGTCCCTTAATGATTTCATCAACAGCTTAGAAGAGTCCTCCCCTGTGTTTGTTCTGGCAAATACATGAAATATCTAAGGCTCATGAAAATGCAAGTGTTGGAGCATGTAAATAAATGATGAAGCAAGTTCTTCCACTCTAAAAGAGCTCTGGCTTTTCTGCCTGTGGATATTCACACACAGATGCATGCCAGCATATGCTGGTCTTCCAATATACATTCCCAAACTCACCCTGTCCTGAAACACTTCCCGTGACCTGCACTAGGTTAACTACTGCAGGAATCTTGCTGCTTTGAAGCACCCTTACAGGTTAGACAGCTTTCCAGGATGCGTCTCTCCACCCAGGCTTTTGGTGCTGTGACGCAGCTGTGTTGCAAATCAGGATTCCTCCAGGCTAAGCAGCTCTTCTGATGGTCACTACATACAAGATATACAATCTTTAGATGCAAGTTTCTAGCAAAAATCTGAAGAGCAAAAATTCTTCAGTCAAAATGCAGCCCATTTCAGCTGAAAGTGGAACTTGTTTCCCAGCTGCTGCAGCACTGGAGCCAATACATTAATGCTAAAGATCCTTTACATGGTTCAGGAGAGAGACAGGACGCTTCATTTGGCACCAGCAGGAGTTCACACCCCATTTAAAATCCCTGCATCCTGGAGTGAGAATTAAGCTCTGCACCCAGAGCAGGGAGCTCACCAGCAGGGACAGTATTTTGTGGATGAGGTCTGTCTCTGAGCTGGCTGTTCAGTTCTGCTGGTTTGCTTCTCAGCTCACAACATATGTTAAACAGCACTAACCTTCTGCATGCTTGTCAATCCTGCCTAACTCCACACTCCCAAGAACAAAACCAAGGCCTCCTGCAAACTCCCTAGTTCTACTGCAGTCTCTTGTTGCAAATAGGGACGTACATGGCAAATCTGTACTTAGGACTGCTACAAGCTTCTATTTCTAGCTTGGGGAAATCCTGTTTGGTGTAATGCTACTGCCTAGTGCAGCCAGAGCTGGTCATGACCAGAGAAAGGATAATGTTGCAGAACAGGCTTGTCTCCCCAGGTTAGGATAAATTTCCGGACAGCTAACTCCAGCCAGAGTCAGAGGAAAGCCACGTTGGACTGAGAAGTGCCACAACTATGTGCTTGGCTTCCTGGGGAAAAATTGTTCTCCTGGTAACTACCTGGATTTTGAAGGACTTCCTTCTCTTCCCTGGCACTATGTGACTCAATTGCCAACAGATACTGCACACAACCTTTGCGAATCCATAATGGGAAAGATCTTAGGCCTAAGATAAGGGGACTTGCCACACAGGTCTCTAGAGATGTGCTTCCACTCTTCTCTCTGTATCCTACAGAAACATTTGCTGAGGACATCCTTTGCTCTGACAGACCAGCTGAGGACATGGATAGAAATTACACCATTTTCGATGCTGCTTTTTAAGAATCTCTAAGAAAAGACATTAATTTCTTTCCCAAGTAACTTGATTTGCTAGTTTGTTATCCTCATCTTTGGAAACACTTTTCTGATCTCAGACTCTGATGTCCCTTGCTATGATCTAATACTAACAATAAGCAGAACACAAAGAACACATTACTCTTCTACAGCTGACCTCACATATTTTTGAATATTGCTATAACCTCTAATGTCCTCTTTTCCTTGAACTAAGCAACCTTCCAGTTCCCTCCATCTTCCCTTGAGGACCATACTTTCTAAACTAACCAAGCTTTTCCCATTACCTATGGCCTCACTTGCCCTGCCCTGTGACTGTCCCTCAGAGGTCAGCATAATTAAACCTGTAGGCAACCCACCTCCCAGGACAACCTGCAGGACTTCAAGCAAGAAGAAAAATGAACAGACAAAAACAAGCCTAGGTTTCCACCGGACGATTTTCAGAGCACAGTAAGTTGCAATAAAATCTCCCACAACACTGAACAGTGGGTTTCCTCTTGGCCACAGCTACATCCCCACATCTACTACAGCTACAAGTGTGGCCCTCGCTCATCCTCTCCAGCAAGCAAGGCAATGAGAGGAAGGAGCCAGTCTTTGAGGCACAGTCACACAGCTTACACCCACTGGTTGGAGGCTCTAGAAGAAAGGGTTGTTGTAAATATACCACTACTGCTGGTTTTTTTGAGGTACTTTACCTACCATTGGCAGACAGGTCCTTTGTTGAAGAGGCTCTAAAGCAGGATAAGAGAGACCAGATCTGATGAGATGTGACTGTTGTGAATTCTACTGCCTTATTCTCCCCAGCCCTCAGTTCCTTTCAGATTTCTGTCAGGCATAGGGCACCACAGAAAAGGGGTGTCTAAACAAAAATGGAGGAGATCGAGCAAACTGAGAGCAGTTGAAAGGATGTGCCCTTCAGTCTCTGCTGGAGCCAGGAGCTGAGGGTATTAGTTTGCTGATTCATCTTTGCCAAGATGCCATGGGGATGGCCACTGCTCCTTGGCAAATGTCTCACAGGCTCCAGGTGAGCCAGGGCTTCCTCAGACTCTCAGCACGGGCAAGGAGCCAGGAGGGGAGACACAAAAGGAAGGCAAGACATCAGTCCCATCAGCCCCCCCAAAATGGAGCGCAGTAATTTTTACAAACTCCCTCTAGTGTTCAGACTACTCATTTTTCAGTTACCTGTTACACGTATTGAATGAACGACACCAATTATCTTTTCCTCCAAATATGAAAGACTTGTCTCCTCAGCAAAGTAGAAGTGTGGGAGGATGAAACGTGTTTGCAAAAGTGCCAGGTAAGAGCAGGAAAGGAACCAGGTGCTGGAAGGGAGGGTAGTGGATGGAAAAGGCCAAAATTACATTGTCTGTGGGAGTAAATGCTTCAACCCTGTAATCAAACAGAAAAAGTGATATCACTGGTGATTACAGACCCAGATTAGTACATTACTAAACATACTGCATGTGCAAATATTCTTTCTAGAAGCACAATTGCCACATTCTGCAGGCAGACCCTCTCAGGTCTGGCTATTCTATCAGCAAGACTATCCAAAATCACCAGAATAAGGAAAAACAGGTTGCTGCTACCAGATTTCCACCTGCTCACTGTTTTCTCTCATCAGCCAGCCTCAATATTCCCAGCCTCAGTGTTCTCCCTTCCCTAAGAAGCCTGCAACGAAGAGGCAAAACTCATCCAAGCACTAAAGTAATATATTTTTTTTAAGGCAGAGCAAGCACCAGAGTCCAGCCTGTACTACAAGAGCTGGGATGCTGTGGCGACTTGAGGGACTTTTTCGTCACGTTGGCCTTTCTTTCCTCACCCTTGGTGTGAAAAATGGGAGCCCTCTGGTGGCAAAATGTGAATTTGCGAAGATGGACTTCCACTGGCCCCAGACTTTTCCCTACTCATGTGGGAGTCTCAAGAGATAATAGGAAAACAGTCCCTTTCCCTAGGGCACTGAGAGCAGTCGGACCTAAACAATGGTCACCACACTTTCTAGTGCAGGGGTGCCTGTTTCAGACCCTGGCACAACTTCCAGCTCACAGCCTCCTCCTTATGACCCTGCATCCCTTCCTCCAGCCCAGGCATGCAAAGTGTGCTGGGACACACATCCACAGGCCAGGAGGTACCTGTATTTATTAATGACAAAATCAATAGCAAACAGCTAGATGAGTGGTTTTTAGGGGCTGTTGTGGCTCCAGTCCGAAGAAAATGGGATAGCACTGCTATGGGAATTCGAGATGCTAATGAGAGAACAGGAAAGCTGATGGGATGTCTCATGGGAAGCCGAGAGAATTCCCATTGGAAGCCATGGGAATTTGGAGGAGCTGTTTACTCCCTTGAAGGCAGGAAGGGCCTGCACAGAAACCTTAACAAATTAGAGGACTGGGCAATCACCATCAGCAAAATCCACGTGCATGAAATTGGTCTTCCTGGAGAAACACCAGCAGCTGTGTACTCTGCTAGCCAAGGGCAGAAACTCCTCAATCCTCACCATCCAGGTTTTACAAGACCTCAACACAGAAGCAAGACCCAGACAAAAAACAAGGAAAGCTGGGTGAAAAAGAGCTTGGACTGCTATGATTTTCACAAAACAAGAGCAGGTATCCAGTAGCCCTCAGTCGGGGTCTCAGGAGATGTGGAGGACCCAAACCACTCCGTGTGGTACAGACAGCTCCCATTCAAGGTTTGCTCCTTAAGGCCCACCTTGACACCTGGTTCTCAGCAGTGTGCCACTGCTCCTCTCTGCCTGAAGATCAGCAGATCCACAACATGGACACATCTGGCATATCTGGCCCCTCCAAGAGACCTGGAAAATAGAGACAACAGTGAAATATCACCAATCTTTTGTGGCATGTAATCTGACCTGTAGTCCCAGGACAAAGATGAACCATGTCCATGCAGCCTTGGACAGCTGTTTATACCTCCTGGCCCAGGGCAGGGGTCTCCTGCCCAGCTGTACCTCCAGAAGGTGTAGCAACACCAGGAGTCTTCATGAGTTCAGACAGTGGTGAGCCAAATTCAGAAAGAATCCACAGAAGGTTATTAAAAATAGAGGCACAATGCCAAACTCAAGACATTCCTGGCTGCACACTAGATGCTGCCAGCTCGCTCCCTTTTTCCATCCTTCCCCAGGCATCTCCTGCCAGGAAGAGGACACCAGGCTAGACAGACCTCTGATCTGGCCCAGGACATTTCTAATGGGAGCAGAGCTGTCACATCTCAGGCCATAGCAAAGCCATTGCATAGCAATGCCCTCTGCAGCTCTGTAACACTTCTTCCCAGATTGAGAAACTGTACCACGCTCCAGGAATGATCCAGAGCTGGGCACATTTGTCAGCTTAAGCCTCTGTGTAAGAAGCAGTTGCAGCAGCTGAGGAGAAAAAAGAACAGCAAGAAGGTAGGCAAAGCCACAGAGGTGCCTAAGGTCCTCAGAAGAGGGGCGGGGGGGAAAAGGGAGAAAAAAAAATAGTTGGAAACTACTAATTTGCATCTGGCTAACTCAGGGCTACGCTCCGACAGACGTCCAAATTCCTTTCATGCCACCAGATGGTGCCGTGCCTTCAGCCACCAGCCGGCAGCTGCTCTGGCAGGAGACAACAGCCCTCTGCTCCCAGCTCCACCTGCGTTCCATGGGCAACTCAAACTGCAGGGAGAGGGAAACTGCAGTTCCCTCAAACTGCGGGGAGAGGGAATTGGCCGCCATGCTCTACCCCAGGGCATTGCCTCCCCAGCGAAGCATCTCAGCTGCGGGGCCACCTGCACTCTGAGCCGGAGTAAGGCTGACTGGATCTGGGACTGAGGCAGCTGGGATCCGGGAGAGGAGGGAAAATGAACTGCCTGCCCGGAGGCGAGGCACCTGGAGCTGGAGTGGAAGTTCGGAAATACCTTTTTGAGCATTGCAACAGCAAACCATTGTATGCTGGGAGAAGGACTTCTGTGATGGGCAATCTGACACTGTCCGGGTGTTGTATTTGGGTTACATTCGAGTCTTTTTAAACCAGCAGAAGTGTCAGAGCCCTAGGGAAGGACGGCAGGGTAGTCTGCACAGGGAAGAAGTTGCTCTGGCTGGCCAGGTTCAGCTTATACACAGGACTGGAAGGGATACTAAGTAAGTTTGCAGACCACATAAAACTCGGAGGAACTGTCGACTCCCTCAAAGGCAGGGAGGCCCTGCAGAGAGACCTCGACAAATTAGAGGACTGGGCAATCACCAACCATACGAAGTTCAACAAGGAAATGTGCTGGATTATGCACCTGGGATGAGGCAACCCTGGACATACAGATGGATTGGTGAATGAGATGCTGGAAAGCAGTGCTGTGGAAAGGGACCTGGGGGTCCTGGTCAATGTGAGGTTGAATCTGAGTCAGCAGTGCCCTGGCAGCCAGGAGAGCCAACTGTGTCCTGGGGGGCATCAGGCAAAGCATCACCAGCCAGTCAAGGGAGGGGATTGTCCCACTCTGCTCTGCACTGGTGTGGCCTCACCTTGGATATTGTGGCAGCTTTGGGCACTGCAATGTAAGAAATATATTAAAGCATTAAAGAGCATCCAAAGGAGAGCAACTAAGATGGTGAAGGGCCTTGAAGGGAAACCGTATGAGGAGCAGCTGAGGACAATTGGTCTGTTCAGCCTGGAGGAGACTGAGGGGAGACCTCAGTGCAGTTACAACTTCCCTGTGAAGGGGAGGGACAGACACTGACATCTTCTCTGTGGTGACCAGTGACAGGACCCGAGGAAACAGCCTGAAGTTGTGTCAGGGGAGGTTGAGGTTGGATATTAGGAAAATGTTTTTCACTCATAGGGTGGCTGGGTACTGGAACAGGCACCCCAGGGAAGTAGTCACAGCACCAAGCCTGACAAAGTTCAAGAAGCATTTGTATGATACTCTCAGGCACATGGTGTGACTCTTTAGGATGGTCTTCTGCGGGGTTAAGAGTCGGACTCCATGATCCTTGTGGGTCCCTTCCAACTCAGCATATTCTGTGATTCTATGATTGGCAACTTGTGATTCTATGATTGGCATCTAAAGATGGCCTTCTTTAGAAATGCAGCTGCAGTCATGCTCCTTGCTAGCACCCACATATGACTTGTTGGGTGACTACCCAGCAGAAGAACTGAGCTGTGCCACTCATGCAGTGCAAAGGTCCAGAAAGAGACCATTGGTTACCGAAGACTGGAAATACACAGGCTCATGAAGTTGGTTCATCCCACCACACCAGCCAGCCTTCCTCCACTCAGTGTGCCAGAAGAGAGGCCAAGCATACGCCACCAATACAGATTCAGGCACCGAGAACAGATCTAAGGAGGGTGGTGGGAAAGGGATGCTCCACTCACACTACCCTGTTTTTCCCCACAGCCACTGCCCTGGACAAGACCAAGCAGAGCACGTATAGACAGCTCACTATGGCACAGCTGTCAGCCCACATTAGCACAGCTATAGATATGGCTATAGCAGAGCTATAGCTGTCAAGCCACTCTTGACCCCATTCATGACCTATACATAAAGCCCAGATCCTGCAATGGCACCCACAATACAGATAGGAGAGAGGTCAGGATACTGTCAGAGGTTCCCACCCATAGCTGTGTGCTGTCTGCCTGCACACTTGCAGGAAAGTTGCAAGACCCTCTTCTTTTCCAGTTTGTGTCTGTGCAGTGTCCTCCTACTCCTCCACAGTCAGAACACCCCTTTTTAGTCTACCTGATATATTGGAAGGCAAAAAAACTGGTATGCTTGCTCTCCCTAGCACCCACCCATAACACTGCTGGCACATCCAGCTTAGACCCACCCAGTCCCAGGCTGTGGGCAGGTTTGTCCTGCAGCCTGCCCCAACTGTGCTCCACAGGCACTGGCAGTGCTGTGGCTTCTCTCCAGCATCACAACAGCCAGGGCTATGCTTTGGAAATGAGTGCTTACCTCTCCATACCTGCCTCCAACCCAGGCCTCCAGTACCCACCTTAAATTCTCAGAGCACTCCCCTCATACACCACTGCATTCCCAGAAATCATATTCAATGTTACTACGTTATCTTTTGATAGTTTTGAAGGGCCTTTGCTACCTTCTAGCAAATCCTCCAGAGCTATAAGGCTTCTGTTGATGAACATCCATCCTGCTGACTAATATGGTCTCATTGCTTCCTTTTTCATTACCCCATGCATTTCTTATGGTTACACCATAAGCAGATTAGGGTGGGATTTTCCAGTCTATGCCTGTAGAGCACCTTGCACGACTGGTAATACATGGCATAGGGCTAATTCACATGGCACCTAATCTTACCCTCAGAAGCTCTCCTTACAACGAAGTCCCAATTTTAACCACCTCAGTAACAAGAGCCAAGCTCCTCCCATTCCAGAGAGCCAAACCTAGACAGATTCAGTAAGTGGTCACAGCCCTGACAAACTCAAACAGGGCTGCAGTTGCCAAGCCAAAATAAAGAGCCATCCTGCAGGAGCAACACACTTCCAAAAGGCTTCTTCATTATTCTGATGCAGCTAAGTGCAAACCCTGTTATAAGAAAACCAAACTGCTACAACAACCTTCTGTCTAGGTCACAGTGTGAGAGGAGCAGGGGTTAATTTAGTTAGGAAATAATTATTAATAGCATTGCAGATACCAATTACTAATGGCATCGGCAGCAACCACCTCCACACCTGGAACAAAACCCACATAAGCCAAAAATGCTTGTTCTTCTAGAAATTCCTGCAGCCGTGCTGAATTCTGTGTAGCAGCATTATCACCTTACACACGCAGAAAAGAGATGGCCTGAAGGTTAGGGTGTTACCCTGCAAAGGCTTCACCAGACATACCACAGATTTCCTGCCCGAGGCTGGGAGAGTCCTGCAGCCTCTCCCAGCTCAGTCCTCCTCCTCTGTAGAAAGGGCTGCACACACAGCCCTGTGTCACAGCAAAAGCTCAGGAGCATAATCACAGTGAATGCTGCAAAGCATTTAGGTAATGCAGCCAGAGATGCCGCCTAAAGCTTTACCCACTGGTTAAGAGTTCAAGGCCTCAGTGTGCTCAAAATGAGCCTCCTTTCTCAGACTGATGGGGATTTAAGATACAATTCACGTGTACAAAGGGAAAACACATAACTTTTAAGTTTTGCACATTGCCAGTTTTGAGGATTTAAGCGGGAGTTGAACAGCAGCTAGTCCTTAAGAAGATTCTGGGACAGGATGTGTTTCTTTTTCACCATACAAAGTATTTCAGACAGGCACTTTAGTGGCAACAAAATCAAAGGGCGGGAAGATAAATAAATAAGCCAGGTAGGCAGTGGCTTGATGACATTCTTGCATACTTAAATTAACATAGAGCGTTCCATTCCTAAACTGCCTTCTTGTGTTATTTCCTTCTTTGTCCTTCTAGTGGAGAAAATGCCCCAGGGGTAATGAACCATTGGGCTACCTTCCCCATCACACCCAATCCAGAAGGGCTCTGAAGAGAACTGTTTTCTGATGAAAATTAACCCAGTTTTACAGCAGCAAGCAGATTTTGGTCAGGTTGTTCATAGCCTGAAGGTTTCACCATATGGAAATTAAAAGGATTGCAACCTGCAGCAATCATGGAAGTTGACAGCAAATTAAAAGGAATACGAGTGTTGGCATTCATCTGTAGCAATTTAGGACAGCCTTTTCATTACTATACAAATAGCAAGTATTCACAAGCAACATCTAGCTCTGATCTGCACTAAATCTCAAATTGCAATATAGAAAAAGCAGGAACAATGTTAACACTTCAAAAACAGGAAACTAACGTAAAGGGGAAAAGCAGCTTGCCCAGCCTCACTCCATCGGCCAGGACAGAGCTTTGGAACAGACACCGGGCTCTCAGTTCCCTCCATGCTATCTGCTGCACCCCACTGCCTCCTCAGAAAAGGAATGGAGCATCACAGCAGTTTCTGGAAATCACCTTTAGGTTCTCCTCCTCTCCCAAAATTTCCCTTTAAATTTTTACTCCAGTGCACCTACTAAACAGCAATGCACAGCGATGGAATCCTCGTGGTTTTGCTTCTGCCAGTGAAATAGCTATGAATGTAAGGTTCACAGAGACTTTCTGTTCCTGTCTAAAATTATCTTTGCTGATCCTTGCGACGCCAAGAGCACAGAACCAATATTCCATCAGCCCTGAGAAAAAGGGACTACATTTCAGGCACACTCAGCTAGTGTGGCTACAGTAGCATCCATCAGCCATAACCAAAGCTCTAGGCCACCACCATGTCACAGGCCTCGCACAAAGGGACACCATCTGTTCCTTTGCTGCATGAGACAGCACATAGAGTCAGGGCCTGATCCTGCCACCCGGGAGCTCTGTGGTCCTGTGGTGGTTGTACAGCCAAAAAAGAGTCTCTGTAATCCCTGCTCGAACGGCAAGATCAGGGCAAAAGTGTATGAAAAGACAGAAAATGGATGCAGGGCGATGAGGAAAGCCGGGGCTAAGAGGGAAGCAACAGTAATTAGCATAAGTAGCGGCAGTCTCAGCTCACCAGCTGCTTTGCCGATTGTCTGCCTCCCTCATTTCCAAGAGCAAAGAAGCAATTTGCCGAAGAGCACAGTCAGTAGCTAAGACCGCCTCTCAGAATTGAAACTATCAGGAAAAACAAACGATTTCCATGGTACAAAAGCAAGGCTTGCAGGGCTGTCATGTAGGAGTTTGCCTAAGTAAGGTATGAAGCACACAGCTCAAAACAGCCACGAAATACTTCAGAGCGAAAGGCTAAAAAAGGAAGGTTTTAGAGGAGGAAATGAGTCAGTAGCTTGGAGGACGGGAGGGGGAGTTCAAATAGCTGAGGCATACAAAGTAAGCAAGCAGTCACCATCTCAAATGCTATTCTAGCAAATGCTGGTCAGCGAGGCGGATGTATTGATCCTGGGTTTGTTGATGCAGGGTCTCATGCAAACACACAGTCTATGGCCGACTTTTTATACTGACCACGCTGGATTTTGAAGCGATCATCAATTGCAGTTCACGCCCGGGTTTCTGACTGGAGCCAAAGCAGTCACCACCAGCTACAGGATTGCTCAAATTTCTCAGAGTCCCCCATGGCTGGGGGATGGATTTTTTTTTTTTGGGGGGGGGGGGGGGGGGGAGGAGTATCAGGCTAATTGCAAATACCATTTACCTTAAGAAAGGGAGGAGGATTCACCAAACATACAGCCTGAGCTTTCAGCCTAGCTTATTTACAGCACTATGAAAAAAAGGACAAAGCTTGTTCAGTGTTGAAAAGCAAAAGAGCTAGTAAAAAAAAACCTTCTTCTCCATAATGCTGTAGCAATTCATGTCTGTCTCTGTAACAACCTTGTATTGCACTGTGACACCGAGGACAAAGTCTCACCCCAAGAAGCCTTTAGCCTTGCTCACTCATACACCATAACAGCTGACTGTAACAGGGTGTGCAGCACAGTAAGTAGTGGGAGGGTTTTAGTGTCAGTGTGGCTATAAGCCACAAGGCACAACTTCCTCACCTCTGCCCAGGTCCCTGTCCCATCAAAAGGGTGGGACTGATGGAAAGGGAGCTCATAAACAGAAACAACATTTCCTCCTGCTCTCCCCGAAACAGGGAGCTTCCTCTTGGTTCAGGCACCAACAGCTCAGTAGCAGCCACGAGAGGAACCGCAGCACTGCAAACCGGCGGGGTGACGCTTAAGGTCACAGACATGTGAGGACAGGGCTGCCGAGTCAGGGAGCAGCACAGGGCTGCAAAACCAGACTCCCTTTCCCTATACAAATAGCAGCACGGGATTTACGTGCAGCAGGGGTTCCCAAAGGACGACACAGATACTGCTAATCCCCAGCGGGCAGCTCTCAGTGCAGGGCTGGAGCTCCAGTGCCTGTGCTGGTACAGCACGAGGAGTCTGTGGAGCCCACGCTAAGGCAGGCTGCTACCACTATAACCACACCCTTATCTGTGCATCTTGATGCACAGCTCCTGCCTCCAGCTTCCTCAAAGCACCACAGCCGCTGTGTTTATGGCTCACTAGGCTATGCTGTTTTGTCTTTTGGGAAATGAAATCTTCCAAAACTCCATCGTGGTTCTTGGCGAGTGAGTGCCCTTCCCAGAACAAGCACATCTTTCTCAGGAGACAGGAAAAAGTGAGAGACATTACTCCTACTCTGCTGGTGAAGGAGTTCCTGTCCTTGCTGAAGTTTCTTTAACCAGTTACATACCTTCTAAACCCACTGAAGTGTTTCCAAAAACATCTCCTGAAACAGACCAAGCCAACAGGCCAGTTCCAACTCATTTTCCCTTATAAGTATACAACGTGAAACAGCCCCAGCCCTGTTCTCATCACCTCTTCCCCTCCTCCCCAGGATGTCTCACTTCTGTAACCCTCTGTCATAGCGAAACTGATCTACAAAGAGCAAGCCTGGAACAGTAACAGACTAATTACCCCCCTCAATTAAGACTAAAAAGCACAGCTGCCCCAGGTCTCTGCTACACGGCACCAGAGATGGAGGTCTGCCATGGCACTGCCCTATGGCACTGACTCCCACTGCCAAACAGAGCCTGCCTTGATTTCCTCTCCTGGCCAGGACAGTAACAGCAGGGAGACAGGACCAGAAGTTGTCCAGAGAAACATACACACAGGATTAAAGCTCTACCTATTGCACAGCAATTATATATGACTTGCTTAAAAAGAAAAAAATCAAACATGTCCGTGCTCAATTCTTGTTAATACTTCCAAAGCAAGTCAACATTTGGGTTCAAATTTAACCATTCCTTGATTAAACATGTCAGAAAAGACTCTAGGGAAGAACTATCCAGTCAGTCCAACTAAAGTCTGAGTCATGCTGGTAGGTCTTTTGCTAGTTTCACTGCAAGTCTGTTGCAAATGCTTTCACCAAAGGAGTCAGAGTCAGTCATCCAACACACAAGAGCCTAATGCAATAGGACTGCTTTTTCAATACATTAATCTTCAGTACGGTGTCTTTCAGCAACTTCTGATGTGAATGGGCATAACAGCATCTACAAAGGGCATCTACTGGGGTAGACTGTAAGGAGAGGAAAAATAAAATCTAGTTAGAACAGAATATGGATGAAAACTGAAAGGCATGTAAGATGGGCTCACGCCTTTATTATTGAAGCTTCCTGACAGCTGCCTCATACCCCAGCCCTGAAAACACACCATCGAGTCTTCTTTTTGTTTTTTTTTGCTTACAAGAAGGCACAGGCTTAACAAACAAGCCTGATGCTGGGGGCTTTTTGCTCATCGATTCAAACCGGAAACATCATGCTGTCAGGATCCAGTAATAAAACCTATCCTTCTATACATTGTGTAACATCAGCAGATGCCTTTGTACTCTGATTACAACCAGCCCGAGCTTGGCTGCGCAGAAACATTAAGGAATGAGTATTTTCGTCACGTTCAGAGCGTGCCATAAACACGGAACAGCAGCTTCTCCGAGCGCCCCGGTCTCCGCAGCAGCGTTTTGCCGGTGCCGAGGACAAACCGCTCGTTGTTTGGGCCGCCGGGGCGAAGCAGGGCCGGGTTCCGGGAGCCGCGGGTGCCGGCGGGAAGCGCAGGGCTACTGCCGCAGGAGCCCGGGCCAATCAGGAGTGCCTGACTGAGATCGCACCAAAGTAGGTAGTGAAAAACCCTCGATG
>WEIV01007292.1:29592-68933 GCA_013390005.1 Calyptomena viridis
GGCCCTGCCAGGGCCGGCCGGGACCCCGCTCCGCCGGCCCCGGCTGGAGCCCGCAGCGCCGGGGGTGGGCAAAGGCGGGGAAGCGGAACCCGCGGAGGGGAAGCGCTGAGCGTAACAAGCAGGGTTTCGCAGCGGCCGCTCGAGGAAGCTTAAATTTTAAGGTAGTTGCTGCAAGGACTTGTTTGGTTTTTTTGGTGGGTTTTTTTTGTTTAGTTGGTTTGGTTTTCTTTTGTTTTGCTGCTCCATACAGTGCTGGAAACATTTTATCTAAGCCTTGATCCTGGAAACATAGAAACGTATCAAGCATACACACCGACTTGCTTTGTGTTTTGTATCTTCCGTAAAAAAAGCGTCAGGGGACTCCTAGCATAAATGGGGCGGAATAGACCAAAGGCCCGTTCGACTTCCTGGTGGCTCATTCTGTTTGCCTATGCTCCGAGTTTGCATTCTCGTTTAACTCGGGCAACTGAGGCTGGCAAATTTGCTTGAATTATTAGCTCATGCAGTCCTAACTGCTGTCCTGTTTTTGCTTGAGTCGTGCACAAGCACTTGTCCAACAACACACACGAGTGTGTTTTGATGCACTCGCCTGTATTAGAGGTGTTGTGTGTTGAGGCCTTGCCGTGGTATTTCCCATTAGTTTATTGAACACGTGGTATACCCGGTAAATGTGCTATTAGTCCATATAGGGCTGGCAGACAGGATGTACTACTAATCTCCCTGCTTCCTCTAACACTAAGTTGGAGCATCTCTGGCTGTTCTGCAGTGTGGAGCAGAGCTGTTAAGAAGTCTGATGAGACTTGCAACTCTTGTTTAAAACAGGCTTGTCTCAACAAGCCAGCTACCACCTCTGCAGTATGCAAACCTAGTTTAGAGTTGACTGCTCAGTGTGTCAGGCTTTGGAAC
Organism: Calyptomena viridis; assembly: GCA_013390005.1. Taxonomy (NCBI): domain Eukaryota; kingdom Metazoa; phylum Chordata; class Aves; order Passeriformes; family Eurylaimidae; genus Calyptomena; species Calyptomena viridis. Next base: position 30,499 of record WEIV01007292.1, read on the forward strand.
CAGAGAATTCCCCAGTCAGTCAAAGTTAGCATTTCTTACAGTGATCTCCTTTTTGCAAGAGGGTCTGGGTTGGCTTTTTTGAGATGCTGCAAATGAACTTGCTTTTGGGCAGAGTGTAAGCCTTCTGGCAAAGTACAGTAATGCCAGCAGGAGGGCATCGTTTGGTATCAAAAGAGCATTGGATTTTCAGCTTTTGTGTCTTGCCACAAGGTTCAGTTTCTTTGCGACTGGATTAAATGAGTCCACGGTCTTTGGAGGACCGTGCAAATTATTTTTCTTGGTTGTTTGTCAATACTATTCACAAACCTGTGTAATTACAAGGTACACATGCCTCATATACAAGATGACAGGCTCATGACAATTGGTAGTGTGGGTGTCTGGCGTGTTCCTGCTCGCCTTGTCAGAATTGCTATCCAAGAGGCTCCTGCCGGGTGCAAGGGCTGACCTGAGTGGTGCCATGCGGGAGAGCCTGGAGACAGTCAGGACTTGTGTGTGGAGCTGTTGGGAGCCTTTCACTCGCCTGGCTGTTGTATTCACACAGTGTTCAGGAAGGGTCCCTCAGTAATCAGTATCTGAGATGCCCAGAGCAGGCCTTCAAAGCCTGTTTTTGAGGGTGACATTTAAGCTTTAGGTTGCTGTAGGTGCCTGGAGGGCTACAAGAAAATTCTTACAGGCGTTTTGGCTCATAATAGCTGATTTCTGTGCTGAATGTGTTTCTAAGAAGCTTCGCTTTTCTGCAAGAGCCCTGTTCCATACCAACTTACCCACCTGCATTACCTTAAAAACTTGCATTTCAGCACAGGAATGGGTGCTACTCAGAACTTCTGCCCTGCTACTGACTGCCACAGTTCCTGTTTCTCAGCTGTATTGCTGGGATTGCCTTTTGTGGGTATTGCTTGTTCTACCTACCTTGATAATTAAACTGGGAGTGAACTTCATGATAACTCGGAGAAGGAGATAATTTCCTCTTTGGCTGAAAGCTGAGGAAATAACCTCCAAGAATTCAAGGGATAGTTTTTTCTTATTTTGTGGATAATTGCCTTCTTACTCATCTTCTTGTCCGTTCTTACTGTTGGGGAAAAAAGAAAAGCTGAATAGACTTTTGATTCTGCCTCCCTGCTCCCTCCCCCACCAAAAGAGACCAAATAATGCAAAATAAAACACTTGAGTCTAGCTGGCAAGATCTGTCTACAAGTGATACACACATAGCTCTGTACTTCTTGCTGGTTTATGATGTGCAAATAATAGCTTCTTACACAACAGCAGTAGAAGACAATTAGTTATGTTTTCTGTCATGCTTCGGATCTGAACTGAAGCTTTGCACTTTCAGACTGTCCCCTGTAAAACAGAGGTGTCTGTCTAGCTATAGGTAGGAGGGGATGTGGAAGGGAAGTCACTGGTGTTCCCGCACTGTTTCTAGTCTTTGGGATGAAATTAAAGTAGTTGTGCTTTTCCTACTCAGTAAAGTGGGGGTGGTAGTATCAGATGTGTTTTCTTGTCAAATAACAGATTAAAAGCAAAGCAGTATTTAAGATCGTGGTAATTTTGACCACCTACATTTTTAGTTGGCTTGTCAGAGGCTTGATTTGGCAAAATTTTTTTCTAGCCAGACTGTGACCTTCCTTTCCACTAGGTACTCCCACAACTGCCTTAGCTTAGTTTTCCCTTAAAGGTCTCAATTGCGATGATGTCTCAGGGCATTCTGTGGTGTGGCACTGAAAGGGACAGCTCTGAAGGGTGCTGCCCCTGACCAGTTGGGTGGTAGTAATTTAAACTGAAAAAGTATTAGTTGCAGAGATGTACTATGACACATTAGTGAGTCAGATGGAAATGCCACATGGTTACACAAGCAGTTCTGGCAGTGGCAGGGAATTTCGAAGGTAGATTGGAGGGATGGTATGCCAAGCATAAGGGAAGCAGTGTTTGCTGAAGAAACTAAGACCAAATATGTGCCAATAATGTGACTGGTAAACATGGGAGCATGGTGTTCTCAAATCTGCCCTTGCAATTAAACAGGGCATACTGTAATAAAGTTCTTGGTGTTAAATTCTGGAAAATTTTATGATGCTTTTCCAAGGAGCAAAACTTTCCACTTGAGTAGTACTACCCTTTTGTATACAATGTGTGTATGTGGTTCCCAGACAGAACAAGTCAAGAACTGGTTCTTGAAATGTTTCTGTAGATAGTGCATGCACAGCCACCTCTGTGCAGAGATCTTGGGTTGTAATCACAGGAGAGAAATCCAACACTCTAAAATTGGTCAAGACTTAAAAAACTAATTTAGTCTTTCAAACTTGTCTTGAGGCAAACTAGTTCATTAAAGTCTTCTTGGCTGTATTACAGTTGAGGAGGAAACAAAAACTCTTCGTGGGTAAAATATTTTAAATATTCGAGGAAAATACTGGAGTTCACAGCACTTCCTAACAAAAGAGAGGGCAAATTTCGCTGTATCAAAGTAGTGTTTCAGTGCAGACTTGCTACAAATCCAGTTTATCGGGTATCTGTCATGTGTCTCGCTCCTGAAATGGCTTTCTGTATGTGGGGATTTTGAGAAAACTTTGGATTATTCTTCAGTCCTCCCCAATTTAGATTAAATTTCAGTTCAGGTACTGGGCAGTGGAGGCCAAATGTTGGAAGCTGTTGGTGAAGGCAGCTGGGTATGGCTCTTGCCATGGAAGCGTGCTAGACAGAAGGCTCACTTTTTGGGCTGCCCTGTGTAAGGAGGGCATTCTACGCCTGCAAGACTTGTGCAGTGCTTTGCACTTGAGGCAGGAACAGTGGCTTTGTGTAGGGAATAAGAGCCACTGTGTTACTGCAGCACATGCTGACAAGGCATTTAATGCAATCATTACCTCATGTGCCTGCAGCAGTCTGTGGGAAAGTACAATGGGGATACTGGTATAAGTGCCCCGGAATAATGTATGAGGAGCTCGGAGCTCGGCCTGCAAGAGTTTCCATTCGCAATAGTTGTGTGGAGGTGCTGAGGGAGAACTCATTTTTGCTGATTCTCTCAGAGAAACTCACTCTGTCTGCTCTTGCCTGAATGTCCCCCCGAATATGGTGTACTGGCATCATTTTTCCATCTGGTAATTAGGTGGCTTGCCTGCTTGCTGCTGCCTTATTTCAGTGAGGTTAGCGGGCCCTGCAGTTGAGGGTCTGTCCCCCTACAACGAAATGTCACCAGCTCATTCATGGTATGACACAAGTACCTGCAGGATGTAGTGCTTAATGAACAGGGACCTGTGTACCAGTCCAGAGCTGGATAACTGCTTTTGTACTGGAAAAGGAACAGACCCAGACTAACTGCTGTAGCTCAACAGCGTTCAAGCCAGAATGCACAAAATAATAATGTGCTGTATTGAATCCTCCAAGCAGAGCAGTATCTGGCCAAAAAGGGAGAATCCAGACTAACAAATAAACATTTACTCTGTCATTACTGGTAGGGTGGAGGCTTCTCACCAGCTCTTCTGGACAAGATAGCAGAGATGAGGTTAAAATGTTGACTGAGGACATGTACTTAGAATATGGCATTTCTCCTTGTTCAAGTGCTCCAGTCATCCTGTTGATGTTCTATGCAGAATGGTTTCAACCACCTCCCAACAAAAGCTGCCTAGAGTTTGAGGTTTTTTACTTTTTAAGTGTGTTTTTGAAGCCAGTTGTGGCTGGTACAAGCCCAGGGTTGAAAAGCGAGTCCTAGGGTTGCAATAGTAGATCCTCCTTTTGGGAGCAGTTGTTTCATTGCACTGTGAATTTATGGGTTCGTTTCAACTCATACTGTGATACAGCGATAGGGTTTTCTCAGATGGAACGAATCTGCATTGTCCCTAGCAACATAATGGCTGCTAGTGTCAGCCTGTGTGATGAATCCAGCGGCTGTGAAAATGAGTAGCACCAGCTACTAACAGCTTTTTGCTTTGGAAAGCTAAAAAATCCAGTTCTCACTATTGTCCCTTTGGCTTCTGGTCAGTCCCAGTTGTCAGCTGCAGTTTAACAGTGAATTTTGAGTTTCCAGACTAAATACTCAACATTTTTGGAATTTGAACTGACTGGCCAGCAATGCTCAGTTTCTTTTTAAGGAAACAAGTTGTCTCCTGACTTGGAGACATGTTTCTGACTGTGTAGTAGCACAAGCGTATGCACTTGACTGCACAGTTTGCATCAAGCTGCAGCTCTCTTGCTGCAGCATCTGGCTCTCTGCTGAGCATTAACCTCTACTTTCAAAGTTAACATGAATTGGTGCAGTGGAATTAGTTGTGTTGGAGCAAAGATGAAGAATTGGCAATGGTAGAGGTGGGTGACAGGGCTTTTATGTGATTAATAGCCCCATTCTCGTGCTAGTTCAGCCTCTGTGTGCATTTCCTAAGAATCTTGAGGGGGGGGTTATGACTAAAACCCAAGTCTTAATGCCTGTTGTCAGCTACTGAGGTACCATTATAAACCTCAGGGAGGAAAAACCTCAATTTCACTATGGATTTGTCCTTAGTGAATGAAACAATGGCTCTAGTTGTTGCACTGTTTGCTTTATTGGGGCAACTTTGTATTATATTTAGAGTCTTCCCAAAGAGGCTCTTGCCTACACCAAACACAGGGACAGGAAGAGAAAGACCTTTATTTTTCATTAGCTCAATCACACTCTGACAAAGTGCAGTCTCTCTACGTGAAGGAGGTGACATAGGAATGAGTCACTTTGTGTCGATGTTTGCACTTTTGCTCGAATTTATTCTGGAACAGCCCTTCTCTGCTTACTTTCCTTGCCTTATTGATGATATGCAGACTGACTTGCCGTTCTCCTATCCCAAAGTAATGCAAGGAATTCTGGATAGGGTACCCCTAATAGACAATCTTGAGGGAAGTCCCCTTGTTTTTGTGTAAACCCTGAAAGAGCACCATTCTCATACTAGAGAAAAGCTGCTGTCTCGGATTCACTGCTGTATGAGATTGCCCTGGTTTTCTGTGACCAGCACTCAGGAGATCTAAATACCAAACTCCATGGTAATGGATTGTGGCAGCTGTGCCACCTCTGCTCACTGCTATGCCAACCACTCCAAGTTGCAGGAGAGATGTTGGTAGAAAGAGGAGAATCTGGGCTCATCTGAGGTCCTTCATAGTAGGTGTTAGTCGATGCTTTAAAAAAACCACACACATTAAGTAATTGTCCAATCCATAACACTCTCTCTAGGACAGTCTGTTTGAAAACTAGAACTGAGCATTTCCCCTGCACCTCCGATCTCCCTGATTTAGTAACTGAACTATCTTGTTTCTTTAAGATGCAAAGTTAATCTGTTGAGCTCACATTTGGGGGCTGAAGGTAAGGAATGAGAGTTTTCAGTTGGTGTATCTCACATGGTGCTGTACCTGACTGCTAGTACTGCTGACTGTGCTCGTGGCAGTGACGTGTGGCAGTTTACACAGAGGGAGGAAGGCAATTTTCCTTCAGAGATATGAATTGCCATATCTGGGGATAGTGTCATTTGAATTTGGAAGACCAAAAACCAGTGCGGGAAGAAGCAGTATTCTAAAGGAATGTCACTGTTTACACTGCATACAGCATTTTGAACAGATTGAGTATTGGACAGGCTTCAGTTTGGTCTTTACTACTCTGGCCATGGTGTCTTTGCAGCAGTGTTAGCTGCTTCCCATATCTGCAGTATTCACTATTGCACAGCTGCTTTTAAGCTCTCCAACTTTGCTGCGCTCTGAGAACAACACTCAGATGCAAATGCTTCTATTCTGCCACATATTTTTTTTCCTCTGTCTTATTCCCAAAAAAGCAACAGACTGAAAATGCAGTTCAGTCTTTTATCATTCTTGCTTGGTTTTGTCCTCTTTGTTTTGTGCTGCTGCCTTTTACATTGGGTTGATAATGGCTGCATGTGCACCTCCTATTACAGCAAACACAGGGGGATATGATACCACTAACTGCAGTTTCCCATCAGCCTTCAAGGGAGGGGAAAAAGTTGAGAAGGCAGGCAGCTGGCTTTAAAAACTGATGGAAGAGCTTGCAAGTTCTCCCTTTTAAAATACTGAATTGAGAGCAACTTCTGAAAGTTGGCTTGTTTAGCTAAAAACTGTACCACTGCAGTCCCAGTACCCCACTATCACTCTCTTGATCTCTAAACTGAGTCTACACAACGGGCGTGGAATTTGGCCAGTTTTACCTCTGTTCCTAAAGCTGCTAGCAGGCAGAAATGGCTAGAAATGGCTAGGACACTGTATGCAGAAGATCCTTGTGGGCTTAATTGTCTAGCCAGCCTGAAATGGGTAACAAAATTGAGCTGCTGTAATGCCAAAGGATCTGCCACAGCTGCATCTCGGAGAACAAGGGGTGGACATAAATGCACATAAAATGCACATAAAACTCCCCCAAGCCAATGTTCTAATGTAAGTAGGATTGTGCCGCCTTTGGAATAGTTTTGGTTTGGGCAGCTGGCTGTGGGCAGCAGTGAGACTCCAGATTCTTTATTTGGCTTTGGAAAAGATGGTCTGCAGCCTTTTCTGAGGAGACTCTCAGGCCACTAGTGACTATTGCCAGTATCTATTGTCTTCTAGTCTCAGCTTTAAGGCAGCACAGTAATGTAGTTGTGAAAATTTGGGGTGGTAGCCCTAAGGGTGTTTGCTCATGTCTTTGCAGGCATCTGGAGTACAAGTTGCTGATGAAGTTTGCCGTATCTTCTATGACATGAAAGTGCGGAAGTGCTCTACACCCGAGGAGATTAAGAAGAGGAAGAAGGCTGTCATCTTCTGCCTCAGTCCAGACAAAAAGTGCATTATTGTGGAAGAAGGCAAAGAGATTCTGGTAGGAGATGTCGGTGTGACGGTTACCGACCCTTTCAAGCACTTTGTGCAGATGCTTCCCGAGAAGGATTGCCGTTATGCCTTGTATGATGCAAGCTTCGAGACCAAGGAATCCAAAAAAGAAGAGCTGATGTTTTTCTTGTGGTAAGCCATCTTCCCAACTGACTCATTCCTAACATGCAGTCAGAGCACTGTTGGTGAGACCTCTGATCATCTGCATTGTCAGGCTGGCAAGATGGCAGGCTTAAAGTGAGCTGGGCAGCCTGATGCTTGTATTCTGAGCTGTGAGAAGTTTCACTTGTTCATGGTGGGTAGGATACTGCTTCTGACTGCTGGACAATCAGTGTCACTAATTGCACTCTCTTTGGCATATCCCACTAGGGCACCAGAACAAGCACCTCTCAAAAGTAAGATGATCTACGCAAGCTCCAAGGATGCAATCAAAAAGAAGTTTCAAGGTACGTAAAACAGCTAATGCTCCTAGCTCTGCCATGCCCCTGGAATACTTACACAGCAAGGCTTAATTGTTGGCTAATGGGTTTGGGTGTTGTGTTGTTGTTTTGAGATACTAGTGAGAGGTGAAATGCCATATGACAGAGCTAAAGTGAGGTCTAGCTAAAATTTACACTGTCTTGGCTGTAAATTTTAGGGGCACTAGAACTGTGCTCAGAACAAGAGCAGGTTTTGCAGTGTGTGATGCCACACTGTATGGTGCAGATGTGCTGCTCTGTACAAGCTAGAAACCACTAGATTCATAACACAAAGCTGGATTTTGTGCAGAGCTGCCTCCTTGGCAGAGGATTTTCAGCCCTGTGTCTGTTGAAACACACAATCTCAAACTTACTGCACTGTATTAGTAGTAATTAACAATTCACTTGATTCAGAGGTGCAGTTGTTATTACTCATTACAGAAGGCATTGCATCTCCAAGTGCAGAAGGGTAGTTCTGCCTGTCAGGCACCAAGGAGTAAACACCTTGCTGCAGCATCCAGAAATTTCATGTTAAGTCAGTGTGGCTCTTAGCCAGGCAACACTGCCCCCTGTTAAGTTCCTTGTGCTGTGCTGGGCCAAAATCCTGCAGTGTACAAGACTGACAGGATCCCTGAGCAGCAGTGTCAGCCTTCACAGGACAGCTTGCCCAGGGACTGGAGCTATCCAGGGAGACTTGTGTGCTGCACATGTGGAAGGTGGGAAAAAAAGAAACCCTGAAGAAATGCTGCTTTTCACCACATAAGAGAGGCATGGGCTGGGATCCCTACCCTTCAAAAAAAGAAAACACTGTTGATTCCTTAGACTGGCTTTCTAGTTTCTGGCTCTTGGGTTCTCACTGTGATGATTTCACCCACCTCTGCAGAGCCAGCAGGAGCTGAGTCAGCCATCTCAGTGTGCCTGTGTAGCTCCCTCCCCAGCTATATCCAGGGCAGCACGAGACATCAGAAAGTCACTTGTAAGAGCCTGCAATGAAAGGCCAACAGTCTGAGCATTGATCTAGTGACAAACTTCTCCCTACACGTCCCTACACTGACATTTGGTGTGTAGCCAGATGTCTCCTGTGACGTATCAGGGACAAAACATCCAATTTCTTAAGCTGAGGCAGGGCTTGTCTGCTTGAGTGACTTGGATTGCTTCTTCTAATGTTACTACCAAGTATGTTTCTTGGACTGATTATCAGCATGTTGAAATACTGCATTATTGAGTGTTTTGCCTCTTTTTTTAGGCATAAAGCATGAATGCCAAGCAAATGGGCCAGAGGACCTCAACCGAGCTTGCATTGCTGAGAAGCTAGGAGGCTCCCTAGTCGTAGCTTTTGAAGGAAGTCCTGTGTAGATGTCATACAGTGCCACAACTCTACAAGCATTCCATGTTTTAATATATCAATTATATAAAGCAAACATTCTAGGCAAGGGTTTCACTAACAGTAGGGAAGCTGTCTTGTAGAATAAAGTAGATTTTGGAGATGTAGCTCATATGTACAAATGACCCTAAATAAATCAAATTAAGGATTTACCTTGGTGTATTAATATTTGCATTGGTTGTCCAGCCCAATACTGTTCCCAATGGATTAACACTAAAGGTCTCAAAAAAAATTGAGCAGTGTATCATGAAAGGGGGGGGAGGTGAGAACAATCTGGTTCCTGTTCTTGCTTTTTTAAATTGTAACAAGCAAAATTCAATCAGTTGTTTTGAGGCTACTGGCCAAATTGCCAAACTCAAACTTTTCCCCTGTAACTGTTTAAGACAAAACCTGTAGTTAAACTTAGGCTAAAGCAACCTGTGTTGACACCAAAACTGGGTTAAATTTTTAGTGCTTGCAGTTGCAGAGCTGTACTAAAAAAGCCGAATTCTGAAGCTAGAGAGAAAACAGACACACTTTTCAGAGAAATAGTCTGAATCCCCTCCCTTGTAAACTCCTGGTACAGTAATAATATTTAAAGGTTCAGTTGTTCTGTAGGTTCAATTTCCTTGTTATGAAGTGTCTTGAGGTCTGTTTCAGCCTGAGTGATTCTATAGAAATTGCTTTTTCTGTTAGTGTAGTTTAATTTAGAACTACCTTACTTTCTCTAAGACACACTTACTACTGGATCAGATGCTTCTGAGGCTTTTATAAATGCAGATTCTTATATCGGAGCTCTTCAATTATGGGTAGCAAAATGAAAAGGAACCACAACTTAAGAAGTGGTATTTTCAACCCCAGTCTTTGGTCACTTGGTCCATTTGTCCATAATTACTATTGATTTAACTTAGTAGAACCAATCAGCCTGACTAATATGGCTTGATCTGGGCTTTTTGTCTGTTAGCTTCTTTAATTCTGTAGAAATGCATGGAAATATCACCTACTAGAAAGTTTGACCTGAAATGCCTTTTGTATGGGGGGTAGAAAACGTTCCTGTGCCAGCTGCAGAGATCTTAAAAGCTTCCATGTTTCACCAGTGGTTGATTAAAGCTGTTTCCTTTGTGTAATGTGTACATGGGAGTTGCATAGAGTTTTCTTGTATGTCTGTAGAGAAAAAGAAAAAAAAAACAACAAAACAAAACCCTTAGCCTCCAGTGCGTTACTGTGATATGTTCTGTGTGTGCCAAATTTGAACAGCCTAAATAAATGGGCTTGCCCTCCCCTGGGTCAGTGACTGATTCCTCTCCAGCCTCAGGATTAGCCCTCCTGCAGCAGGGCTGGCTGGGCACACCAGTGCCCTGTGTGAGCTGGGGTGCCTTCTGCAGCTGCTGCCCTGTGCTGCTCTCGGGGCAGCAGGAAGGGGGGAACAGGCTGGAAGGAAGATCTGGAGGCAGAGGGAGTTGGGGGTGGAAGCGGGTTTTTCTCTGCAGTGTGTTCCCCTGCCCACCCCAGTACCCCTCTCTGGTGAGTGCCTGCCTGCTGCAGGCTCCAGCTCCTGAACAGCACCTGCTCTCTGCTTTCCAGGCTTTGGACCCAAATTTCCATGGATTGGGGAGCTTCCTGGGAAACATCTCCCTGTTTGCAGTGTGAGCAGCAGAAACCCAGCCGTGTGCCAGTTATCCTGCACTGCTTTCTGTGTGAGGACTGAGGGAGCTTTCTCTGGCCAGCCCCAGGAAGCCCAGGCAGTTACAGGCTGTCCCTTCCTCCGCAAGCTGTTCCCAGCTGTGCAGGGACAGAAAGCTGCACTGTCCTCACAGCTCCTTGGCAGAGCAGTGCCAGCACTGCCCTGGTGTATCTGCAGGGCCAGGGAAATAATGGTCCATTACCTAACTCAGCATGTGCCCTTTCTGGCCATGCTGCATGGTTAAAACCTTTAATTAGGCGGGCATTGACTGCTTGCTCTAACTTGGCACCCATGTGGGTCACAGGGTTGGGAGCACAAGGTTTTCTGATGCAAAGGGATCCACTGGAGTGAAGCTTTCTGGTTCTGAGTGAAGCAAACTGGCCTGGTTTCTGCTGGGGCTTTTAGCCTGTCTTCCACTCAACCGGGAGCCTGCTCAAGTGGGTAATTGTCCACATAAACAGCTCCTCCTTGGCTAGGTGTCTGCAGCACTGGTCTTTGTCCAAAGTCCAGGTTGAGATAAGGAAATCAGTGTGACACAGTGGGAGCGGTGCTGCCTGACAAACAAAGGCAGCTCCTAGCCAAGATCTGGGTGATAGCTGATGCCTCCAGACTGCAGGCATCTTTGAAAGGATATCTAGCCCAGGTGATACTGTGGTGAACTTCTGCCTAGGATTTCCTTCCTTGGTTAGAAAATGGAATGGGAAATGCTGCAAAAGAGGAAGGGTGTCAGACCTGTAAGGTGGAGCGTTTCTCACAACATGGAAGTCCCTCAGGTCAGGGACTTGGGTTCAAAGTGCCTTAGTCCCAGAACTCTGAGTGATAAGAGGTCTGAGGTGGCACTTTGGGCCTTGGCTAGCTAGGTGTGGTGCCACAGTTTAAGCTGATATGAGAGTCTTTTAGGACTTCTAGCAAGTCCCAAAATGCTATAATCTGGCCTCTCTGGAGCTCTCTCCTGCACTCCAGGGCTGGCAGTAACTCTTAACCTTCAGAGCTGTAATGCTTCAGGCTTGTCCACATTGTGGAGTTCGTGGGCCAAACTGTACTCCTCAAGGTTGTCCTGCTTTTGGAGGGGATGAAAAGCACAGGAAGATGTTTACTCTTGTGACTTTTTAAAGATTTCTCTCCATCACCCAGACCTTTTAAAAAGGCAAGGCAAGCAAAGAGACAACATGAGGAACACTTTCTGTAACTTGGCTCATTGGGAGAAAATGGGAAAGGGAAATTGGAGATTGGTAATTCAGGCCTAAGTGTAAACTGCAGGCAGTCTAAATGTAATTTAGCTGCTCCAACAAAGGTTAACTGGAATATCTTAAGCCTTGATAAGTCCAGGTACCCAGGCTGGAAGGTATGGCTGAATCAGCAGAAGGATCCAGCTTTCCTATGCAAAGTCACTCCAGCTGGGCAAATCCTTGATCTTTGTTAATGAAGGTTCTTGCTTGCAGTGCTGGGACTGCTGATCATACCTATGAGTCACAGGCTGACAAGTAACAAGCTTGGGTGGCTCGCCTGGAGGAAAGGAGATAATCCTGTGCGTGTTGCCCAAATGGGCAGGGACGGTGTGAAATCCTACCAGCTGTGGGGAGAGCAGGGGCTGGCTGGTCCTCAGCCCTCCATGCTCTTGGGCAAGGCTTGGGTTTCTCCCAGCCACTCAGGATGTCCTTCCACTAACCTGCTATCTTCCCTAGAAGGAAAAAGTCCCAACAGTACCGCTCCAGGTAAAAAAATCGGCTAAACATCTTTCCCCAGAGTCTTGGATTTTGTATCTTTGCTTAACAAGACCATAAACCTCTTTCTTCCTCAAACAGCCAGCTCAGCAGTGTGTCCCAGAAAGGTGTCATGTGACCCTGTGCTGAGGACACCAAATCTGCTCTTGTGAGCTTTTGGAGCCCCACCAGAACCAACCTACCCCAAAGCGTGTTCAGAACAAGGCGCACCCTCCATGCATTGGCTGTTTTGGGGTCTTTGTTACTGCTTGTGTGGGTGTGCCTGGATAGCTGCTCTACTTTGCAGAGCAGCTCACAGTAAAGGAAATAGTTGTTGCAAAAGTGAAAAACTGAAAAACCAAAGGAATTGCATCACTGTGCCTGCTGCTGCAGGGCCCTTCTTACCCATGGCTCCCTTGGGGTGATGGCCACCCTGATATGTTCGGCAGCTCCCTCTGGGCCTATGGTTTGGGTGGGGGTTTTGTGCAATCCTGATAAGAGTCCCTCATTTTTGGGGAACTTAAAAGCCGAACAAGTTAGGCATGCTGACATGTTGAGGTCACCAGTGGTCCTTGACTCGTGCATTCCTCTCCCTGTGCCACACAATCCAGAGAGACCGAAGGCTAATCCTGGCAGTGGGGCAAAGATCTTCCTCCTGAGTTTGTCCCTACAGTGTAGGGAGACTTGCTCCATCTGCTGGGAGGGGAGTGGGACACACAAGAATTGAGTCAGGATGTGGCTCTCATCCTGCTATTCCCTCAACCAGCATTCAGCAGGACCCCTTTTTCTTACCTGGTCAAAGGTGAGTCACACACTCCTGCCCCACCCTTCTCCATCATGGCCCCAAAAGCCGCACTGCTGGGGGAGGGACAGGATGTCCTGTCCTGTGGAGTCTCTGGTGTGCAATATAGGGGTTGATCACACACTGGCTTTCCCCAGGAACAAAAGGGAGGCTGGTCTGCCCCTCATCGTCTTTCCAGAGCTCGGCTCTTCCCACACTCTGGAGGGACCAAGTGCTTTGAGGGCCTTTTTTCTCTCTCAAATTCCCACTGATGTCAGCACTGGGCTCAGCAGCTTTATTGTGGGGAGACAGGCACCAAGCTGTCACACGGCCTCTGCCATTTACTAAGAAACCAGCTTGAAAATAAAGACAGAGAAATTGAAAAAACGAAACAAAACAAGGAAAGGAAAAAAAAAAGAGAAAAAGGAAAAAACAACTAGAAAACCACAAGATGTGGAGAGCCTGACAGTGACCAAGGGCCACCCCACAGCACCGGCAGGGGTCACAGAGGAGCACCAAGGTATGGAGCAAGCAGGAGGAATGGTCCCCACAGGGCTGGTGTGGCTCACCCCACCGTGCCCTCCCCACCACACAGCCAGGGAGCTGCCTCCGGGCCCCTGCTGCCATGGTGAGGGTGGCAATCCCTCTGCCATCCCTCACACGGGGAGCCCAGCCCTGCACTGGCAGCATGAAAACTCACAGTAGGAAGAGTTTCTTTCCTTGGCTTGTAGGGAATCAAAAACAGAGGAAACAGCTTTTGTGACACAGCGGGCAAGAGGAGAATAAAGAATATGCTCCTGGCCAAAGGAGAGTCCTTCAGTGGCCCCAAAGACCTACCTGGCTTGCAAGCTTAAAAAACAAACAAAACATCAGAAAAATAAAGCAAGGACAAGCTCTTTTCACTACCTCGTTTTAATTGCATCGAAACCCAGAAATACACAAAAGGATACATGCCAAGAGCCACCTATCAAAGAGTGGCATCCTTCCATGGTGGGTCTTACTTTCACACCTCTTTCACTCAAAAGAAAAAAAAAAGGGAAAAATATAATAATTGCATCAGTTGATGTATAAACACAGTCTTCCCTTTTCACATATTTGTGGATTCTGGTGCAACAGGAGGGTGAAGCCCCAGCGCCTGCTCTGGCATTATCAGAGCAGCTCCCTGGGAAATGAAGAGTTGTACAAAACAGTATGAAGATTTTCTTAAAAACTGCAGTGTTTACTGGTTGGTTTTTTTTGGAGTTTTTTGTATATATTTTTTTAAGTCTCAAAATTAGGTTTTGGGTCACTAGTGGCTTGTATCTTTTATCTACAGTAAATTTAGCATTATTTTTAGGAATGTGTAAGGCATTTTGGTAAGTTGAACAGTAAGGTCTAGGTCGCAGAGTCATCAGACTGAAGTCCCTTCCTTTGAACTGTCTTCTTTCCCCTGGAGAAGAAAAAAAGAGGTGGGTTACTCAGATGGGTCTCAACCTTATTCTCATGGCAGCTCAAGCCCCAAAGCATTTCACAGACAGGCCTGGTCCTGCCCTTTGGGCAGGGAGAACCATGAGCAGCATCTCATGTGGCCACAGGGCTTCCCAAAAGAAACCAAAAATGTTTTATGGCAGTAAGGGCCACCTTGGCTCCAATTTTAAACCACTGCCTGATGTGCACTTCCCCAGGGCCTCCACTGGTATCAAGGGGAGGGATGGCCATGGACTCCAACAAGTACCGTTTCCTGAAGCTGTTCTTTCAATTTCTTCACTGTCTCTCTCTCTTTGGCCAGTTGGTCCTGAGTAACCTTCAGTAGCTCCTGTAGTTTTGTTGCTGCCTGGCCCAGGTCCTTTGTTAATTTCTTTTCTTTTTCAAGTCTTTCCTACATGGGAGTCAAAAGAAAGCACTACCTGAGCCACCCTTTTCTATCTGATGACCTTCCCCCCCTGCAAAACACCTCAGGTCACCTCGAGTCTGGACCAAGTTGCCTCAGTAGCCACAAGCCAGAGGAGCACCCAGTTCCCTCAGAGAGAATAAGCATCACCCCACCAGCTACAGCTCACTCTGGCACCTCATCTGGAGATGCCATGGGAATTGGAGGGTTTCTCAGTACATGAGAAGCCCGGGCTGTGAGAGGGTTTGCTGAGGGCATCACACTTATCTTGGCCAAGACAGATGCAGTGGCTGTGACTTGCACCCTGCTGTCCTTCACCATGATGGAGCTCTCAGCTATCTCCCCACAGGGTAACCATTGACCTTGCCCCACTATCCTCAACAATTACTTTTGGTATCTTGGCACAGACAAATCACCTTGAGATGCTGGGCCTCCTCCGTGTCTGAAGCTGCTGCATTTTCAGATAGTCTCAGCTTTTCCAGCTCTGCTTGCAAACTGCATGCTGAGCTCTGGGCCTGGAAGGGGACACATACTACTCGGTAAGCACAGAAGCTAATGGTGGCAAACATCTCCCACCCCAAGTCCCCAGTGGGTGTGTCCCAGCCATCATCAGTTGGATGCTGAACATAATGCATTCCTTGTGCTGATCCAGCTTCCACCAGGAAAGTGGCATTTCTTGCCAGGAATAGCATGAAACCCAGCTAGAGCCCTTAACCCTCAAGGGAAAGAGCTGGCAAAAGACATGGGGGGACTGGGAGAGGGGCAATTTGAGGGGCCAGTGATGCCACATGGCTTTAGCGCAGCTGCTGCAAGAAGTTCTTCACAAGTGTCAGGGAATGCAGTGGTGTCTGAGGTGCAGACAGTGATGGGGAAAAACCTTCAAATTAATTCTTGGGCTTCCTTAGCAGCCAAGAAGCCATAAAGGCTTTGCAAACCCTTGTATCCTCCTCGCCCACACCCACCTCCTCCAGCTCCCGTGCCAGCTTTTCCCGCAGCACTTGCTCCTTCTCCACTAGCGTTTCATTTTGCTCCAGCTGGGTTTTCAACTGTGTTGAGAAAAGCGGAAAACACCCAGAAATAAAATTTTAAAATTGCTCAAGTAATGAGCTAGCAGAGACATCACCAAGAAAGAGTCGCTTAGACAGAAGAAATAAAAATGGAAGCTTTCCCCAGGGCACCAAAGGGCAATAGGTTTTAGCATCCCTCTGCTGCACGAGAGCTGGAAGGATGCTGGTGCCTAGGGCTTGGCTTTGCAGTGCCAAATTTTGCTTGCTCCTCTGGCATCAGCTGGGACACGGGATGAGAGGCATCCCATAGAGGAGGATGTGCCTGGCAGGTCCCCGTGCCTGGGAGAAGGCTCCACAGTTAACAGGATTAAAGGAGAAATACAGAGCCCAGCTTCTGGCAAGAGACACCAGCCTGAAAGGAAACAGCTGCTGCTAATGCCCTCAGCCCAGCTCCAGCAAGATTTATTGAGTCTCTGTAATTCTAATCCCCACCAGCTGGGAAGGGATCCTAGCACAGCTCTGTTGGGGTGTCCCCTTCCTCCAAGGAAACCCAAGTCCCAAACCCAACAGGGAATCATCACATGGCAATATTGGCCCAAGGGCTTGCAGCATGCCCTGCCTTCATCCACCCAAATCTTGCCAGCCTGACGCCAAGACAGAGGGCTCCCAAGGGGAACAACCTGATGAAAGCTGGCTGGTGGTATGTTCCCAGTGGGAACAGGACACATTTGAAGGGATGGGGGGCTGGCTTCTCCCCAACACACAGAACGGGAGACAACACAGCTGCGACAGCCCTGAGTGAAGCCATGTGCAGTTTTCCATGCAGTTAGAGATGGTGAGTTAGGACACAGGACATGGTTAAGGGTCAGTGTCTATACAGGCAGTGGTCTCACCGCTAACCTAACCTTGAGGGGAGCAGGCTCACTTGGGTCAGCTTGTAACCCTGCTATTTCTCCATCCTGTACATGGCTCTTCATCTCACTCAACTGCTGCCTGACCTGGAGGGAGGATCATCAAGCCTGGCTCAGTTACACATCCCTGTTCTGCAGCCTTTACATAACCCACAAGGACCTACAAATAAAGCCTGACAGCTTTTTTACTTGCACGCGAGCTGAAATGTTTGGAAAACAACCTCAGTTTCTGCTAGATGCAGGACAGTGGTACCTAACCTGAACAGCATGAGGCACAACAGCTCCTAGAGGTGCAGAACACAGGTTCGTGCCTCATCTGTTCTGCTTTGATCCCTCGCACCTTGGTTTAGAACCACTCCTTGAGGGTTGGCACTCACATAGTCGAGGTGTTAAATAAATCAAGGCAGGGTGGCAGGTCCCATTTCGCCATCGATCACACCTGACTAAGGCTAATGATGACCTCACACCAATGTCCCCTTGGGAGCAAGGGAACTACATCAGTTTGCTAGTGGTCGTGAGGCTGGGAAGAGTCACAGTANGAGTGAGCTAGCCAGTAGTGGATGTGAGGCTGGGAAGAGTCACAGTAGTCAAGAATGAGAGAAGTACCATCAACGATTTTAAAAACAATCTCCTGAGTGTCTCACAATCAAAGTATGGATTTAAAAACTAGAGCACGCATGGTTTTGATACATTTGCTAGCTCTCCTGGCCCTGTATTATCCCAGTCCTCTCCTTGCCACTTACCTACAGAAACCTAGCCCCATCCTTCAGCTCTGAGTGATCCATACCCAAGGAGTGCACAACCTCAGTCCTCCATCCAGAGGTGGATGCATGGATGCTTAAGGCATGCAAAGCCCTGCTCCAGGGTGGTGTTAGGGTAACCAGTGTCCAGTGTTGGGGCACCTTGTTTTTTCTGCTACACACCAGCTTGTGCAAACTGCTCTCCCTTCTTTCTCACCCTCAACACCAGAGGAAATACAGGCAAATAAAAATCTTCTCCTGTGTCTCAAACATTCCCTCTGAAAGTCTGGTGCCTGGCAGCACCAGGTTCCCCTGTGCACTGACTGTGCCTTCCTCCCCTCCCTGAATTTGCAGGAGGGGTGCTTGGCCCCACGGCTGGGTTTGCAAACCAGCCCCAGGCAGAGCATTGAGGCAGCTCTGGGGTCCCCCCTTACCAGTGCCAGCTCCTTGCTCTGCTTCTGTGTTTCAGTCTTTGCTGCCTCCAGCTGCTCCTGAGACTCTGACAAGAGCTGCCTCAACTGTCAAGGAGGAACAGAAAGGGAAAAAAGTCCTTTATTGTGCTTGGTTTTGGAACCCTTTGGCCTGAGGAAGCACTTTTATGATGCATCATCTTCCCAAAGATGCCATGACAGCACCACTTGCTGATGCTTGGTCAGATAGATAGACATGAGACAAGTCTGTCTCATCTGAGCTACAGAAATAACACAGGCCACTGAGGAGCAGTGCACAGCATCTCTAAACAGAGATCTCCCTGACCCATCACCTTGCCCATGGATCTCCTGACTGTAGGCATCTACAACCCAGACTGAAGCAACCACCTCCACCTGTTTTCTTCTGCTTTGCAAAGCTGCAATTCCCTGAGGCTCTTCCCAGATCACCAGGGCACTCCTCAAATCCCCAAAATGCACATAGGTGGTGAGTCAGGGTTAGAAGAAAGATGTGGTTAAGAAGGTAACAGCCACCACACTTACGACTTCAACTTCTTTTGTGTACTTTTGGCGTTCAGAGCTGGCTGTCTCCAAGTGATTTTCCAGTTGTGTTTCCAGAAGAGAGGTGTATTCCTTTAGCTGAAATAAAAGAGAGGAAAGCAGGAGAGGGTTGATTGTTTGAGGTCCAACACATCCCAAACATCCCATGGCCAAAGTCTGCCTTCCCCATGGTAATGGAGCTGGACTCAATCCAAGCACAGCGTGCATCTGTCTGGCACCTGTGCAGAGACCTTCTCCCATACCCCAAAAATATTACCTGATCTGTGTTCTGCAGATCCACTTTCAACTTCTCCACCATGCTTTCAAGGGATTTCAGCTGGAGGTGGGACTAAAGCAGAAAGGATCAGAGAAGGTCACTGAATAGTGTCTCACATGGGCACTGAGCAGCTCTTGGTCAATCAAAAACTGGCCCATGTTTCACTCCCACCTCTCCCACTTCATCCTGTACCCAAGTGTGGAAGAGACCTGATGACAAAGCAAAGCTCCACAGCAGTTCTTCCCAGGGAGGACAAGTCTAACATGCCCAGACCATAAATTGTGGAGCAAGGTAACAGCTTTTTCCTGCAGGACTTCAGCTGGTTGCAGTCAGGTTTCAACATCCGAGAAACAGACTCTGCATAAGTTTCCTACTGAAAGCACTTTTTGGTTTGGAATCAGCAAGGCAGACTTTCCAACAAGGTATCATGGACTTCACTATTAAGAGAAGCCAATCTACCAGAAAAAGCATAGGGTTTGTATTTAAGCCTGGGCTGATTTTTGAAGAGGACTCCACAGATGCTTAATTTTTTTGCACAAGGAATTCACCTCTTCTCCACTGAGAGGCAGGACTGCTCTGGGACCTGCTCTAGCCACCAGACAGTCAACTCATCACACCACCAACGGCCATGTTATCCTGTGCAACCCTACACTAGCCCTCAGCAGCACTGGCACTGCAGGAGCCAGTGACAGGCTGAGAAATCAAAGATCTCTTGTACAAGAGCTCCCCCACCTCCCTGCAGTCCCAGTTAACTTCAAAACCCCATGTGACGGATGGGGAGCAGCCAGACCATGGAAAATAACTTCACCTCAGTTCCATGTTCAAGAGGCAGGAGATAACTTCAATCTGCTTTGAAGAAAAGGCATGGCCAGCCAATTCTCCCAGACTCCAGTTAAGTCACATAAGCTCAAGAAACATGCTCCCCACCAACCCCTTGGGCAACAGCAGCTCTCTTACAGCTGCTGGCTGGCTTTTTACCTAGGAAGAACAGTACCCAGAGCTAGACAGACAGCTGGACCCAAAATTATGTGCAGTACGTGGCTTGGATCTCAGCTCCCTTCTCAAGGCTCAGCAAGTGCCAAGGTCAATCCATGTTTTGAGAGTAAGCCAAGTTCTCCTGAGAATGAGAGTTGAAGAGCCCTGCATGTGCTCTTCTCCCATCTAGGCAGTGCCCACCAGCAGGGCTCCCCTGATTTCCAAGCACCAGAGCTCGGATTACTGAAGAGGTGACATGGTTTCACAACTACAGCACCTGAACCAAGGAGCTGAAGCCATTCCTCCAGCTCCACTGATAGGGTCTAGGCACAGTCCTGGAGGATCCAGGAGGAACACAGGTGCAGATTCTACATGAGGTGGGATTTTTGTCAGCTTGTTTGTTGACAGGAGGGGTAGGTTTGGGGAGAAGAGAAAGTCCCTGCGTCTCGGGGTTCAAAGTTGGCAGAATTACTTAGGGTCACCAACTGAGTTACAGCCAACAGCCCCCCTTCTCCTGGAAGTCCAGCTCCAGGAACAACACACCCAGATGTGCCACAAACACGCACCTTTTGGAGCTCCTCTTCGGAGGCTGTGAGCTTTGCTTTCCACACCTGCTCTTCCTTCTCCACACTGTTTTGCAGGTTTCGCAGCATCCCTTCCTGTTGGCAAAACCTCAGCTGAGCCCAAACCTCCTGCAGCCCCCCCACCGAGCTAAGCAGTGTCAGGGCTGGAAGCCCTGGCACACCCAAAGCCTCTCCAAGAAAAAGAACGTGTGACAGAATTAGATGCCTCAGGTGGGGCTGGGAGATCCTAATTCATGTTCTGGCTCAACCACCCTGCTCATCAGAGCCATTGCTGTGCCACATCCCAGCACCACCAGGAAGGTTTCCAACAGGAAGGCTGAAGAAGAGCTCCAGAAATTCACATTTCTCCTATTCCTCTGTCTGAGTGATAAATAGTCTTCCACATGGCAGCTCCCCCAGCATATCAAGGGATGCCCATCTCGAGTTCATGGGCAGCCTGGGCTGCCAGAAGACCTCTCAAGAGGTATTTCCAGTGGAAGGCCAACACAGCACAAAGGGCGGCAACTTACTGTCTCTGCGAGGATAGTTCTATACTGCTCACATTCTGCTTGTAAAGTGCTTTGTGTTTCCACTGCCTCTTTCAATTTAAGAGCTGAATCCTAAAAGAGAGGGAGGGACAGAGAGATGAGGAAAAAAAACACACGACCCTCCAGCAGTCCCTCACCCCTCACTTTCCAGCCCCTTCACTTACTGAGGGCTCTGTTGTAATCATCTGCTGCTTTAGCACATTCACAGTCTTCTCCTTAAACTCTTGTAGCCACATGTCATAATCCTGAGTTTGGAAAAAAGAGAATGAGGAAGAAAGAGGATGCTTAGACATCTCTCCTTCCCATGTAGTGGAGGCTCTGTGGGAGTCAGAGAAAGTCCATGCCCACCTGCTGTGGGGACACAGTAACTCCTGGGAGGGCTGAGAGCAGCATCTGCTTGGTTTGTGTCTGGAGTGCATCCAGCTGTTGGGCCAGCTCTTCCTGTAAGAGGGACAAACTGTCATGGGATGGAGGTCTTGGGCACCTGCCAGCCAGGCTGCCAACACTGGCCCTGCTCTTCTGTGCCAGCACAGGAAAAACAGCCAACACAGAAAACTGCAGATGCTGGGAACCACGAAAACGTCACTTCCAGTTCACCCATCTACCCAGTTTCCCAACCACAACCAGTACCAGGGACACACAGCCCTCAAGACACGCTTTGGAGAAGCTGGCAGGAGGGTTGGGCCAGCACTGCTCCTAAGAGAAGGCAGGCAACCCAGGGCAAGCATCCCTGGCGGCTTGGGGAAGCTGCATATTTCTGTTCCAACACTAGCACCACTGCCAGAGAAAAATGCCAGGCTCACCTTTGCTTTTGTAGCAGCAAGTAGTTTTTCCTCACACGCCTTCTCCACCGTGGTCAATGCTTCCATTGCTTTCCAGTTCTTTTCACGAAGGTCCTGCGGAGACCACACAGAGGCCAATAAGCCACACATTGTGCCCAAGGCCATGAAATTGCTTGTTGGCACTGAGGAGGATTTCAAAGCTTCCGCTTAGGAAACTGAGCAGCAGCTCATCACTTTGGTCAAGGGTCTTCCATCCCACTGCCCATGTGCATCTCTTTCCTCTCCATCTTCACAGTGGCTCAACACACCGCATTGTTCAGGTGGTGGCCTTGAGGGAGCAGGGCAGAGCTGGAAGGGAGCAGGAGCTCCAGAAGTACCCTTTGCCTGAGAACTCACAGGACAAGTGGAGGGATGCAAGGTGGCCTCCACATAACTGTTATCAGTAGAGGGAGAAGGAGCAGAGGAGCAGTGAGGTGTGAGGGAGCTTGCTCAGGGATTGCCTTAGCCCTGCCAGGTAGGATCTCTCTGGCTTACCAGGTCCTAAACCTCCCAAGAGAACAGGGGACAGACGTATCATCCCAGGAGCCCATCACCTGCTACAAGCCATCAGCTCCAGCTGCACAGCCTGCCATGGGTTTTCCTGCTCTCTGGCAGACAAGGCAATGCCTCCAGTGCTCCATGGGGCTGGAAGAGCCTCTGGCTGCACACGGAGCTATCAGTAGATGGCTATGATGGATTGTTGGTCACTCACGTACGTTGTTTTTCATCTTCTGTTGTTCCACTGCCTCTCGCAGCTCTGTGGCTTCCCTTTCCAAGGATGAGAGCTGGTTTGTGTTCTCCTGGAGTCTGGAATGGCAGGATGCAGGAGTGAGTTTCAGCATCCATTTCCCTCCTGGGTAGCAAGCTCCTGAGATGGAGATCATAGCCCTTCCTATCCCGGTCTGCTCCGGGATCTACGCACAGCAGGATGGAGAGGGAGAAGAACTAAAAACCACAGCCTATGCAATACTGGAGTGGGATCTAGTTTTCTATCACCTTATGAGCTGTAGAAAGCAAGCAAGTAGCTGGCTGGCTGTACACACAGAGGAAGAAGCAAACTGATCCAAAGGCCACAACTGAGACTGCTCCCATTCACAGCTCATTAGGCTGAGAGCCCACAGCTCTGCATTTTGGAAGTATCATCCTACTATCCTGAGTAGCCATAAATCAAGGCTGCCAACTAGACACCAGAGAGCCTGCAGCTTCCCTCCACACATCCAGATTCCCCATATGCCATGAAGGGACCCTCAGCTTGAACAAACCAAGTAACATTCAGGTCCTTGACAAGAACTACACTACTCTCTTGGGGTCCCAGGACAACTGAACAGCTACCTTCCTTTAAAGGAATGCTGGATGCTTGCTGGCAACAGGGGCATCTGAGAAATTCGCCCCCTGTGCAGAGTCTGAGCCTTTTCAGAGGTGCCCAGCACATGAACAAGGAGCAAAAGGCACAAGTTGTGAAACTATTTAAATGCCAGGAAACCTTTCTGCACTGGGGATGGGGGAAGAAGCTATCAAACGCCAATAAATATTTTAAACAGCACTATTGGCCAGGATTGACCTTGATTTCCCATCATGGCAGTCCTCAAGCCTGCGTGGAAGGCAGGAAGCCCTCACCCACAGACTCAGTACTTGAGGAAGCCTTGGACACAGGGACATCAAGCTGAAGGTGCCATAGTCGTCTCCATGTGCACCCAGACCCACCTTGACTGCAGCTCCTTCATTTCTGCTTCATTGGCTGCCTGGAAGAGAGAACGCACTTTCATTACCTGTGCTAGACATGCAGATCCCCAGAAGGGATCCCAGAGGAAAGATAACACAGGTACTGTGTGAGCAGTGTAACCCACTCCCCTCCTCCCACCCCAATTAAATGAGCACACAACCTGCAAGTCTCTGTCTTTTTCTGCCCCCCTCATTTGGCCTGCTTCCAGCAGAGCTTCGATGGATTTGATCCTCTCCAGAAGCTTCATGTTCTCCGAGCTGGCATCCTGCAGTTTCCCTTTCACACTGTCCAACTCCAGCAACTTACTTTTAACCTCTGCTTCAGAACTCAGCAGCTTGGCCTGCAGTTCTGTTGGAGGAAAGGGTGAGAAACACGGTAGGGTAGGTACAAATAAACCTGGAGACTTCCTGCCCTGCCCAAGCAGAATCTTAGCCAAAGAAGCCTTGGCTGTGGATACTTTCAGGAGGCACAAAAAGGGAGGCAGAGATGCAGGACAGCACAGAAAAGAGGCAGTGGAGTAACATCCTATGATAGAACCATGGACCAGCCCATGTCTTGCTCACACCAACACCAGGCAGCCTAACTCATCCCTGGGTCTACTTATAGACTACTTGGACCAGATCCAGCAAGCACTCAGCTCTGAAAGTTCCCAGTCCACCCCACAGCTCTCCCCATGCTGATCCCAGTTCCTCACCAGCAATGCTCTGCTGCTGTCCTTTGGCCTTTTCTGCATCTGCTAACAAGCTTTTGTAGCTGGTCTGGGTTTTGCGGAGCTCGTCACTGACTTCATCCAGCCTCTTCTGCATCATCACCTCCACCTCCTGTTGGGAAGCCTGCATGGCAGGAAGAGGTTTCCTGCAGCGTGACAGACACCCCGGCCAATTTGAAGCAAAGCTCCACGTGTCACATAATGTTATTTTTAAGCTGTCCTTTGGGGGATTTAAGTCACCTTTTCCCCACGCTCCCCCTCCTCATCTTGCCTTGTGCCCACATTTTATCATTTGCCAGCCCTCAAACTGGGAAGCAGACAATGCCCAAATGTCTCAGTTCTGGGCCAAGACCACAGTCACCCTCCCCCCTCCGGAGAGCTGAGCTCTGAGAAACCTCTTAAAACCCTGGTCTGAACACACTGCCCCAGCCCAGCAGGGAGAGGTACTGGCACAGTGCTTAGCACGATAGAGACACCTAAGCATATGTTTCCACATGTGGAGGAATTTTCTGTGCAGTTTGGGCCAAGGAATACTTTTTTTTTTCCATCTTAGAAAGCAGCAAGGAAGAGGCCTGGCCAAAGCAGGGTTTTTGAGGGGGAAGGTAGAGGAGAAAGATGAGTTGCAGCTCTGTGGGTACAAATTGCATCCTTGCAGATGGAGAAACATTGCTTTGCATTGAGGGGACAGGGAAAGGTAAGCAGCAGGCTGGTCTCTGTTCAAGTGATGCTCCCAGCACCACCAAGAAAGCAGGACTTCTGTATTTTTTGAGGATGTGATTCCATCCTCAGCTCAAAGCTCCAGATGCTATTGTGTTACATTCTCCCTAGCACTTTAAACACACCCTTGACTTTAAAGTCTTCCAGCTATAAAAATACTAATGTATTTAATTAGTATTAAGGTGTGCAGCAAGCTGACAGCCCTGGAGAAGTTCTCCTAAAAGCATGCCTAGGAGCTAATGTTTTGAGCCAGGAAGGCAGTTTCTGCCTTCACACCAGCTATGTGCCCACATCATTCCTCCTTGCAAAAGCAGCAGCAGCCAAATGCAGCCCATCAAAAGGAGATCTGGAACATGAAAAATTAAAAGCAAGGATAACAAAGGCCCCTTGCTCTAGGGACACCTGTACAAAACCATTTTGGCACGTGCAGACAAAAGTCTTCTTTACCACAGCCCCTTCCTAAAGAGGCCAGAGCAATTCAGAGACCACAGCACACGCCCGAGGGACACATCACATCCCTCACTCTGTCTGCTACCCTGGGATTAATTCTCCCACCACCCAGTTTAGCAGCATCCCAGCAAGGCTGCTGTAACCCCCCCAGAAGATGCTCTTCCCCCTGTGAGTACAGCCTGCCTGCCAGCAACACACCACTGTGTGGTCAGAGGCGTTGTTTCAAACACCCCTAAAAACCCCAAGCCCAGCCACACCCTGGTGACTACAAAAACAGCCACAAGCTCTATCTCCTGCACCAGGGAGGGAGAGCAACAGGCTTAAAAAAGTCCTAAAAAAGTCCGAGCTTGAGAGAGAGCATCCACAGAAGAACACTTCAAGATGGTGCTCCCTGGGCTCTGCTGGTGATGCTGTGCAAAATGCACATGAATGTGATAAACTAATGAGGTGGAAAGCAATCAGGAAGCCTGCAAGGCAGCTTCCTTCCCAGCCATGGACATTCGTGTCCCCACTGGCTTTTCCCATGGCCAAGTCCACGGATCCCATGCAATTAGCCACATGCCCCAACCTGTGAGGGGGGTGGGTTTGCTGGCACCTGCCTGACCTGCAGCTGCTCGATCTGCTTCTCCAAAGCTGCCGCTTTGATCTCCCAGCTCTTCCTCTGCTGCTCCTCTTGCTGCAGCACCTCTGATTTCTCAGACAGCTCTCTCATCAGCTTGTTGCACTCCTGCCGTAACTTGGCCAGCTCAGCATTTTGCCTGCACCAACAGAAGCAGGGTTATTTCAGCCCACAGGCCAGTCAAGCCTCTCTGATGTTGCTTAGAGGGAAACACATCCTCCTGTGGGCCTGATACAGGACTTGAAACACCTTAATGGCTTAGTTCACCTGTTTCTAGGACATGCCTGGTCCTTCAGGCAGGGGGTGGAAAGAGCTGACAAATCACTTTAGAAAAGCTGCATTTCAGTCACAGGAGACATTCCTTTCTTATGAAGTAGAGGACATGAGGATCTGTCTTCCCAGCCACAAGAGGAAGCACTACAAGCAGCTGGAGTCCACTCTGTAATTATTTGACCACTGTTAATCACCAGTCATTTCAGACTTTCTATAAAAAGGAGTGTGAAATTCTTCTACCTAGCTCCTATTTGTTCTGCACACACTGGGCTGGTCTCTCTTCTCTGCAGCACCACTCCTATCGAGGAGCCAGCTGCATTTCTTCTCAATGCAGTAGTTTGAGTACGAACTTCCCTATGGGGGAAAAGTGCCACAGTGCCTTCTGATCCCCTCTCCCTCCTCCATTGCCTGTTTGCTCTAGGGTTAGCACAGGTGACCCCAAAGCAGAGAGGGATTCCTGTGCCCTTTCATTTGGGAAGAACATCCTTGTTTCCCCAGCTGTCCTCCAATTGCCACTTGGCAAGCTCTTTGTACCTCATTCCCTTCTCTACCACCACCTAGTTGGAGTGTCTGTAGAAGCACCTTCAAGAAAGAGGGTGGCCATGCCTGACAGTCAGCCAACCCCAGGGTTTGCCCTTCACCCCAGCCTTACTTGCTTTCCATCTGGCTGGTGGCCTGGTTGAGGGCGTCCCTCAGGATGGAGTTCTCCTGCTGCAGGCGAGCCAGCTGTGTGTTGGGGCCATTCTCCAGCTGTTCCTGCAGGGTCCGGATCTAGAGGAGCCCAACAGGGGTTAATGCCGCCACGGGCCCCTTTACTCTCCTTGTTGAAGCCCACCAGATGAGCAAGAGGGACTGGCAAAGCAGGGTGTGTCTCCTGATGCTGACAGCCCCTAGGGATGTGACATCCCATGAGGATGCTCCCACATGCCTCTTCTCCCTCGAGCACCATGGTCCAGGAGTATCACAGCGTCTTGCCCCTCCCGAGGCTTTTGTCCCCTCATACAGCTCAGTCTTCTCCAAAAGATCACACATCTGCCACCAGAAGCCACCTGGCAGCTAAAGCAGGAAGCTGCAGAGCACAGCAAGGGTCTCACCTTGCCCTGGAGCTGCTGAGTTTCACTGACGTGGTCCTGGTAGCTGGCCTGCATGCGTGCCTGCACCGCCACGATCTCCCGCTCACGGGCCAGCAGCTGCTCCTTCAGCTTGCCCTCCACAGCCACCGCCTTGGCCCGCTCGGCTGCCAGCTCCTTCCAGAAAAGAAGTCACCCAGTTAGTCCTCAGAGTATGGGTTTCCCTGTTTTAAGGGGATCTGAAACCAGCAGCCTCCTCACTCAGAAGACTGAAAAGTTTAGCACTTTCATTGCTGCCTCCGTGCCCAGGTACGTTTAGCACTTACATCTCCTCCCGCATTTTGTTTTGGGCTCTGTGACCACTGGATGCCACTGTTGTTCCATACTGGGCCAGCTAAGAAAAAGGAGTAAGACAGCCTGGAATTTATTCCCCACTGCACTCCCCCTTCCAGGATCAATAACGTTTGGGGCAAAGCAGGAAAATTAAGTAGAGGGACTTGCCAGACACAAGTTCAGTGTGGCCAGGGGTCTGTTCTGCCTTCAACACTCCAAAATAAGTGGAGGCAGGGGGCTGAGTCAGGGAAGGGCACTGTAAATAGGATCTGGCTCCTTACAAAGGCACCTTAGCTCAGGGAATCTGGACAGAGATGAGAAGGGATTTGCTTTTCTCTCTGAAGCAGAAGAAAGCTGCAACCTCTTATGGGAAAGGTTTTTCCCTGCTTCCCCCATGGCTGCCAAAGGGCACTACCCTGTGGTTCTTTGGGCTGGTGCCTCCCCAGACCAGGCCCAGAAGAGGAGGTCAGCTGGGGATCTCCTCGCCTTCTGGGAAAGAAAACAGCAAACAGGTGCAAGGCCCAAAGAGCCCCTGGGCTTCACCTGCAAGGGCGATGAGACGTGGGGAGCAGGAGGCACATGGTGAGCCGCCATGACCAGAGCCCACACCAGGGGTGACAGGAGAGCCACACAGTGCTTACCTTGCTCAGCTCCCGCAGCTTGTTTCTGGCAGCAGCTGCATCCTCCTGCTCTGCAGCGAGCTGCTTCTCCTTCTCTTCCAGCTGGCGTTTCAGGACAGCAACCGGGTCACCCTTCTGAGTGGCCTGCCAGCACGGGGTGGCACATCAGTGGGGACCACTGCCTTTAGACCCACACCCTCCACCCCACACGCGTGAAATCCTGCCCTCTGCTTCAGGGGAAAATTCAGCTCCCGTCTCCAAGACTGATCCTCAGGACAAGCCTGCCCGAAAATGGGGTGCCTTCCCTCCCCTCCCACCTTCTGAGGCTTGGCAGAGCCCTGGCAGCAGGCAGCCACAATGGCACTGGCAGTCCTACCGTATGCCAGGTGTCCACAATGCCCGCTTTCTCCGTCAGGATCTCAATGAGCTGCTGGGCCTCCCCTTCACTGAACACCATGCTGCTGAGAGTGGACAGGAGTGTCTTGTAGGGCAGATAGAGGGGCCCATCTGAATCCGTAGGTGCTAGGGAGGAGAGAGGAGGGGTTGGGAATGCTGGGGACAAAGGCAGAGATACAGTATCATCTCAGTTGGCTTCAACACCACAACTGCCATTTCAAACCATCATCCACCCAGATGCCACAGTCAGGTTTGATACCTCTCTTGAGTGAAAGCAGCAGGAAAAGTGCTGGATATGACACGTGCTTCTTGAGCCAGCTATCACCCCTATCTGGCTCTGCTACTGGTCCCAGCATGCTGCTGTCACCCGTCACCAAACTGAGTGTTTCTCAGCAGGAGCTGGGCATGCCTTGTCAATGCCAGGGAGCACAGATGTGTGGCAACAGAAGCTGGACTGCACCACAATACAGCTTTGCTGAAGGATGTCATCCCATGCAGTAGTGCCAGTGATGTAGAGTGCATCAAGGTCATCTCCCACCTTTCCTCAGGCAAGTTTGTTCCAGCTCTTTGCTAAGGGAACAAGACTCCAACTCTTCCCCTACCCCTCTGCTAACCTGGGAATGCCAAGGAACATCAGGGACCATGATGCTGTTGTAGGACATGCACATGGTCACAGTGGACAGAGGGTGGTGGGCAGTGGTTTAGGAGCTCCTACACTGTATCTATGGCCCAATGGGCTTATTTTCCTAGAAAATCACAGAAGAAAAAGCAGTTTGGTGTCCACTAGCTCCTAAAGTCATTCACAACAGAGTCTCTTGAACACAAAGCTTGGATGCACCAAACAGCAAGGTTCTGAGAAGGAGGAGGAGGTGCTGCAGACGTTGGAGCAGAGATTCTCCTGTATCCCCCAGAGTGGAGCCCATGTTGGAGCAGGTTCATCCTGAAGGATTAGAGCCCATGGAAGGCCCCATACTGGAGCAGGAGAAAGGTGTGAGGAGGAAGGAGCTACAGAGAGGGACTATTACAAACTGACCACAGTCCCCACTCCCCTGCACCGCTCAGGGAGGGAAGGCAGAGGAGTAGGGAGGGAAGGAGTGAAGTTGAGCCTGGGAATAAGGGCAGGGGGAGAAGGTGTTGTTTTAATTTTGTCTCTGTTTCGCATCTATTTTAATTGGAAATAAATTAATTTTCCCCAAGTCAAGTCTGTTTTGCCAGTGACAGTAATTGCAAAGTGACCTCCCTGTCTTTATCTTGATCCATGAGCTTCCCCTTCTTATTTTCTTCTCCATCCTGTTGAGAAATTAAGAGTGCAGCTGGGTGGGCATCTGGCAGCCAGCCACAGTGAACCCACCACAGCACCAGAGCAGCGGAGCCCGGGAATGCCTAGCAACCCCAGCACACACTGCTGTCTCCTGGCTTCCCATAGATGCATTTGGGATGGCAGCACTAAGCCCTGACAGCAGCAGAGTCTGTCTCACCAGCCACAGCCACTTCCCAGCAGTGCAACCAGGGCCCAACACTTGGCTCACACTTTACTCACGCTGGCAACTGCACAAATGCAGGGCAGCACATCGCATTCCCTGGCTCAGTCCCTGGGTACAGGGACCCACAAAGCAAAATTCTGCCCATCTCCCGGTACTGTCATGCAAGGAAGCCTTGCAAAGGCAGGCACAATGCAAACCCCACCTTGCAGCTGGCATATGGAGCCTGGGCAGCCTGCCAAGCTGTGGCACAAGGAAGCCTATGCTGACACCGAGCCCATGTGCAGAGCAGGAAACCTTGTGCCTTGCTCATGAAGCAACGAAACAAGAAGCAGCCATGTGGCAAAGCTGCCATGGGAAAGCACAGCAGGACAAGGGGTCTGAAGAGCCCCTTCTTACACCCAAGGGAAATTGGGAGACGTGGATGAAACAAACCACACAAGAGAAAAATACCCCAAGCCACTCTCGTCAGGTTTGCCATCTGTTTCAGTGCCGAGCACGTGTCTTTGAACAGTTTGAACACCGATTTTTATCTGCCATGGGATAATTTGCTGCTTTTGCCTTTGAAGAGGAGAGACCGCAGCTGCTGAAAGGCTGCCCACAACACCTTGGTCAAATTGCAGTCAGCTTCAGGGTGCAAATACTGCTGAGAGCTTTCCTTTGAAAAATCCCACAGGAGCAGTTAAGACATCATTCTTGGCTTTTAGAACATGCAGGATCGGCACTCCATACCCAAGGGAATCTAAGTTTGCAGCAGCCAAAAAGACTCCCAAGTTAACAAACTTACAAACTTACTTTACAGCTTGATTTAGGGCCACGTTCTTCAGTGCATC
This sequence comes from Calyptomena viridis, assembly GCA_013390005.1. Classification (NCBI taxonomy): domain Eukaryota; kingdom Metazoa; phylum Chordata; class Aves; order Passeriformes; family Eurylaimidae; genus Calyptomena; species Calyptomena viridis. The sequence goes on from WEIV01007292.1 coordinate 61,199, forward strand.
CACTTTTTTCAGTGTTAGACAAGTATATTCCTGGGTGCACACATCAAACAAGTGACCTCCAGTTTCCCCAACCCCATCATTGCAATACCCTCCAGTAGCATTTTCTCAAATTGTGGAGATGGTGTTTAGTAAAACCCTTTCCTCAGAAGAGCAGATACAAGGGTTTTAGCCCAACCTCGGAAACCAGCAGCTGCAAATGCCTTGCTGAGTAGCAGGCCCTCTTCCAAAACATGGGTGTGGAAAGTGCCAGATTACACAGCAGACTAGGTTTGGATGTGCTGCAGAAGGCCAGCAAGAAGGGATGCCTTTTTATTTGCAGGTTTGTTGGGGCTTTCTTCTAAAGAAAGAAAGAAATGAAACCTATGCACACTACACCATATCTTTTGAGAACACCGAAGATATTTCTCCCATGTGTCCACACGGGAACACTCCTGCAGGTCTCAAAGGATTCACAGTTTTACTGCCAAAAATAAATCCCAAACTGTTCCCACTGGTACAATGAGAGGCAAGAATCCAGCTACAAAGATGATTCCCACATCTATTTATATGTTGGAGTGTTTCAGGACCACCTCCTTTAATCCCTTCCACCTCTGAGTCAATCAAGTGAAGCATGATTGATGATGGGCAAGTTTGACCTTCCCCGTTGACATAACCAAAGTCACTCTCCTCTAACTACCCTGTGATCAATCCCTTGCAATATAAAATCCCATCAATCCTCTCTCTTCGAAGAATCCTTCTTCACCTCCCCTGAAGAATGAGGAAATTCTAGCAGTGACCCACCTCCGCACAGAAGTATGGTACAGCTTCTCTGTCCTTTTAATAATCAGGGAGGTGTGGGGAAATCTTGGCTTTCCACCTAGATGTCCAGCACCTCGGCAGCTGTTCCTCTCCCAGGACAGGTATATGCACCTCCCGTTCATTCCCATGTGCAGATCTGCTGGGACCCGCAATGCAACAGCAAATTCGAAAAGAACCTGTAACTCCCCAACACCTGTGTGCTGGATCAAGGAGCTAAGCACCAACTACAGGTACCTGAACAGGAGGCAGCACATTGCGGAGTGAAAGTAAGTCAATAAACTCTTGACTTCAACTCTACTTCCCCCTCTGAGAGAATTACAGTCCAGTATGGGCTTTTTCACCTCACCCATCCCAAGGTGCATGTGGTCCATCTCATCAGACAGCCTTTCTACAGTTGTCCCGTTTCCAACACTGAATCAGAGAATAGTTTGGGGAAGGGACCTTAAAGATCATCTAGTTCCAACCCCCACACCATGGGGTCAAGAAGAATGAAGATATCTCAGAATGGGATAGACCTGTTTTAACAGCACCAAGATGCCCTGTTGGCTTACTCGATGGGGATATAAGCAGATGAATTTGGCCTTACCTGGCTCGCTCTTCTTCTTGGATGCAGCCTTCTTCTTGGCAGGTCCATCATGCTTCTGCTCCTCATGGGTCGGAAGAGCACTGGTTTTCTTGATGGTGACAGGGGTGACCGGAGCACTTTGCTGTGTGCCAACTGGTGGCACAGCCACAACAGGCACCTCCTTAGGGGTCACCTCCAGCACAGGAGAACTTTTGGGGACACTGACAGGAGGTGAAGGCAACACCGGGCTAGGAGCAGGCTCTACCTTTGCCACCTTCTTCTCCTTCTTCCTCTTCTCCTTCGGTGATGGAACAGGTTTCTCCTTTTCCTGGGGGACAACTGGCACTGGTGCGATTGGAGACTCAACTGTTACAGGCTCGGGCACCACAGCAGGCTCAAGAACCACATCCTTGGGAGGGTCTATCACTTCCTGAGTCATCTGCTGCTCTGGGATCTTTCCATTAGGTTTCTCTTCCTTTTTCTTTGCTTTTCCTTTTTTCTCCACAGATTTCTCTTTCTTCTTTTTGTCTATCTTCTGCTGCTGGGTCTTCTCAAGCTCTTTGCGTTGCTTGGCCAAGGCTTCCTCGTAAGATGTCTCCTTCATGGAGAAGGTGGACACCAGGAAGATCCCGATGGCTGATATCACCATAAAACCTCCAAAGACCACAACACCCAGCGTCTGAGGGTCATACACATCCATCCTGCCTTATTCTTCTATGCCTGCAAGACACCAGAACGACAGCTAGGAGTCAGTGGGGGAGGAAAGAAATGCAATGGCCTCTCCGAGCAGGGAGTTTCACATGGACATCTGTGTCTCCATATGAAAAGACAAACATGCAGGATTCACACAACTCAGGGTGATCTGCCTACACACCCCCAAAAGTTGTGCTCCTCTGCTCACACACAGCAGTCGTGCCCCAGGGACCAAATTGCACCAGCTGCAGTAATCTTCAGAAGAATTGAAGAGGGAGAAGAAAAAAACAGGGACACAATCAGAGACAGCCATGAGCCTCATCCCATGTCCAATGGGATGGTTTTACATGACCCTAGGCAATACCTGCAGCAGTAAGAGGGCCCCCTTTCAGACTGTTCAGCGCAGGCTGGCCAAGATCTGGGCTTTCCCTGGAGCACCTGGCCCAGAGACGCACCCAGATGCACATCCAGGTCTCAACTCTGGAATAAAATATGCCCCTAGAAGGAGAAAGTATGTACGGGAGAGCTTTCTCCAGCTTTGCAGCAGCCCTTCCCTTCTCCCTTTGTCACCTGCACCCTGTGGCACTGCTGACTTCTGCCCAGCCTGGCAGGGAGGATACACAGTGACTGTGTCCTGCTGGGTAGCTGCTCCCAGATTCCAGTGATGAAAACCACCTCAGCAACAATGTTGAGTGCATGGACACCACACACAGAACCAAGTCACAACCATTTTTGCCAATAAAAGTCATAAGTTCAAGCTCACAAAAAAAAATCAAGCATGATCATTAATTATCTCATCTTCCAAACAGATTTCTGCAGGAAGAAGTGAAAATTGCAAAGGCAGTACTGGATATGGTGCTTCTCTTTCCATCTCTGCTATTAGCTGGTAAGCAAATCTGGCACAGGGTCCTTCCTGTCCTCCTCTCCAGTTTCAGTTTCTCTACTTGTAACCCATGGAGCAGCAACAGAGACCATACTGCCTGGTCTGAGATCTGGCAAGCAGCGTGCAGCCACACCTGAAGAAAGATGCTACTACCCCTGCTCTTCTCAATATCTAATTGAACCCTGCCCTAGTTTCAAAACTGATCTCTGCTGTCCCTTTCATGTGTTTCATCCATCAGGGTTGGTATCACTCCCATGTGGCTCTGTGGTGGCTCATAAACTCCCAGATGCTGCTGTCAGACAGTTAATCTGAGAAGGGGCACTTTCCAGGGGTTGCCAAGGCTGCAGCTTCTTGTCATTGTGACCCAAAACACAATGAGCAAAATGCAGACAGTCCTCGACTCTCAGGAGTTCTCATCCCACGCTTAACTGTAGACATTATCAAATTTCCTCTTTAAGAGGTTGTGGGTTGAGGAGGGAGGGAGGGGCTGGAAGGGGAGGAGGCAAAAATAAGAATAAAACTAAGGAGATCAGCATTTTTTCAAACCTCAGTGCTTGCAGGGAGACACCTCTTCCTTTCTAACAGCTGGAGCAGTGAACTTGCAGCCAAATCTGCAGTTCAAAGGGTGCTCGTGCAGCAAGGTGGGGACAGTGCAATGAAAAACTCACCTCCAAACCCAATCAGGGGGTGCAGAGGTGCAGAGCTGGGAGGAGCTGCAAAGCACCCATCTCTCACTGGAGACACCCAACTGCCTGGGGAAGGATGTTCAAAGCAGCAACCCAGCTCTCCCTGCTCGCCTCTCCAAACATCCCAGGCAAAACAGGAGAGAGAAGCTGGCAGGCAGGAGGACTGTCAGTGCCAGCTGGAATCAGCCTCCCCTGTCAGGGCCAATTTTATACCCCACGGCACCGCTCGAGATCCCAGCTGATACTACAGGCATCACTACTTCACATCTACCCTGGCCATATCATACTTAAATGGCCTCAGCCCACTCTATCTCAGCACGTGGTGCTAAGTCGCTGCCTTCTAACTAGTAGCATTGCTTTGGGATGTTCCCAACCAAGACAGACAGATTACTCCTAACCCACAGGGTGAAAAGGACTGGATTTCCTCTTCCTGGCAGTAAATCAAAAGTAGGGCTGGAGAACACATACCCCTGACCCTGTGCTGGGTTTAGGGCTACACCTAAGCATCCAGGAGCTGTTTTAGGGACAGAACAAGGCAACCTGCATTCCTCACCCAGCAACCCCAACACATTAATAAAAAGAAACCCTTCCTGACCTCACGGTGCCACAGCTCTATATACAGATAAAAATCTGCTGCTTCAGCTTAGGGCAACAGCATCCCCCAGTGCTGGCAAATGCAATCCAACCCCACCAGCTGGTACTGCCACCCTCAAAAAAGTGGGAATGGAGAGAAAAATCCAAACCTTCACTATAGAGGATGGATGAAAAGATAGACAGAGGGGCGGTGAGGTGACTAAGATGACAGTGCTGGAGGAGGCACCATGGCACCAGAGCTCTTTGCCTGCCCCACACCTCACCATGCAGGACTGTCTCCCAGAAGCCCTTACAGAGCCCCACACTCCCTCTCCCCTGCAGGCAGCCTCACCCAGCCCCACGGGCTGCAGTAAAAGCTGCCTGTACCTTGCCTCCTCTCTGGCTTTACAGCCAGGGTGAGATAAGGATGCAGATTAGCGCAGAAGTCCTTTCTAGCTAAACAAAAACACCCCAACAGTCCCCTCCAAAACAAAATTAATATAATAACAAAGCAGCCAAGAGCACTAAGTAGAGGAGCTGTGGACCTATGGAAGAGCCATGGCAACAGCCAGAGCTCCTGAAAGCAGCTGAGATGGTGAAAGCAAGCTGAGATGCTCGCAGGGGCCATCCACGCTCCCACCTCCAGACCACAGAAACCCTGTGCTGTTCCCAAGGACAGGTGTGCCATGAGAAAATCCACAGAGAAGAGTAAGAGATGCCAACCAGGCAGCAATCGCTCTCGGCAGCACGATAATGGCAAACTTTGGTCCTGTCTCAACACTCATGCTCGCAGCCCACGGCACAGGGCTGGTCCTGGCAGTCCCAGTACTGACTCTGAGGAGCAAGTTCTACCTGTACAGCTCCTCCTGTGGTCGAGACTTGGCACGACCAGCCCAACAACTCGTTCAGGGAAGAGCCTACCTCTCCAATGGTGCGAAGACAGCAGCAGGCTGTACGCTGCTACAGGCACTTAAATCAAACCAGGCTGGCCTGGGCACTTAGGGGATAAGGAAAAGTCTTCCTCTGGGAACTTCCTGATGCATAGATGCACAAAACATTTATACCACAGCATTAGCATCAGGAGTGATGCTCTGCTTTGGCATTTCCTGACCTTGCCACCTTTGCCTTTTGAAGGGCTGGAAGTCTGCTCCCGAATTTGCTCAGCAAGACACAGTCCCCCTCGCAAGCACAGCAGCAGGAGTGAGTGTGCCCTGCCCTTTAGGCAGGAAATCCCTCCACACTTCCCACCTGTACAAAGCCTTAGCCAGGACATGGCAAAACAGGGCACCAAAGGTACCACTGCTTGTCTGTTCACAGATGGTTAGAGGGAAGTCTCCTATGTTCAGCCTGACAGCCATGCTTTGAAGAGGCTCGAAGACTTCAGCATCTTCCCTTCTGTAACTTCTGGTCCTCCATGGGACTTTGTGCCTGTGGTGGCACTTTTCAATCTGATGCCCAGACCTTGGGAGAGGGCTGTGTGTCTAAGGGGTGCACAGACAGTGCCAGTTATCAGAGTCCATACCCAAACATTGAGCACATTTACCTGCATGAAGTTTCTTGAGCAGAATCATGCTCTACTACTCCTTCCCCAGCCAAAACAGTGGAAATCCTTAAATATTTCTATGTGCAAACTCCTTCCCCAAAATAGCTTGTCCAGATAAAGCTTTTCACCACCACCAGAACAGGAATAACCTGGACAACTGGTGTTTCACTTGGCCTTCTCATGTAAAGGAGCCAGCTGAAATGCTGTGCTTTGACTCTTCAGTTCCTGTGGCTTTTTCTTGTTATCCATCAAACTTCTCAACATCCAGATAACAGCTCAAGAGCTCTGATGTCCCTCACCTCCCTGCACATGCCATCACCTCTGCTTGACCTGAGCAAAAGTCCAACTCTCCTTAAGGAAGCAAAACCAGTAAAGCACTCAGCCTTGGTGGCTTTTGAGCACCAAGTTCCATGACAAATCAACCCACGGAAACGTGATGTGACAGAAGCTCAGTGTCTTGTGGTCACATTTGTCATGGACAGCCTAGAGTCAAAAACCAGGCTAGAGCCTTGTCACCTGTTCAGCCTTCCCTCCCTTCTATGACCACACATGAAATCCACAGGAATTCAGTAACTTTGCAACCCAGTCCTCCACCAACCCTGGTTTAAATCACAGGCCAAGCGTCACGTGGCAGGAGCAAAGGAAGAGACAGATTGTGCAGTAAGTACAGAAACCTTCTTTCTTTTCACAGCCAAAGGAAAACCTATATTATCTCCTCCTGGTCTTGACAGGTGCTGCAGATGGGAAAAGACACTCTTTGCAAGCAGGACATTGTTCCCACTGCAATCTAAAACTTGCTATGGTGTCAAGGTGGCATCTCAGGTTAGAGCAATGCAGAAGAGGTGATGGGGAGGCGGAGGGCAGGGAAAGAGAGAATTGGATTCATGCAGACAGGCTCTGCATAGCCCACAGCAATGCCTGCCTGTGAAGCACCTGCAGCTCCCTTTCCTCTACATCTCCCAGCAGGTTAAAAAAAAGGAGGGAAAGGGCGAAGAGGGAACTGGGAGGCCTGATCCAGTGAATAGCAGGGCAGCCCTACTTCTCCTGGAGTTTCTCTCTCTGCCCTATTGAAATAGAGAGAGACAAAAATTAAAAACAAATGAGAAAAGCCTGCACACCGCACACAGATACTGCCCACGTCCCCAGCAGCCTCTGTTTAAATACATTTTCTGTGTAAGTGACTGTGCACTTCCAGCCTCCCGGCAGCATGTGTTACTCTAGGCAGCAACTTCAGATTAGCTGATCCTCAACAGTTATAGCTCGACTTAATTGAACGTGTCTTAGTGCTCCATTACCTCTTGCAGCAGCAGACAGCTGTCAGCTGGCTTGTGCTTGCCAGCAGTGCTTGGCAGTGCTGCCAGCTCCCTTCCTAAGCCTCGGAGTGAAAAAACAGGCAGAAAAAAAAATATATATATAGAAGAGTATAACAGCACCATAACACAGCTGCAGTTTGACTAATCTCTGCGGCAGCTATTACAAATTTTCTCTCCCCTCCCTGGCCCAAAGCGGCATTTCACTGCTGGCCCTCGTCAGCTCCTCCCTGGGGCTCACTTTCCAGGTAGCCCCAACTCCTTGCAGCCATTTCCCAGTGATGCAGGTGAGCAGAGGCCACTGCTATGTCTTCTGCGAAGGGAAGAGCTGACACTGCAGGCGCGGAGCCTCCGTCGCGTCCAGCCACGTGTCCAGCACACGCTCTCCCCCTGGATCGCTTTCCCAGCGGGGCGACGAGTGGGGTATTCCGTCGGCAGATCCGCGAGAAGGCTGGTGATGTCCGGGTTGGAAAGACACCAGGGGTGGGGGGACTCTGCTTATGGGGTCGAAGCCTCCCTCCAAAAAACTCGGGGACCGCACACTGCCGGGGGGTTTCCCGGAGACAGGGGAGTTTTGTTGGGGGGCTTAGTTGAGGGAAAAAAAATAAAAAAGGGACAACGGCCCGAGCGCCGTGACCTTTTGTAATCGCGGTTAATCAGATTAATGAATGTCATCGGGCCGCC
>WEIV01007292.1:69171-138053 GCA_013390005.1 Calyptomena viridis
CCGAGCGCCCTGGGCCGGGGGAGCTCCGCGGCCCTTCGCGCCCGGGCTGAGCTGCCAGGGATAGGTGTGCGCCGGCCGGGGCTGCCCGCCGGCCTTGCCGAGGGTGTCAGCGTCATCCCTGAGGCACAGCGGGGAGAGGGTGGTTGGGAAATCCGGGGAGCTCCCAGGCGGGGATGGGGGTGCTGCTCCACGCTGGGACCGTCCTCAAGGGCTGGGTGTGGGCAAGAAGCAGATTGGACCCGAAAGATAGTTTCCCCCGGCGAGAGGCTTTTTTCGGGGTTTGCAAATGCTGTGTGGGTAAACAGCGTGGAACTCGTCCATCATCCAACAGCTTGTGGGTCCCAGGACAGGGAGAAAACCGTGCCCAGAAAACTGGTGGCAGTACCACCCAGAATGGTGGCTGAACTCCCTGTACCGGGTCTTCCGTGTGCCCTCCTTGTGCCTCCTGGCCTGGCTGTGACCTCCCATGGCAGGGCAGAGGAAAAGCAGGGTTTGTTACTCACGTGCCCCTTTGCACCGGAGGGAGTGAGCTATCTTGAAGTGGGGTGTATGCCCCAGAGCCTTGGAAATTAAAAAGTCAGAGTTGGAAGGGATTCCTTTCACATCCGAACCAATCATTATGCTGAACCACTGGAAGGGGCAGCCTCAGGAGAAGCTGCACCTTGCCAGTCTGTACAATAAGAACATAAGAACCATCCCAGACCAAAGACCCATCACCCTGGGAATGTGCCTCCAAAACCAACTAACTACCCAGACATCCAACCAAACAGGAGCCATAAACTGACAGAGCAGAGGTTTGCTGCTAATTCTGTAACACATGGGTGGCACTGGCTACGTTTTTCATCCAAACTCAGACAAAAGGTCTTGTCTTGGGTGGGAATATGTCTCCTATGCCTCCACATATTCAGCCAAGCTCAGAGCCATCTCTCTGCCTTCCCTGCGTTCTCCTTGGCCACATTGTGGTGCACAACCAAGCCTCTGCACTGGCTAGGCACTGATAGTGAAGGAAGAAAGGCATCTATTATAAAAGTGGCTGTGAGGTATTGATAATTCAACATCACAGCACAGGCTCTTGGGATCTTCCAGCCTCCTACCGTCTCTCTCCTTGCATCCTGTTGTAGATGCTTGGCACACCAACATTATTGTATTTCAGTGGCCAGACCTTCTCAGGGAGTGACAACTGGGGCTGCTGTCAGCGGCGTTCCTGAGATTTACATCAGCTGCCACCAGATCGTCGTCCCTTGCACAGAGAACAAGCCGTGCTATTGAGGCCAGGCTGGGGAGGGCAGCAGGTCCTGCCCTCAGCCTGGTACATCTNAATGCTGTGTGGGTAAACAGCGTGGAACTCGTCCATCATCCAACAGCTTGTGGGTCCCAGGACAGGGAGAAAACCGTGCCCAGAAAACTGGTGGCAGTACCACCCAGAATGGTGGCTGAACTCCCTGTACCGGGTCTTCCGTGTGCCCTCCTTGTGCCTCCTGGCCTGGCTGTGACCTCCCATGGCAGGGCAGAGGAAAAGCAGGGTTTGTTTGCCCCTTTGCACCGGAGAGAGTGAGCTATCTTGAAGTGATTTGTATGCCCCAGAGCCTTGGAAATTAAAAAGTCAGAGTTGGAAGGGATTCCTTTCACATCCGAACCAATCATTACGCTGAAACACTGGAAAGGGCATCCTCAGGAGAAGCTGCACCTTGCCAGTCTGTACAATAAGAACATAACCATCCCAGACCAAAGACCCATCACCCTGGGAATGTGCCTCCAAAACCAACTAACTACCCAGACATCCAACCAAACAGGAGCCATAAACTGACAGAGCAGAGGTTTGCTGCTAATTCTGTAACACATGGGTGGCATTGGCTACGCTTTTCATCCAAACTCAGACAAAAGGTCTTGTCTTGGGTGGGAATATGTCTCCTATGCCTCCACATATTCAGCCAAGCTCAGAGGCATCTCTCTGCCTTCCCTGCATTCTCCTTGGCCACATTGTGGTGCACAACCAAGCCTCTGCACTGGCTAGGCACTGATAGTGAAGGAAGAAAGGCATCTATTATAAAAGTGGCTGTGAGGTATTGATAATTCAACATCACAGCACAGGCTCTTGGGATCTTCCAGCCTCCTACCGTCTCTCTCCTTGCATCCTGTTGTAGATGCTTGGCACACCAACATTATTGTATTTCAGTGGCCAGACCTTCTCAGGGAGTGACAACTGGGGCTGCTGTCAGCGGCGTTCCTGAGATTTACATCAGCTGCCACCAGATCGTCGTCCCTTGCACAGAGAACAAGCCGTGCTATTGAGGCCAGGCTGGGGAGGGCAGCAGGTCCTGCCCTCAGCCTGGTACATCTCAACACAATGGCTAGGGGAGAATAAGTGACTGTTTCATGCAGGCTGATGTGATGGAAAAGGAGGGAAAATATGCTAATGGAGAAACATTTCAACTAATTATGATATTAGGGCTTTGCAGAGGGACATGAAATAGGCACAAACAATTCTCAGCACTCACGAGAACTTGGAGGATCTTTTGGGTTTTCTACAGGCTTTTCAGCAGGCTGCAGGCAAAGCAGGCAGGGCAGGGCTCACCACTTCGGGAAGGACATGTGCTGGGAAGACTCATGATGGCCATGGCACCTCTAGGCAAAGGCACAAAGGTTTGGGATCCGGCTGTGCCCCAGTCCACCTGGGATCATCAGCTCATTAAACTCACCAAGGACCTTCTCCAAACCAAAGCACTTGGAAGCAGGAATGCAGGGTCTGAACAGCACTGATATCCTAAGCACCATGGGCCCCTGTTTCCCTGGCTACAGCAGACAGTCAGGCACCCTTGCCAGCCACCCACCTTGCCATGAGCCTCCTGGGGGACCAGGGGTGTTCTCTCATGCCTGCTGGATGTGAGAGACACGGAGCTGGGCTCTCTCAAGCTCTCTTAGCAAAGCACTGAGTACTTCATTATTCGCTGGGGCAGGGATTGGCACGCACTGCCCCAGCCAAGCACCCAGAGTATGGGGAGCTGGGCTCACTCTCACCATCTCCAGCCAAATGAATAATTGAGTGTCTGCTTCAGCACGGAACAACAATGAGGGCAGAGCAAGGCACGTGTGTGGGGGGAAATGCGCAACATGTGGTGAAACCCCAGGCAGACAAAGCTGGGGTGTGAGCCTGGGTGACCTCTGCCACTATGGCACAGATGTTCTCAGAGGGCAGCTCCCTCTCCTCCTTCCCCAGCTGTGTTTCAGGTCTGTAGATAGATGTCTGAAACTCTTGCTTACCCTCTGCTCACCGACCCCTACGTGGCTGGAAGCTGACTCACCCCACAGCACTCCCAGCATCCACAGTCACCGGTTGGTCATGGTGTTTCCCTCTGATTCTTGCATTACGCTGTTAATCCAGGACACTTGGATAACATGCTATCAGTGTAATTTGCTTTTACCCCATAATGAAGGCATTCTCCCTAAATACTAGTTTCCCAACTCCTGCCCAGAGGCAGTACTGAGCCCAAATCCAGAGGTCTGTGTACCCTGTTGTTAAAACAACCAAAGTGCTGGCGGTTTTCCATGATCGTCTTTACCGCGAGAAAGTTTTTTTGAGTTCAATTTGAAATTTGCCTGCTCCAGCTAAAGTTTTTCAGTTCCTAGTTATTTTTGCATCCACAAGTCTTTGGCTGTTGGTGAAGAAGCTGTTGTTTAGCCCTGGAACAGCTCCAAATCTTCCACTGGATGTATTAGTTATCCTAAATTCATAACCATAGCCAGAGTATTTTTAGCTCTGCACAGCAGTCATCAAACAAATGCTGCCACAAGGTCTGCGGGACTCCCTGAGGTCCCTTGCAGCCCAGCTCCTTCAGGTCCAGGCTCAGCTGTGCAGAGATGTCCACGAAATACTACCTGGGGAGCCAACCGGGACTGCGACCACGTGTTTCAACCCATCCCCATGAGATCCGCATCCAGGCTGCGCACACAGAGACACGGCTTGTGCTTTCTTACAGGAGAGCAGTCAGCTCTGCCTGGGCTTCGTGGTGCATTTCAAGCCTGAGCCCCTGTGGAGGTGTGGAGGTGCCTGCCCCTCTCACTCCCACCGTGGGATACTGCTACAGGAATACACCAAAAAACTGGTAGGAGCAAGAGCACAGTAGTCCTTTGCTGCAGACACAGCTGCTCTGTGCACTATGGACATGGTGCTGTGTTGTTTACCAGCCAGGCCGATCCTCCAAGTGGCCCTGCATCCACACTCGTTCCCTCTGAAGACTCTGGAAGCAGCCTCCCCTTTTTCATAAAAGCAGGAATCGGTATGTCTGGCCTCCCCTTTGCTCCCTGGCAGTCCCTCCCAGCCTGCATGCCTTGCCAAGTGCTTGCTGGTCTGGGTTTAATAAGTAGCAGCTCTGCTTCAGTGATGGAAATTAGAGGTGGATGCTGCAACAGACCACAGTGCAGGGCCATGGTGGCAAGAGCTTCTGGATTGTTCCTCACCCTCCTGTCCCATGTTTCTGCGATGGCACGGCTGAGGCTTGAATTAGAAAATGCACCGTGCCACAGCTGTATTTGCTTCTGGAGCAGGATACACCTCCTGCTCAGCCCACCTAAACCCCTAACTCCATGTGGGATTGGAAAATACCACCTGAATATGAAATATTAATCAGGACCTGCAGGATACCCCCACTTTCATGTGCTAACAGCCAGAGACCAGTGGGACAGCCCAGTTCCCAGTAGGCACTAAATCCCAGTGTCTCAGCATTTGGGCTTTGCCCTGGGTGTTTGCAAAACAGCAGTTTTCCAGGAAACTCATGATGTTCACGCCTTAGATCCCTATTCTGCTGTTACAGCTCTGCTCCATGAGACTCCCCAAATTCTGGGAGGAGAAGCATTAGCTGGCCAGTCACCAGAAGCCAAAAGTTCAATGACTTCCTCTTTGGGCCCACTGACAATTGAACTATTACAGAAGTAGATGGCATTGGTAAGGAGCTTGGAGTTAAATTAGCTGATGAAGTGTTTGAGAAGCAAACCTCTTTTTGTCCTCCCCAGCTACTTCCCACATTACCAGCTGGTCTCATCAAGAACACCGTGTTCTTGGGGTATCCTTTCTTCTGCCCTCCTGGCCATAACTGGGCTTCCACTGTGTAAGCTTATCTGAAATCTGGTGGAAGATTGCTCTGGGCCATCTCAAGGCAAGATGACATGAGCTTTCTCATGGGGCAAGGCCAAATATCTGTGTGCTTCATTAGTTCCTCCATCCCTCTTTGGAGATGTTTTAAGCAGAACTTAAACCTGTTCTGTGGGAGAATTTAAACAGATTTATCTTCACAAAGGGAGGGTTGTGAAGCTACACCACCTCCTGTGGCTCAGCCAGCAGTGGAGTGTTAACCATCTGATTTCAGACCCCCAGACATATCTTCTGTGGTTAAGGCTTGACATCAAAGAGATGTACCAACCAGTAAATTCAGTTCTCAGTTTCACGCCTGCTCTGCAAGGAGCTCCTGCTCTCCATGGCACTTAGGAGCCATGAAATCAGGGGCCCCTGATTAATCACTTTCTGTTCATGTGTGTCTGTCTTGTTGACATTTGGAAAATATCCCACATTCTCCTGTTAATTCTTTCCCATTGTTTCAGTTGAGAATGTTTCTTGGCAAGAAGAAAGCAGAAACAGGTGAGCAACTAGCAGAGGATGTGCTAGACAGGCTCAGACCTGTTTAGCCAGGATGGCTTGAGATACCAGAGCTGTGCACCTCAGCTTGTGCCAGAAGTTAACATTCCCTGTGCCAGGATGGCAGGGAGCAAGATGCACTATTGTTCTGTCTGCTGCTGGTCCAGCACATGCCATAGTCTCCCAAGCCTTGCAAAAAAGCTTTGGCTGTTTGAGGGTTTCCATGCAGCTATGCCAGGCACTGGAGAGCTGCAGGGCAGTAGGACCAGCTCTCTGTAGCATCAGTATCAGTCTAAGGTCACTCAGGAAGGGCAGCTGGTGGACTGAGTGTGGCTGCATCCATACTGGTGTAAGTTATGATGCTGCAGTGGAAAACTGTATTACTGTGCCAGAGCAGGCTTATAACAGGAAAAGCCAGCCTAAGGGCAAAGCAGGATACTCAAGCTAATTTGGGAACACAATGGTTATGCTAATCAAAACACCTTCCAGAGAAGAAGGGAAGGAAATTACCTAATCCTTCACGATGCAATGTGGTGTCCCTGTGCCCAGTCTGAAGGACACAACTTGGAAGAAAGGGCACTTCCATCTGAGCAGGGAAAAAAACACTGGGACCTCTTCCCTCCAGATGCTCTTTATCCACATTGGATGCAGGAGAATCCTCTTCTTCCCATTCCCAAACTGGCTTTAGGTGCAGAAAACTTTATGCTTCTCTTGAAAGTTTGGCTTGACACAAACTCACATGACTCAGGGAGAAGAGACTTAACAGGAAACTTCATCAGAATTTAGAAAATCAGCTGAGAAGGGTTGAAGCAGTTCAGGGACGTGCAGCTTGTCTTGCTTCACAGCCAACAGATTGAGATGGGGCAATCACTGGCTATTTCAAGGGAACTCTTCTCACTTCCAATGTATGATCTTAGCAGGGTTCATGCTCATTGCCTGACTCAACATCTGGAAATTGTAATCCAACTGAAAAGAGCCCAGGAAGGTCCTCCTAACAAGCCAAGAACAAACAGAGCTCTCAGCTTTGAGAAAGCACAGAGCACAGCCCCAGATGGAGAATTTAAGGTATTTTGTGGCTGTTAGTGCTACAGAACATGAGTAGAGGACATGAGTGCACTTGCAAGATTAAATAAAAAGCCACCTCTGGCTTGGAAGAAAGACACCTCGTTTGGGGACAGCCTTCTCTGGCTGAAGCCCTCCCATGTTCACAAGGCTCGTCTGCCTATTGTCACCACACCAACATGAATCCAGTGTGACACCTCTCCTCCCCTGGCTGAAGCAACCTTTGGAGAGAGCACAAACATTGGCTTCTGCAGGTGCCTTTTGCCTGGTAAAACCTGCATAAAGCACAGGGATAGGTAGAGACAGTTTGTCTGATCTCCAACCAATCTAACAATAGGCTGTAAGCTTCAAAGAGGCTGATGAAAACCAGAAAGGTACCCAGAGAGCCCACCAGTGCTTTGGCTGGGTGAAGACCAAAATAAGCAGTTTGGAGAGGGCTGAACACTGCTTGGGAAGAGCAGCAGAGGTGACCTGGCTTCCCACACAACAAAAGCTCCACAACAAAGCCTAAGAGCCACCAGGCATCCAAAGAGAAGAGGGAGCTCAGAGCATGGCAGTCTTAGCCCTGTCACACCAGCTCCTCTTGTCTCAGGGCTGGTTTTGCCAGGAACCAACAGGGAAAAAGTGAGAACTATATCCACAGTCAGAGGTTTGGATGCACCTGGAGGGACTGCAAAATTTTGGCACACAAGCCATGAGGGGAAAGCAAAGAGCTGAAGGGGTTTCTTCTGCCACATCAGCATTGAAATGTATCAGGCAGTCTCTAAACCGGACACAACTAGGGATGGTTATTTACCCAGATAAGCTGAACTGGTGTGCTGACTCTATAACAGCACCAATGAAGCAGATCATGAGTAGAAGAAGTAAGAAAAGAAGAAAATTAGAAAAAAATAAGAAGAAAAGAAACAAAACAAGAAAAGAAAATTAAAACAATATTTTTTAACCAGTTTTCCTTCCAGAAAATATAGCTGAAAACCCCAGACTTGGGGTTAAATCTGTATGTGAGGTGGCACTGAAAAATGCCAAGGTAAATCCTAACTCTGAATTACTCTTCTTAGGGCAGAGCTGTGTACCTGCACGTTGCTGTCCAAGAACATGCTGTGCTTGCTGCCTGCACACAACACTTTGTACTCAGAATCCTGTCTCTTAGCAGAGAAGGGATTTTTACATTAGCAAAAAAAAAAAGACCTCTCTGAGTACATATACAATTACACCCAGGTGCCAGGCTGACATTTCAGCCAGATGAGAGGCTTGAGCCAACTGCTGTGTGGGTCAGCAGCAAGGCACCGTGGAAGCCCCAGATCTCACTGCAGCAGCACAGTAGGAAGGCTCATGTTGGGGTGTCAAAACATCATGTGTTTGGGGCTTGGGGAAAGCCTGTGGGTGTGCAGGGGGGAACTGGGACTTGTGGGAGGAATTCAAAGACCAGTTTCAGGTTTGTCAGAGGTATGTCACTTGTTCCCCACCATGGCACTACAGACTGGTATAGAGTTGACACACCAGGGTGGGTGCTTGTGCCAGCCCGGTGATAGCAGCGTTGAACTCTGGCAGGGGGAAGGCACCTCAAAATCCTAAAATGCACTGCTAGACTTCTCCCTGTGTCTCTGTGGGGAGCACTGAAGGACACCTGCAGAACACTTAACACTTCTTCCCTTGGATGTAGCACTGATCATCCTCTGCTGTTTGCCTGGCTCATCTGTTCACGTTTTAAGTTCCCTGGCTACTCAAGCACCACCTAACACACCAGCGACTCCAACCTGGCCTGACACCTTGGTGCTATCACCTGGTTTTTTGGGTGTTCTGAAACAAAATCTGCTCTGGAGGGGGAGGCACATCCCCAGCCACTCACACTTAGGCTCTGCTCTCCTGGCATGACCGTGAACACTGGAAACCCTGCAGTTCACTTTAAAAGAGAACTTCTGGCCAGCGATTGCCTTGGCACGGGGCAGTGTTATTTGGTATTTGACAAGGGCCTTAAAAGTAAAACTGGAGCAAAAGGAGATTGAATGAGAAAGCTGGGAATCAGGTCATCACGACACTGGTCAGTCTGATGCATTCTGACACAGCAGAGCTGTCCCATGGGCAATGGGAATGGCCTTTGGCATGCTCATTCCTCCTGGGAGCTGAGTGCATGAACCCACAGACACAGTATGAATCCCTCCCAGCCAGCAGGAGTGATTCCCATTTCCACTGGCAGGGGCAGTAACTCTCGTGAAGTTAATTAATCTCTTCATATGGTGTAATTAACCTCTGGAAATCACTTATAAAGAATGATATGTAGGAAAATCCAAGCATTTAAATGTGACATAAGTGCCAAGATTATCTTAAACCCCCCCCACCACCACTGAATCCTTTCAAATAACACATCTTGGGGTCTTTCTGATATAGTAGCACTGTCCTGAAACTTAACAGAGGGCAGGGGGTCACACTTGGAGCTGTCCTGGTTAGACATATGCTGTAATTTCATGTGTCTGTGTCCTGCTGGAAGAGCACATTCAGGCAGAGTTCCCAGTGGCATCCACCTCTGCTGGAACGGTGAGAGGTCCCAGCAGCATGATAGAAGAGGAAGGGGTGAACATTGACCCAGAATAAAGCCAGCATTTTCACATCTGCAAAGCTGCAGCTTGTCCCTGGATTTATACATATATATATACAGTAAGCTGTACTTTGACTCTGTGTACTCAAGGGAATACAATGTAAACCTTGTCTGTATTGCTGCTTCTGCTCCTATTTGTATTTTAAAGGTCTGTCTTGACTCCTGAATGAGATGCATTTTCCTGTAAGTGTCACATTTCCATTAACACCTAAAAAAGCAAGAATAGGTACTTGTCCATCTGCCCTAGTTCAAGTGGAAAAGGAAGTAACATACTTGTTTGTGAGTCTGTAGATATTACTGAGGGAACTCTCATGATCATCAAAGCCCTGCTCAACCATCAGCACCTGTGGTCCTGTGTGGGAGATTGGAAGTAACACCAAGAAATAACATCTCCTGGGAGATGCAGTGGGGTGGACTGTCTCCAGTGATGGCTCTCCATTGTCTGCTAGGGCTCCAAGGACAAGGATCCACAGGCAACACTGTGGCTCAGCCCTGTTCCTTCACCAGCCTCTGCTCACCAAACTACCCCCTTTGTGTTCCTCTATTTTTAAATTTCAGGCCACATTATATTCCAGAAGGTGCTAAACACTTGCAGCAAGGGCTTTCATTAGAAAATTTTCCTCATTTAGTATTATTGTGTTACTATTAGAAACGCAGGAGGAAGGGCTTGTAGTATGGACTGTTGCTAATAAGACAACTTTTCACCTTTACACCTAATGGAAAAGCTTTCACTCTAAACAGACCCCAGACAGGTCTCCACATCTGCACTGCCATTGAAAACCAGAGCACCAAGGTGTACACCAGGTCATAGGAGGGTCCACCTTGAACCCCCTATCTCCCAGCCAAAAAGGCAGGTTTGTAACTTCAAGGCTATCCTTCCTCCCTGATCACCTAGTGAAAAACACACTGTCACACCAAAATTAATCTGCCTCACTCTGCAGTAATTCAATTAGATTCTAGTCAATCAGAACATTTGATTTACTCATGCTTGTTTATTGAGTGTATTGATAAAGCTATATTTATTAATTCAGGTAGTTGAATGTTCTACCCTACTCATGCTGTTGTTCAGGAGCAAGGAGTTTTGTGGTGTTCAGGTGTTCCGATCTCCTCAGGAGAAATGCCTCCCATTATGTGGAAAACGGCAAGGATCACATGGAGATCAAGGGGCAGCCAGACAGTTCTGGCAATGCTCCAGCTGGTACTGTGCCTGCTTGTGACCAAGTGAATAAATAGGGAATAAATGCAGAGCAAACATCACTTCCAGGGAGCCCATGTCTTTGTGAAAGACTGCCAGAGGCCCCAAAAGAAAAGAAAAATACTAATAATGCTGCCCAATGCTCCATGAATCTTCCCTAACTGCACCAAATGATTTGCAAGAGGCAAGTCCATAGTGGATCTCACGAAGTTTTAAGTCTTACATGGGTCCGTCTGGAGAAGGGGACACCCAGGGACATGCACGGCCAATTTTGAGAGAGCAACCCTGCTCCTGTAACCAGCAGCTACCGGGAACTTTTTGCAATCAGCCAGCAGGAGTTAAAGAAGAAAGCAGCCTAGAAGTAAATATACTTAGCAAATTCAAACAGTAAATGAGTTCCAGGAAACTGAGATAACCCTGTAGGCACAAAGATACAGATCCAAAGCCCACGGAAGCTGATGGAAAAGAAAATTATGCTAGCTTTCAGCAGGCTTTGGATAAAGCACAATGAAAGTCAAATAAGTGATCCGGTCCCAATAACTCTGTAATTCTGCCCAATTAAATAGCCACTTCCTGTGGTTTTAAAATCTCATCAGGGAAAATTAAGACCACTCAGGCCACTCCCTTTCAACAGTGGAGGGGAAAACAAAAAAGTCAACTAAGAGAGATTATACATTAGAGTCACAGTTTACTAAAGAAAATAAACACAAAAATAAAAAGAAATTTGTACAGAAGAGAGAATGGTTTAACCAACAAAGGCGGTTGGTCGCCCACCACGTGGTCGCCCTCAGGGCCAAACAAGATGGCGGATGTTCCCCACACCACACGGCCTCCTGAGAGCGCAGACAAGATGGTGGAGGGCCCTGCGCTGCACCGCGTGGGCACAAGAACAAAGGAAAGCAATGTGGCAAATGAGCTTCTGCAAAAGAAAGTTCAGTGACAGGTTTAAGGGGACAGTCCACCCCTTCGTGACCAAGGTAGAATGGAAATGATCTCCCAGCTTCTGATGCTTCTACATTTTCTGCTGAAAACTCCGTCCTTCCAAGTGAGTGGTGTGGAATAAACAGAACTCCACCCCTATCTCTGTAACAAGGACACCACCCAATGCTCCTCCTTGGCAGCTCCTACTTGCAGGTTGGCCCCCACAGTGGGAGTTCATACTGGAGGTTTCCTGTACATACATTTTTTTACTCACAAACTGCTGCTGGGTCCTGCTTCCAAAAACATTTAACCAATCCACCAGGTTTTACACCTGCCAGCCTTGACTCAATCACGTCAAATGCCAACAGTTGGTGACAGTGAATCATTTCATGTCATCCAACCCCCCAAGACAACAACGTGGCTGTGAGTCAGATCCTCAGCTGAGGTGGGAGCCCAATGCCCCATCCACATCAAACTCACTGCACACTTTGCCGTGATGGATTTGTCCCTCTCTGCCTGGGGAGTCACTCCAGCTTCAGCCATCCCAAAATGCTGCATCTCTCATCTAACCCTGCCCTTCAGCTCCCATTGCTAGCAGGCAGACATCAGCTCCTCCAAGTAATAGCTGCTCACCTTTAGGGTGGTTCTTGCTGTCAGGTTTCCCACAGCCACAAGGCAAATGAGGTTGATGTGATGGCATAGCCTCTCCCTTTATTACCATATGGGTGTGCAAAGCAAGAATTTGGATCTGTTGGTAGAAATATCCTTTGGAGAGTTTCACTGATCCAACCTACATTGCGCAAATTTTCTCCACTGAACCTGGTCTCTGGTGGTAGGCACCAGCCTACATGCACCATGCATGATGCAGAAACACCTCTGCTGGAAGCAATGATCTCTATGAGTAAGGAAGTGACTCAAAAAAGTAGTAATAACTCACAACCGCTCCTCTTCCCAGGAATATTCCCAGCTGACAAACAGCAATTTCCGTAAGCCCCTGACCTCTCTTGGAGGTACAAGTGCAGCTACTGCTCACTAGTAAGGCCGGTATGGGTTGTGCTGTGTTCTCCTTCCATGGATGCAGGCACTGCTGCCTTGCCCAGACCTTTCAAAGGTTCAAAACTGGCTGGATGCATTTCAGGTTCCTGACATGATTTCCTTTAGGTCATTGGGTTTTACTTTTTCTCCCTTCTCTTTATAAAGCCCTTCATTTTCTTAGAGCAGAAAATTCAAAGAGAGAAAATTAAATCTCTCTTTTAAAGAGGACAGCCTCAATTTTCCAAAGGGGTGAACAATTTGTTGTCTCTTGTGTCTTTGGGGTGCAAATCCCAAAGAAAAAAAAACAGGTGCAAAACCCAGGTTTTAAGTAGGATCCTGGTTTTGGCTGCCCAGCAGCCCGTGGACCTGGCCTGAGCACTTTACTTTTAAAATAAAATGTGGGGTTTTTTCTTCACTCCTTTTAACTGCAATTGCCTGGAACAAAAATCAGCAGTTGCACAGTGCCTGCTCCAGAGACCACTAATATCAACAGCAAATTGTTCCTGCCTTCAATGGGCTTTGAATCAGATCCTAAAAATGCAGCCCAGCCCATCCACATCTGCAATACCACAGTCAGAAATTAGTTCAAGCGTTCTAGAAATCCAGAGGGGCGGGGTAAAAAAACCCAAGGTGACATCTAGGAAAAGAAATGTGCCACAAGTCAGCATCTGCATTAGAGCTCCGAAGGGGGATCGCAAGAATGGGAGGGGATTGCTTGGCACCACCAAAGTGGAATTTGAAGGACAATTGCCCTCTTAATACGAACATTATCCTGTTCCAGCTGGGCCACTCAGTTTCTCCATGCTGACAAGTTTTACTGTCCCTGGGCTATCAAAGCAAAGCTAAGTAACGGTTTTCCAACAGAAAGACCCTTGTCAAAGACGTAAATGTCTTCCTAAGAACGATATGTTTATACGAGAAAATACAGACATTTTCTTTTTAAGCTCTCCCTTCCTCCACTGAATTTATTGCATTAAGATGAACTGAAGAAAAAATAAGACTGCTGAGTTTTTTAATTACAATCTTTATCAAAGAGCAGCTTTCATGACACTGGAAAGGAAATCAAGTTGAGACTCTTTGGAAAACTTTTCCTGGAAACAACTCCTTCTTTTTAGTATGGTTTCTTAAGGCCATTAAAACTTAAGCAAGAGCTGCATCTGCTCATCATTCCCCCTCTTTTAATATTTTAACCCACTGAGCCCTTTCAAACAGATCTTATAGAGAGTGGTAGTTTTCTGGGGAAAGAACTGTGAAGGGCTCCTATGAAGACCTCCCTCTCAACCAGAGAGGCTTCAGCATGAGCTCAAACTCACACCAGAGAAGCCATCCCAGGGTACACAGAGACCTAGTACATCAGAGTGGTTCAACTGTCTGGGATGGGATGGGGATTGGGTTGCAACAGACATGAGCCTGGAAGGGTTTGGGGAATTATTTGCTGGAAGCAACTAAGAGGCAGCTGGGTTGCAAGGGCATCCAGCATGGTGCAGCTTGGCCACCATGAGACCTATGGTTAGAGTGTGATCATAGAAAAAAGTTAAACCTGCTTCAAGGCAGAGGTACTTCAGGTTTTCCAGGCCTACCATTGATTCCCTGAAGGTTGTGTCCTCAGTGAATAAGTCAGACAGCGGTTTGCAACCTACATGCTTCCCATCCATCATGCCAGCAACAGTGTGGGTCCAAAGCCGACAAAAAAATCAGCCCTATTCAGGATTACTACCACTAACTACTGTAGTAATCCAGTGGGGTACTGCCAGTATCCCACTGAGGGCGGGCATGAGCACTGGGGCATGAGCACTGTGGACATCTGAAAAGGGATGAACCATGGCCTCTTCTCTCCCTCTTTGGAAGGGATTGGGATTTGGCCAGCGTGAAGGTCTAGGCTGAGTTGTGTGAATGGTGTGGATTCAGCCCTTCTCCAGAGGAACATCCCTTCTTTATGGGCTTCACAAGGTACCACACAGGAAAACCACACAGCAGGTCAGATGCACACGCTTTCACCTCATAGCAGAGCCAGTCTCTTCCTGCTTGCTCATATTTGCCCATCACGGAAACAATCACCTGGCTGGTAGCAGGGAAAGCCCCAGCAGATGCACTGCCCTGGCTGGGGGTAGCCACTCTTGACTGCTGATGCAGAGAGGATGTGGGCACAGCTGCTTCAAGGAGACAACCCCTGCTGCAAACACACATGCTTCTTTCCCACAGTTTTTTCCCCATCACATTTCACTTCTCACCAACTCAGATCAGATCAACCAAGACCAGATATTTCTTAGTCTGGCCAGGTCTGCTTTGCAGAAGGTGATGATTACATGCACAAAGTGAAAATCCTCTTCTCTGTGCCATCCTTTGCTTCCCAGTACCAAACTTCCTCTGAGAACCAATCTGAAGGGCACAGCACTCAGACTTTATTCTCACCCAAGCCAAGTGACTCTGGGGTAGTTTCTTTCTTCATCCTTTTCTGAGGCACAGTATGATCTCCTGGCATTCATCAATGTTACAGTTCTTTTTCCTATTGACTTCTCCATTCACAACCTGAGTTTGTGAGTCTGCTGTATGCACACGGGCCATCAGCATTACAGGAGTGTCTCCCACCCTGTCCATTCCCAGAGCTAGTGATGCCCAGTTTTGCTAGAGGAAGGGCTTGAGAAGTTAATTTCTAAGAAGGTCCCTTGTGGTTTTTGTCCAAGTACTAGAGACATGCTGATCAAGCCACTGAGTGAGCCTAACACTCTAGCCAAGAAAAAGCAACTCCTGATGTTTGCTAGAGACAAGTGAAGTCACAACTACATTGCTGAAGACAGAAACAGGCAGATAAATGCAAGAAGACCACCTAGAACTAAAGAAAATGACCCAGAAGAAATAGAGAGCCATCTTTCCAGCAGAGGACAGGTGAGGACCAAGAAGGTCCAAGATTTGTTTCAGTATTCCCTAGTCAAAGACAGCTCTCCATCAACACAGATGAGTGTCAGTAAGGCTGCTGTTAGTCTCCCATCTCAGCAGTGGCTCAGACCAGGTGCATGCCAGAACTTCTCTGAAGGCCAAGACCAAAGAGGCCCATTCCTGAAGAAGATTACTACAACTGCTTGCCAGAAGAGCTGAAGAAGACATCTCCTCCAGCTTTCTAGGCTCATATTTGCTATTGTAACCACCCATAGATGCAGCTTATATTTGCAAGTGTTTAGCTTTGATACAGCCATATCTGCATGGCAGAGTTCTGGGCTCACTCTGTGTGAAGGTGAGGACCTGTGAGCAGGTTCTCTTTGAGTGAAAGCTTTAGTGCTCTGCAGCCACAATTCTAGTGATTGCAAGTGCCCTGCAAAGACAGGGAGGGAGTGCTGTCACCCACTGTCTCAAAAGTGTTTAAAAGGAAAAGCAAAAGACAACATCCTCACTCCAAAGCAACCTGACCCCAGAGGGTTAAAGCAATCCATAGTTTGGAATGTTGGGAGAGTGGCAAGGATTCAAGTCTCAAGCCTGGCTCCATCAGGCCAGGCTTTTGAGCTCTCACATTTATAAGCAAGAGCTGTAATCACCACAGAGAGAGCTCTCAGCTCTCTGGCAGGCATATACTCACCCTTTGCATCCCATCTTTCATCAAAGTGGGCCCTGCATTCCCAAGAAAAGTTTGTCTGCCAGATAAAGCATCTATGCACAGGGTAAGGTTTTCCTGTGAATCCTGTGTGCTTTCCCTGCCAGCAAGGGCTGGATAGCAAGGGAAACAGAAGGAACAATAGTGTGCAGTTTCTGAAGCTTGCTTTTTGGGCACATTCCTGCCTGAAGACAAAGATTTCCAGCTCCTTGCCTATTTTCAGGGAGCTACACCAGTAGGTGCTGAAAAGCCTTGGGCCAGACTGCCTGCAGCTACATCTCTGCCTCTCTGTAAGCTGATATGCTTCTGCTCATCCATCAGATCACCAGAGGAAGGAAGACCTGGTCTGCTCTATTTTCTTGGAGTTATTTCCTTTTTCCCACGGTGTTTTGAAGTGTCAGGAGGTTTTTTTCTCTATATAAAATAGTGTTTTCCCCCATCCTTTGGCAGCTCAACACCTAAGAGTAATCCCTTTACAGAAGTCTAATGGGTTAAATTACATCATGTCTGCTCTGATTGTTATTAATAACATTGGATTAGCTGCTCTGCAGTCAGACCTCCAGGAGGAGGTCTCATCGTGCCTGGTGCTGTCCAGATGTGTGGGCAGACACAGGACACGTTTCACTCCTTGGGCAGCTGATCCAAACTGAGGGCCCATCCCACAGCAGCTGGAAACTGTTGTTAATACTCTCTAGAGCAGCAGAGGCTGTGTCCCCTGCAGCTCCAGATTTGTTTTCTCAAGCAGCTGAGTTATCACGGCTGAAGCTGCTGGTCCTGCAGAGAGAGCACAGGCTTTGTTCGCTCCCTGTCTCCTTCCAACAATGTCGGGAGATAACTAAGTAACACAGGATATCTCCCTGCATAAGCTGGGAGAAGCTTCAGAAGCTGCAAGGAACCAGTGCAGGAGCGTACTGGAGACTGAATCATCACAGGGAAGTACACTTATCTATTTTTCCAGCACAAATCTCGCAATCTCTCCATCTCCTGGGGTTTTCCTGGCCAGCCTGGAAGGACTTTGTGCTGACGTGCATTAGCCCAGCACATGCTCTTGGGTTCAACACAGGGCAACATGTCACTGGGGCATATTAACAAGGGCCTGCCCCTTGGATGCTGCAGGCTTTTCTGGCTCCCACAGACATCCAGGGTATGCAGCAGCAGCCATGCCAGCTCCAGGAGTCTCTGCTGCTTGGAGAGCATCGGTCAGTATTTTTGGTGCTGATTTTCCCAAGATATTTTAGGGGCTCATGCCAGGGGTGAAAGACATCACTTCCTTCCCACATGGACAGTGTGGACCAGCCACAGCTATAGCCTGGACACAGCAGGGTGGCTGCAACCCGAATGGCCTCAGGATGCAGGAGGGAGTGCAATGACTCACCAGCCAACTGGAACAGAGCTATTGCCTCTCCCTGACTCTCCTTGCAGTGCTTTTTGTAGCAAACTTACCAGGCAGTCTCGTGCTGCCTGACTCCCCACAGCCATGGGCAGCATACCTCCTCCCCACTCCTGGCCACCTGCCATGGCTCACCCTGTCCTTGCCTGGGGGCACAACTTCGTATGAGAATGGATCCAGCTGTAAAGAAAGTCAGTACTGGGGAAAGAGAAGAAGCAGGGATTCATTTTGGAGGACATTCCCGAGTAATGCCAATGTGGAGGCATTGCTTCCAACCTGCCTGCAGTGAAGGGAACTGGGGAAAGACAGTCTGGGTTGAAAGGAGGGGAAGGAATTGGGTGAAGCAGCTGAGTGATGCCAAGTGTGTGGTGAGTACGTGCACGTCCTACTCCAGCTGCCAGCTTTGCACCCTGCCAGCCACACGTCCCTATGGAGATTGCTGTTCCCCAGGGCTCTGCTTAACTCATGTGCTCACAATTTCCTACTGGAAAAATCAAGACAGAAAGACGGAAAACAGGTCTGAGGGAAACATCCTTTCCTCCTCACTGACTAGCTGGCAATAAAAGACCAGTTCTGCCTGCTCCCTGGTGCTACGTTTTATTTGTCTTTCCAACATGTGGAAAGAGACTTTTGGCTGGCATGAAAGTATTTTGAAAAGCTGAACTTACGGCCTTTCCTAGCTTTCCACATAGGCAAAACACTCAACCCATCCCTGGCAGGAAACCCGTCTGGATCCCCCCATCTTTGTGGTGTCAGATTTGCACATCATCTTTGTTCTTTGCAGCTAGAAGTACTTATTCAAACACCTCCCTAAACATCACTGAGCTCATTCCTGTCTTGGATTTCAGCTCACAAGCTGACACAATATCAGAAGCTGCAGTACTAGTCCTGAAAATGAAGTGCTGCATGGTATGTCCTGAATAAAAACAGTTTTGGAGCTGAATGAGAGCAGTGCTGACCTGCAGATGTGGCAGGAGAAAACAGCACAAGCCTCGGGCTCAGCATGAGGATCACACTGGAGAACAGATTCATGGGCTTTCCACAGCCAGGCCACAGCTTTCCACAGCAGCTACCACAGACGTCTGTCCAGGAGGCCTGAGGGGAACAGCAACACGGCCATGAATGTACAAGACTTCAGGATGTTGTAGTGAGGAGCCAAATACATCCCACCACTACCTCTGCAGCAAATCTGCACTACACCAATAGCACTACCCAGCAGCTCTGGGGGCATGGAACAGAAAGCAACACGCTGCTTGATGGAGAACGAGAAGATGAAGCAAGAGCTGATGGTGGATCACCAATACAGTGGATGGCCCTGATCCTCACATCTTTGTAGCAGGATTTGATGATCCTAAAGGTCTGTTCCAGCCTAAATGATTCGATGATTCTAAATGCCACCTTACAGCAGCTCTAGTGACCAGCATATTGACATGGATATCTTTAAAAACACAAGTCAAATGTCCATCAAGCAGGCACTGTTTGGATTTTGAAACAAAAAAAAAGATCAATGGCCACACAGAGCACACAAAAGTGAGTGTAACCTCCCACCACAGATGTTTCTGCACAGCTCTATCTCCAAAGGGATGCAATACACATACACATTAGGAGACACTAGATCTTCACAGGGATTCTTACCCACTTGAATAAAAGAGTGTGAATCAGCACATTGTGACTGGAATCAGCACTGATGACCTGTTCACTATGAACACAGGTAGCAGAGACAGCAACTAAGCTGAGCATGAAAACAGACATAGGGAATGAAAGGATGCACAGGGAAATGGAGATTAAGTGCCTCTAAGCAAACCAAGTGGCATGGACAGGTTTCCTGGGCCCAGTGTGGCACATGCAGATTCCCTGGGAGGGTGCATCCCAAACACCCCAGGCTGCAGGACAGCCCTGCTATCAGTGCCAGCTGTATGAAAACTGTGTTATTAACTCCACTGCTGGGCTGTGGAATCAGGTGTTTCTGCTGTCCCAGTGCATCTCACCCTAATAAGCAGAGCCCAGTGGAGTCAGGCTGCTGGCCAGGTCCTACCAAAGCCTGCTAGGGACTGCTACAGAATGAGATGTGCAACAATGACTGATTAAAATTGTCATCAGTGACCCGTAATGGGGTGCAGTAACCCACAGGAGCCATCTAAATCTGCTAACAGGACTAGAAAAGGGGTTTTAATATCCAGCTCACTTTTTTACTTATTTTTTTTCCTATGGGATTCACACTGCTGTGTTAAATCGTGTTAAGCTGTTGTCTGAAACAACTCACATCCAAAGGTGCTGTCGCAAGTTCTCCTGATTCGTGTGCAGCCTGAGCCCAGCACAGACATTTATTCATGCAGATATAGCAGAAAACACTGCAGAGCATTGCTGCCCATTTCTCTGATCAGTCGCTATATTAAACTCTGGAAAAAAGATGCACTCTCAGGATTGGTAAAGGTATTTATATGAAGCAGCACCTCAACAGAGCAGAGCATAAAACCAACTGAATTTTTGTCAACACTGACAAAAGCCTTGACCATCAGAGATTTGTAGCACTACTGCTGGTAACTCCCAGCTGGCACATAAAGCAAGAGCCTACACATAATCACACAGCCAGCCCAAATCCTGGCCTCTGTCCATAGTCACTGACAGCTCAGTTATAGCAATTTGCCTTTCTGGAAAGAGGAAACAGGAACTGAAACAAAAACTGTATCACTGCTGGTATCTGTAGCCATCACCAGCTGCTTACCTCGTTCCCTTTCTGTGCTAAACGGGCAAACTCAGAGTGGCCAAAAAAGACATGAATGAGTTCAGATAAGTCTGTAAGCAAGCAGGTTACCAAATCAGCAAGGCCACTCTGCAAAAGACCTAGGGCACCCTGCCCAGGAGCAAGAGCAAGCCATGCTGGGGAAGGGAGTCCTGAGCTAGGAAGAAGAGAGGTCTAGGATAAGGGGAAGCTTCCTCAGAAACACAGAAAAAAATATTATCAGGAAGTAGTCTAGTTAGCAATGCAGCATTTAGCTAATAGAAAGCACATAAATGGTTCTGCCCAAAATAGTTATAAGCAGGTGGGATTATTGCCATAATTAATAAGAGTTGTAGGTTAGACGTGGTAAACACAAAAAAGAAACAGATGTACACTGAGAATCAGTCAGTCCTTAAGAGAAGTCACTGCTAAGAAAAGCCTGTGCTGTACCTCACCACAGCCTGTACATAATGGGGCCATATGCCTGAGGTGTGAAAGTCTGAAGCATCTCTTCCAAAAGCACAAAAATCTATCTGAAGGGAAGACACCTTTCAGGAGAAGGGACACCTTTTTCCTGGGGGTCAATGAGAGGACCTTTACTGTAACAGCTCCACCCTGCTGATCCCAAATTGTCTCTCAGGGTCAAACAAGGTGTCTGAAAGGAACAGAAGCATTCATCTCCCATAAAGCATCACGAGACAGTTTGTGCTTTTTTTGTACTGAACTGACAAAAAGGACTTTGGTCACCACATGCTTCAGTAAGGAAAGTCCACTCTGCTTGCTTGGAGAAAGAGGGTATTCCCAGCAGGCATAAACCACTGCTCCCCACTGCTGTTCCGAGCAACAGTCATTTCTGCCAGCTGGCAACAGGGGTGGCCAAGCCTGGATCATGGAGGCACAGAGGTTCCCCTGGCACCACCTTGGCTCAAGAAAAACTTCCTGAAAAAAAAAGGGTGCTAGTAAGAGCCTTGCCCCTGGGGCAGGGATGAGTTTTATAGGGCCTGGCACTGAGTACGTCTGGAATTAAACCTTGCCAGAGGAATGGCGCTTGTAAGCTCTTCCATCCTGCCCTGCTCTTGGCCCATGCTGAAATTTAGTGGCTGCCAGCACACCTGCAGCTGAAATCATCCTCATGATGGGAAAGTCTGAAGGTCACAGATGCAAACAAATATTTGATGAGTCGATACAAGGCAGCCTTGAACACTGCACCTCCAGCACTGGGAAGGGCCCCTCTCTGCCATGCCTGTGTGTGAATGCCCTTCAGCATGCCACTGACACTGTGTTTGAGCTGCCTCCCTGTATGCACGATGCTTGCTTTGTTAATGTTTAGATTTTCCCAAAAAGGCCTCCGGTCTCAGTGAACAGGAATCAGTGACATAAATTAGCAGGAGACAAAGTGTTTGTCTCAAATACTGCTATTGTCTCTCTTTTCTGTAGCTGGATGAGTCACGTTCCTCCTGGGCTCCTCTAGGTGACCCTTCCCTCCACAGCTCACTTTCTCCTGGCATCATCTGGCCTACATCTCATTCATTCTAGGGATGACCACCAGAAACCCTCCTTCTGAGCCTGACCAGTCACAGCCCAGTATCTGAGGGGCACTGAGGGGAAAATGCATATTCTGACCAGTGCTCTCAGCAGAGCAGAGGAAAGCTGAGTGAAAGACTCAAGAATGAGAGTTTGGGTGGAAGCCCTGGTCCCTGTGGCAGCAGAACATGAGGTCACTGATGGGAGAGCCCTGCTTTGATGGACCTGCTCTACTGATGCATGTGTGACTTTTCCCTTAGGATACATAAGACTGCTCATGGGAACAAGAGGGTCCAGAGCAGTCTCAGGGTTGTACTTAAAGTGCCATTGCTGAAAAACATGGATTTTGTCCCTGTAAATCATGGGAGGTTTGTATAGGATGCCAGGATGCCTATAGGTTTGTATAGGATGACTATTTTGACGTGGTTGATAGCCTGTTCAATATCTCAAACAGTCTCTCCTTGCACCTACCTGTGTCTCTCCTTCTTTGCTTTACCTCTTCCCTACCTTATCTCCTTCCAATTCCTGTGGGATTTCCTCCAGCCCAGCTCCAAGTAAAATCAGAAGCCTTAGATCCTAATGCAGGAATATCATCACTTTGGGCATAGGCCTTTTGCTCCATCAGGACCTGCAAAATGGGGGGAATTTTCCCCCCCTTTAAATTTCATTGTGGGAGACCTGCAAATTGCACATCACAGTGCTCTCACCCAAGGGAAACCTCCTTCATGAGATAAAAGAGGAGAAACCATTTTCCTGAAACCCAAGACTTGGTGGGATGGAGTCTCTATCTTGTCTCCTGACTCAGCAAACTTACGTGGTCCCAAGTGTGGATGTGCCTCAAGTGACCGCTTGCTCTGCTGGAGTTTTGTGGGAAGCTAGGAGAGGGAAGTTTTAGGGTTGCTTTCTCCCCTGCTCCTTGGAAATTTTTGAATAGAAAAATAAGCCTGACCATCCCACAGGCCCTACAGCTAAATTTACTGTAATGTCACAGTGTGGCAGCTCATCCAACCAGCACAGATTCAGGGTTCTGCTGCAGCTATCCATGGGAAAGTCCAGTTTATAATTAATTTAGAGGATATTGCAGCCTTTTTACAGGATTAGTTTAACTGGCATTTGTGCCACCGCCAGCAACAAGCCCCAGTGCCACTTCTCTAAGACAGACCTCACAAATCTCTCTCACAATAGTCAGCTATTTTCATCAAATAGCATTGACAAAGACAAGTCATTTCATGGTACCAGATTAAAACAACTT
Organism: Calyptomena viridis; assembly: GCA_013390005.1. Lineage (NCBI taxonomy): Eukaryota > Metazoa > Chordata > Aves > Passeriformes > Eurylaimidae > Calyptomena > Calyptomena viridis. Next base: position 92,084 of record WEIV01007292.1, read on the forward strand.
CCCTTCTTCCTCAAGAGCTCAGCTTTCATCACTCATATTTTGCATGCCACGTATATCAGGAGTCACAAGACAGTATGTGCCCTGTTGAGCTATGGTATCCCTTGCTGTAGAACCTGGGCATTTATTCTCACTAAATCTCCCCAAACTCTTCTCAACACAGAGGTGTAAAAGCAGCAAAATGCCCTTTTAACCATTTTTTTCCCTGACCCTCCCTCATCTTCCCAGCAAATGAGGTTTGCAACATTCTTCAGCTACATGGATTTTTCTTTTTTAATGCTTGGCTGCCCAAGCACAGCTGTGGGGTTCAGTAAATCAGGCTTGACTTTCAGTCTTTGAGGTGGTTTTGGTCCTAAAACACCTAAAATTCTGCTTCTAAAAATATACCTTGCAACTTTCAAGAACTAAAAATGTGGCTATTAGCCACATTAATTTACCTTTTGCCGGGCTTTAGCAGTCCCATATGTCTGCTAGTGAGCTATTTCCCACTTTAAAGATACATATTATCTTGTATCTTTTTTCACTTTAAGTGTTAGCTTGTAATCGGCAACAAAGGGGCCATTTAAAAAAAGCATCGTGCTCTTCTGCAGCAGTTTCAGGTGATCCAGCTCCTCCCAGTCATGCAGCTGCATGGGTTTCTGGGCAGAGGCACATGTATAATAACTATTTTTCTTAAACGCTTCTCAAAAGTGCCAATGGGCAACCCAGCATCAGGATGTCCAGGCTTATAAATGAGTGTGATCCCATCCTGCCAGCCTCAAGCTCTCTAGAGCTGGTACCTCCCACCTGGGTTTGGAGAAAACCTTTCATTTATGGATCCTATCCAGTCCAAAAACATCAGGACTAACTAGCCTGAGACAGAAGGAATTCCCAGGATTCCCCCTATAAGTAACAGCTTTTATATACTGCGTGGTCCAACCAAAGCTCGAAGAGCTTGATGGCTTTGGGGGCAGCTCCAGGGAAGGTTACCCAGGTAAGCCTTAAAGAAGGGGAAAACCCCGCATGGCTTTGTTCCTGCACACCTGAGCACTGCTCTGCCCAGCTAGGTTTGCTCCTGAAAAGGCTCAGGATGTGTAAATTTGGTAACATAGCAGCTTGGGAAAAGAGTGAGTGCTGTGTCCAGCCGTGTGACCACAAGCACACTTGGGCATCACCTCATGGATGGGTACCAGCTCCCAGGCTGCTGCAAGTCCAGCAACATAACAAGCTCTGTGCCCACTTCTCCTGGTCCAAGAGCTTGCCCTCAGAGTCAAATGAAGCTGCCACTACACATACAGAGCTATCACTGGGGTAATCAAGATGCTGCACCAAGACCTGAACAGGCACCTCTGCTGGCACTCTCTGCCTGTCCTGGCCCTTCTCTGCTGCTGGATACCCCAGCCATCCCAATATTATCATAAATTGCTCATCTGGGATACAATGGCAGGTGAAGGATAGGAAGATGTGACTGTTCACATAGCAGTTTGTTACCTTCTCCAGGAGTCTGCACATAGCTTTCTCCCTTAAGTCATATCAGGATTATCTTCATTATTCATACTTCCTCTGAGCAAAATTCTTGGTTCAATGAGATGATTCACCAACTGGGACATTCTCTGTGTGGTTGGAACTAGAGGCAGACATGAGCATCCAACCCAGCCCATGAGTGCAGACATAAGCTCTGATCCAAGAGTGCCAGGGAGGTTGACAGAGCAACTCATGCTTGAATTGAGGATCTGGGATGCCCCACACCCACTGGTTCTTCGTTCTTGCAGATCCATTTGCAAATCCATGCTCCCACCACTGTTGCACCCAGTTGCAGGGACAAGGAAGATGTGAGACCAGGCTCAAGGTCTGGATTTGCAAGCAGGGGTATTTCAGCCTGCAGACCACAGGTGCTTCCCACACCCACCTGGGCAGCAGCCAAGCACTGGCAGACCTCAGCATGGCTGCCATAAGCATTGCTATCATCACACAAATATCATCACAGCACCTGACAGCCTCATCCTCGGCATCAGTGGCATATCTAGGAGACAGATTATTCAGTCTCAGCTGCTTCTACACATGTGGGCCAGGTTCATCTTGCATCACTTGCAAATGCCCTGCAGTTACTGAGGTGACACCATGGCAGAGAAGGAGCACTAAAATGGGAGTAATGCAACAAGGGCAGTGGCCTGGTTGCAAACAGTGTTATAACATTCTTGTATTTTAGCCCCTTGCCTGGGAGTTCTTGTGTACCTCAATGGAATTCAAGCAAAATTAGACAACAGCTGCAGAAGGGACACCTGTGCTGCAATAAACCCCATCAACAGGTGGGTATTGCCCTAACATGGTGCAGTACAGCCCTTGAGGAAGGAGTCCATCAGCAGAAGTGTGGAGTAACTCCCCTCCTGGAGACCCTCTGGCATTGCATAATGCAGGCTGCATGGTGGGTCTCAGTATTTGCCCCTGTAGCACCACTGCAGTGGTGAGCTTAGGTCTTAGGTAGTCTTAAGAGGCAACTTAGTTGTAGAAGCTGTCTCTGTGCTTTATCACCCTGGAATGACACTGTCTGGAAAAACAGCAGCCAATGTCTTCCTGGTGAGACTGAGGAAGAGATTAACGTGTTCATGTACAAAGGGAGAGAGAGCAAAGGGGGACTCTGGCCATTATATTTCCCAGCAAGGTGCCTTGCATGAACATGTGCCACCCAGGCAGAGGCATCAGGAGGAGAGAGCCAAGGACATCTCCTGTTCTCACTACCCCACCAATGTAAACGTGTGAGAAAAAAAGTGAGAAACCATCTCCAGAAAGAGTAATCCAGAAACCTTTTAGTACCAGCAAAACAAAAATTGCTGTTGTGGTTCGAGAGACAAATTGTAAAAGCAATTGCTCACACAGTTGTCCCTGTAACCAAGAGAGAAGGCAGCTACAAGAAGAGAGCACTCTTGCAGGCAAGTTACAAGAGAGAAGGTTTGGTGGGTTTTTTAATGTGAAATCAAGCACAGGAAGTGTGAATAAAAACCTTGCAGAGACGAGATTTTGCTTATTTACACATAATTGAGAGACTTTTTAGCAAGGTGTGCCTTCCTAAGTATTCCCCTATCTTTTCTGGAACCTCTGACACCAGCTTGCAAGAGTTGCAGTCTCCAGCATCTAATGATGTGTTCAGTGACTCTAAGTGACAATCAGGGACCACCATCAACTTAGGGCTGGATCCTACCTCCTCCTCGGGAGTGACCAGAATTAAGGACCCTGGGGTCTTGCTTCCCTATCCTGGCTCTTACCCTCTCCCAGTTCCAGTCCCTTCGAGGGACCCCACCGGCAGCACTGCTCCTCACCTCCTGCTTGGCTTTGCCCCCGCCTCCACAAAGAGGGGCCTGTGCAGGAGCTGGGGCTCACGCTGTGCTGAGAGGAGCCATAAAGCTCCTTTTAAGATGTCCAGTACAAAGCTGAGCCTGTTCGGCGGCAGGTTGGGGGCTGCCGCCTGCCCTTCCTGCCTCTGCCAGGCACTGAGTCATCGCCCCGACACGAGGCTGCCAGCCCAGCACTGCCGAGAGGGCCGGGGCTGGTGGACGAGAGGGAGAAACCTGCCCTGCTCACTGCTGCAACAGCCAAAACGTGCGCCTCAAAGTATTGCTTTTTCCCAGAGATACAAATAGGAAATATTGTGGAAAAGACCCGGGTCTGTCAGGGAAAAGGGCAGCCACACGGAAAGGGTCAGTCATGGGGAAGAGGTCATGCGAAATCTTCCTCGGGTTTGCATTTTCCACCACAATCCCCTTTCAATGCTCTTTTTGACATACAGAAAGAAGCAAGGGTTTCTACCTGTTTCCTTTTACAAGACAAGGGAGGGAAAGGGGAAGATATTTTTCAGCTTGCAACACTCATGAGTCTTGTGGTGGGGGCTTCTTTCCCAAAGACCAGAGTTGGGACTGCAAAGAAATCTCCACTCTTGTCTAAAGCAGTGCAAATACAAGAGACACACAGTATTCTGCCTGCAGAGAAAAAAATCGTTAGAAGGTAGGTTTCAGCACTCTTTCAACTTTTTAAAGCACTTTCATGATTTTTATGACACTCTCAGTTAGGAGGAAAGCGATGCTCACAGGTCAGGGATTTTACTGGTGCCCAAGGAATCAAGGTGTTGGTTCTTCAGCTATAAAAGCACAGTCTGGTTCCCTAAGGGTTAGTTGCAGAGATGTGCTCCTGACTCCTTTACTCTGCCCATGTCTGCAGTCCAGGTACTCACTCCCTTAAAGGCCAGTTAGAACCATCAGGAAAGAGCAGCAGCCAATTTAAATTGAGGGAAGTGAGAGATGTGTAGACAAAAATATAAACCCCTTGAGCACCTCACCTGTGCCCATGTGTGCAAATTCAACAGCTGGGAGCCTTAGGCACTCGCTGTTGCAAAGGCTGATTCACACTCCTAAATGAGTCCAAACTGCCTGGTTTCACTTAGTAATTGTCTTTTCAGATTGAAGAATTAAGAACAGTGGGTGCAGGAAAAGACAAGCCAAGCAACTTATAAATCTGCAAGCTGAGAGAAAATAATTTCAGCACAGCAAAAAAGAGACTCAGTGTAGGCAGGAGATTCATCCTCTCCATTTGCGTTTTGTCTTCCAGACTCTGCCTTTCCTCTCCTTTTCTCTTCCAGGTTATTTAAGACAGCAGAGCCTCTGCCAGTGTCATCCTGCTGTCCTTCTGAAAGTCTAAACACAAGACAACACCAAGAACCAACTTAAAAATTGGCACCAGCACTGCACAAGCTGACAAAGGCTTCCCACACTCTGCCCTCTGCTGCATCCAAATCCACACCATTTCTGTCTTCATAGATATCATGGGTGTTCTCTGACAAAGAAATGGGTTTTTATCTGACACACTAATGGCTAATCATGCCACGATCCCATCTGGACCCAGACACAGGTCCTGTTCTTCTTACAAGTATCATGAATTTTAGTATTGATCTCCCTGGTCACAAGATCAGGTGGACCAGCTCCAGCTTTTACAGGGATGCTGAGCTAAACAATGTGTATTTGCTCTGCAAGGAAAGCCTGTGGTCTTGAGCAGCAAGCAGAAGGCTTTGAAGGGATAAACAGACTTATTCAGTGCTTGGAATGGCTCAGTCTCTCAAGGCCAGGGTAGGCCAGTATAGCATATTTCAGCCATGCTGACCCTGATGCTACTGCTGTCAAGGAGAGAGAAGAGGCTCCCTTCCCCTGCTGGGGCTTCCCTCTGCAAAGGTGATGGGTGTCTTCAGCACATCAGGACATCCCAGAGATGCTCACTGGTCTGAGTCAGCCCCTGTCCAGCCTCACATGGAACAGCATCAGGCACTGCCTCTCCAGTGCCCAGCCAGCAACCATGAGGTAGCCTTGTGCCTCTACCCACCCTCGGATCTGAGGAACCAACCCTTCACATACACACATCCCCCCACACACACCCCTCCCCACACACACCTTGTGTTCTTGACTGAATTAACTGATTTTGAAGGGATGCGAGCTGGAAATAAGTCTCACCAACAAAGCTATTTTAAACAAAGCTATTTAAAAAAAGGCTTCCCTTTACTTTCCAAGGGTCAGCAATTCCCTCCTCCCAATAGGATGCTCTGCCCAGACATCCCACATGTGTTTGAGCACCAAGGCACAACAGGGAGGAAATGCCATGAAGCCGCCAGGCCATCCAGGACTCCCAGCCTGGCTCTTGGCTCAGGCACTCATTCCCAGCTCAAGTCTGCCTGAAGATCCCTTAGCCCCTCCTTCTCAGTCAGCCAGGAATGGTCTCCCCTGAAATATTGCTGGCAAATCCAAGCTGAATAGTTTCAGGTGGACTGAATCAGAATTTCAGGATTTGCCATTCAATAAGCTCCTTCAACAGCACTGCAAAGTGTTGCAGGCAGTCGAGAGCAGAACAGCCAGATGAATCATTCCCTGACGTCCTCAGTTTGCCGAGGTCCAAATTAACCTCACTGCAGTCCTTTCCCCTCTGCAGCTTCTAGAAGTCACTGTGTCCTGCTCCCTGAGTCCTGGCGTCCCTCTCCCAGAGCTCCCCTCAAATGGCATTTCCTTGCAAGGAAAAGCCCAAGCAAACTATATCCTCTCCCTCCCTTTAAACACACTCATGTTGAACTTCATAACCTTGTTGGGGCTGGCTGTGCTCCAACAGAAAATCCATGTGGGTATTCCCAGCTCTGGGTAACACTTCACCTAATAGGAAACCTATGAGATTTTGTGGGGTGGTCTATGCTACTTAGGCACTTGGCAGGGGAGAGAGAGATAGAGTGGGTGGTTTCTCAGTTGGTTTAAGCTTGCTGCAGGTGAGTACTTGGCAATCAAGTTTACATTAAAAGCTACTTGATTTTGGTGACAATTCTTTCCTCTCCCCAGTAATAAAAAATGAAGCTAACCCTGCTGCTCATGGTAGTAACTTTTAACACCTTTTCTTAGAAAAGAGCTTGCATATACATTATATTCTAGGCAAAAATGAACACAGACAGTGGATGGGAAGCTGCTCAGGGAACCGCCAGGCACTGATGCACAGAAAGTCCTCACCCGGCTGAGCTCTCTGCAAGGACCTGACCTGCAGCCTTCACACAGCAGTGGCATGGAAGTGCTGCCAAGCATCAGTAACTGCTCCTGACATCCTCACACAAGGCCCTCATCAAGATGTCAGGACCATTTAGTGAGTGTGCAGGAGCCAGGACAGGGAGCATTCCCTACATCAGGTGGATGCAGTCTGTTCCTAAGGCATATTCAAGTTATATGCAACGTGACCAAAGGACTGTGACCCTTGTGAGATGCTCCAGTAGGCCCTTCAGCAAGAAGACCCTGCTCTGTCACACCCCCCAAAAAGCTACACTTTGCCAGCAGGTAGGGGGGAAGGACCTGCAGCTTGTCAGCCCCCTGGTTGGCTTCCTGCACAAGCAAGCAACTTTCGTGGGGTAAAAGTCACAAACAGATATAGGTTAGATTTTGAGAAACTGCAATGTTTCTGTTCAGGCACTGCAAAGGAGAACGAGCTGCCCAGGCTTGGCATTTGCAGAAGCCACTAAGGTGAAAAGCTTAATCCTTACCCTACAAAGGCAATCAGCTAAGGAGTGACACACTGTTCCATCCCCCCTGCCTCCTCAATCTCTCTTCAGGATACTTTACTGAAGTTCTTTCCCAGATATATAGGTCCAAGCAAAGGCAGCCCCTACTTCAAGGATGAAGAAACCCAGTCTTCTGCATCCCACTCACACAGAAAGTCATTCTGCCCAAGGGAAATAAGAAATTGCCACCTGAAGTGACCGAAACATTCCTCCAGATCACCTCCTCCAACCCCTACATCAATGGTTTTCCTTCTTCCCATAATTTATCCCCTAATCTTCATTTTTCACATAGTCTCAACCATGCTCACTAGGGATGTTCTAGCTCACCACTCTCATGGGAGTAGGAAACTCCACCTTAAACAGAACTGGGATCTGAAAAGAAGCCACCAACCACACCAGAGAGTGTGGAGGCTGATGGGACAAGTGTCCAATGTTTCTCTGGTAGCAAATCCTGATGTGTGGTGGACCTCACCCTACTCTTTTCCAGAGTGCATGGTATGTGCTGCCTGACAAGATTCCTTGGCCTACAGAGACCTTGCTGCTCATCCCATAGGACAAGGATGGTTCATAGTCCAGCCTCCTTGAAATCCTGGTTTTGGGCAAGGAGCAGAGTGGGATGGACCTCTCTCTGGTCCAGATGGGAGGGCAAGGCAGCAATTCACCAACCATGAAACTGCTCATCTCTTGCAGGCTGGAGATGAGAAGGAAGGACCACAACACAGTGCCTGTCTGCCAGAGATCCTTCCCCATCACATTGACATTGGCAATCATCTTCACCCTCCCTTCATCTTACTTAATTTTCCTTTGACTTTTGAAGATTTTTCTGCCCCCTACCCCTCCTTCAGGCCCCAGGTTGCCTCTGTGACTCATTGCTGGGTGACAGAGGTGGCTTTTCTCTGCACAGAGATGATTTTGCAAACCAGCCCTCACACGTTTCGCAACAGGCAGACAGTCACCAGCAAATGGTGTAGTAAGTGCCTGCAATCCTGGCCCAGAGAACAAAACAATCTGTTTGGCTGAAGAAGGATCACAGACTATATTAAAAGAGCTCATTAAACTCACTTTGGTTATGCTCCAGAGCATGTTGAAAGTCAGGAGAGAATCCCCCCATTGACATGAACAGTTTTTTAACACCACTAACCTGGGTGCCTGGTAGCTGCTGAGCCCAGTTGAGTCCTGGGGTAGTGCATGTAAGCTGTCCCTAATAAAATAAAGACCACCAACGGGCCTCCTGTGTTTAATAATCTGTGATGACTTATGAATCATCTGTGTTTGTTAATATCCACCTCATACTCAGCCTTGTCTTTCCCAAGTTAGCACCCAGCTTGTCCTTCCTTTGCAAAACCACAGCCAGCTTTCCTGCAGAAGGTGAATTCCTTTCAGACTTGCATTTAATTTGCTGCAAGTTGGCCCTTTAAATCTAGGCTTTTACATACAGTTACTCCAGAGAATATAGTTACTCCAGAGAATATGAGGAATGCCTCCGCTGGTTTTTCACTGAGCTTATTTAGCCTTTTTTGGACAGAAGGAAGCATCTGAGAGGGAGAGTGCATTTTTCCCTCTTTGAATCACAGAAGGAACACCACAGCTCATTCTTCATATCCAGACTGCTTAACCCTTTCCATATCCAAGCAGTCCTCAGCTGCTCCTCAGAGACACTGGAACCTCTCAGTATGACTTTGCCTACTGGTCTGAAAGCCTGGGACACATACGAGGTACCCTGGGAAACAAAAGTGTGGGGTTTTCCATCCTTTCAGGTCTATAGCCAAGATGTTCCCATCTGGATGATGCGATACAAACCACAGCCTGACACGCAGCCCTGCAGCTCCTTGCACAGCAGGGCCCCAGGCAGGGATTCTTCTCTCTCTGAAACAAGAAGAGTGTTTTTTCCCTTCCCACTCGTTTATTTGCTGCCACAACAGCTGGTCTCCACAGGCTTACTGTACAGCCCTCCGGCTTAGCTCGGTTTTCAAGTGCACTGAATTTGCATCCACGCCACATGATCCATGCTTTAAGCCTGCCCACACAGCTGGCAACGAGCTCCTTAGGATAAATTTTGCTTCAGGGACTGACTGTCTGATGACCATAACATTACTAAGAGATTCCCTTGCCCTCTTCTCCTCACACTCCCATGGGATGACACAGCATGCCAGACCTCTGGGCTGGAGAGCACAGGGAAGGTCAGAGCAGCAGTTGTGGGACTTCATTTTCCTGTATACACAGAAGATGCCCTATATAATTTTTTTCCTAATGTTTGAATAGACATTAAATTATTCATATAGGCAAAGTCAAGGATGGAAACCAAGCAGATCACTTCTTCTCTTTGCCAGTGCCTGGAGAGTGACGAAAGCCGTCGCATTTTACAATCCTAAATGCTGGGAGTTTTATGCTGTCCTTAAGTTAAAACATTCCTCAAGATGACTTCAGGTAAGCTGACCTTCAGATGTACTTTTTTTAACTGAGATGGTGATTGAGATGTTGTTTGTTAAAAGCCCCACTCTTAATGAAAAGAAAATCCCAGACGACAAAACACTGAAATCAAAGTCTGACAGATGTGCCTATTTGAAAGGCTGCAAAGTGAAATTATGTAGCAACAATTTTACAGTGAAAGAAACAATTGACTTCAGATGCTAAAACCTATGGGGACTTAAAGAATTATCGCATCTCAGCTGAGCCACATCAGCATCTGCACCTGCACTCCCAGCAGTGGAAAAGACCCAGGGATGGAGCAGGTTTGCCTACCCTGTGACACAATTACAACTGCTCTTCTACCCCAGTAGGCTGTGCCAAAACTCAGGGAGAGCATCCAAGTGCTAGGGCTAAATGTCCACCATCAGGAATATAGCATCTGTGCACCAGACCACTCAACAGCATACATTTCATCTCAGTTTTGCATGAGCAGAACATCCAATTTCTATGCAATTAGCCATGGTTGATGGAGCTTATGTTGTCTCTGTGCAGGAAAACAGGCAGTATGTGGTCAAATGCACAGTTAGTGGGACATGAAGACAGGCAGCTCCTGATGTGGCACAAGGCTCTCCCATCAGCCTGCCAAAAAATACTTAATGAATCTGAACCAGAAAAGTGAGTTTGCATTGGTCATTAGTGCCTTGCGTCATGGGGCTGGGATACTTTTTGATGTTGTTACCAGGAGATTTGAAACCACAGGCCAGGGAATGAGCATTGCAAAGGACAGGAGGCGGCACTGGACTCACCATGTGACAAGCAGCACTGTTACCCTCCCTTTATTCTGGAGAGCAGAGCCTTGAAACACAGTTATGTGAGGACCACACATATGAATAGACAAATCTCAGATACTCCAATGTGCTCCCAGAAAAGCTTAAGAAACTTAAAACATGACAGCAAAAAAACAGCATGAAAAAAGACCTATGTGGTTTAGCAGTACCCAAGATGGCAGGACAGCGGCTGTACAGGGGAGAGCAAAACGTTTCTAAACTGACCACACATCTGCTACTGTGGCAGATGTTCAAAGGACAAGAACAGTCCATTTCCATTGACAATTTTATCAGCCTACAGGAGCACCAGGACTCACAGCCACTTCACCAGAAATTTAATGTTCTCCTTGTCATCATGCCCAAGGCCAGGACCTCTTTCTGCAGCACTGCTCAAGCACACACTGCAAAGACAGCCCCTATCTCAAGCAGCTTAGAGACTGAGAACAGATGGTTTGTGTTGTAAGGCATTAACTGGTAGCCTTTGGAGGAGAGCAAAGCATGGCAGCTGTTGACACAGCTCTGCCCAGCAATGAAATACTTCTGCCTCCAGGGTGGAGCAAGGCAGATGATTCTGAAGGGATCTCAGGCACAGCCATGGCTAGGGCAGGTGGTGGCAGCTTATAGCAAGATCACATCCCAAGAAACCAAGGACATGTCAGCCCAGAAAACAGCTGTGTTTTCATTTGTCAAAGAACACTCATTCACACAGTCACCAAATATCTACTAGGGCAAAAAATACACAGCAATTTATTCCTTACCTGTGACTGAGGATGCACTTCTGATGGGTCACTGGCTACAAGCAAAATCCACAAAGGTCAGAAGTTAATTTCCACCCATGCTACAGGGCTAGTTTCCCCAATATATCAGAGACCAAATGGAGGAGCTACAGAAACAGGTCACAGAGAAGCAGACATTAGGTCCCTATTGGTCAGGCTCAGGCACATAATTGCCCTCTAGTCCTCAGGAAAATCCAGCTCTCTCTTCTGAACAGACATAAAAGTGAGGTATGCTAAGGAAAGGGGCTTTCCCAGCACTTTCAGGAGTCCCCAAAACACTGAAACACTCATGTGAGATGCAAGTAGCCAAGAGATTTGTACCTCCCCTGTCACCACTATTTTTCAAGGATGGACCCAGAGCAACCAAAGAGAACAAGAGGAGGAAAGGTTACCTCCAGCATACTCTGGAATCTCCTCTGGAAGAGGATTACCTTCTAGAGAACAGCAATATCATTTCCAACTCTTCCCAAGGGTTTCTACACTTCCTTTTCAAATAAAGAGAGGCTGGAAACCAACCTCTGTCTGAGGCAGAGATATGGCTTAGCTCAGCCATGTTACAGCTGTCACAAATTCCCCTGAGCCCCACACTGTGCTGTTGTGGCCCTAATTACCCATTCCTTAAATCATATGAAGGTTACAGCTCTTTTTGCAAGCAGGTTTTATCGCCCTGGTGTGGGAGAGGTTGAAGGAGCCAACCCTGTGGCAGTCACACACGTGTCACTCCCCTAAGCAACACTCTGCAACCTCCAGCCATGGCCCAGCTGTGACTGGGAGAGCATTGCTCAGCTTCACTGGGCTACAAACCAAGCCACATGTGCAACCAGGCTAGAGATGGACTGGCCTTGTCTCATTTAGCAGGACATGCACACCACACCTTACACAGGTCAGTTTGTCCTTACTCACACTCAGGCAAACAAGAAGAGACAGTTCCTCACCCAGGTTGCCCCAAGCTGAACCCACAAAGAGGTGAAAAATGAGGAGAATTAAAAGGGAAAAAAAAATTTAAAATCTGCCTTCCAGTGCTCTGAGACAGGTAAAAAATATGGACAGAACATGGCTGGACCTGCCACGACAGGGCCATCAGCTGTTCTGTTTCCAGCAAAAAGAGTGACAGCCCATTCTGCAAAAGCAAGTATCCCCCCTTTCAACCCAGCAGACCCATTAATAAAACTGCTATTACACTCAAAAGAATGAGCACTTCCTGAGGAAGTGGGAATATAGAGTGTGAAAACATGCAAATGGAGGAGGCGGGGACTTACCTGTAAAAACAGCAGCTGCCTCCTTGGCTCTTTGGGGGCTAATGCTGGCTAACCACTTCTGCTGCTGTCTTCTCCTTCGCTAGGTCAAAAAGAGTTTCTGACTCTGGGACAGTGTTACACCCCTTTAACAAAGGCAAACATCTTCCCAACAAGACAATCAGAAAATGAAACAACACCAAACTCTGCCTGGTGCATCATTCATACTCATTTGGGCCAATTCTGGGTGTAACTGGGGCTTCCTTGCCCTGAAATACACTGTCATTACCTTCAAACGCTGACATGCCAGCAGAAGCATATTTCAGAAGCTGCATATTTCTCATAACCCTTCTATGATACCAGCCTTGTAGCTTTTCAGACAAAACATCAAGAAAAAGGCAGGAAATGAAATCTTGTCAGGCAGATCCTAGCAGACATTAGCAGTACATTAACAACCAGGGATGCTTCCCTTTGCTTCACAAGGATGCAGTAACAGCATCAGCATGGGAGCAGCCAGCCTGCCTGGGATGTCTGACATGCTCCAGGCTCCATGACTGGTGTTAATAGTCCACACACCAATCCACAAACCAGCTTCATCCAAAGACTGCAATGTAGATGTGGCCTTAAAAGGGCAAGTTACATCTTCTACAGCAATTACAGCAGTTTAGAGATGAAGGAATTAAGCTAATGACTTTCACTGTGCCTGGCTTGTCTCCCCATCCGTCTCCCTTTTACCACTCCTGAGAGTGGGATCAATTTCCAAACCATCATGGTGTCTTATCAGCTACTTTTTTGCTATGATGGAACAAGGTATGTCTGGATTTGGGGAGGATGATGAAGGATCCATCAGGATGGAAGAGGGTTTTAAGCTGGAGCAGATCCCTGGTCCAGTCCATCATACAGCCACTGATGGGACAAGGCTGGGCAGAAATCACATGGGTGACAACCCTCATGTTATGGATCCAAAGCAATGTTGATGAATCCATGCACATGGAAGGGAAGGTGGTATTCAGGAAGGAACTGCCAAGCTAGGCCCCCAGAAAGTTAAGGCTGCTGAGATCCCAGAAGGAGCCTCAAATCAGAGCCCCAGGCCTCCCTTTGCTCCACATGGCAGCAGAAACCTGTTTGTTGTACTGGCAGCAGAATGTTGCCAATCCCAGAGGGGCCACGGCTCTGCAGGAGTGCTGGCAAGGGATGCCTGCTCACCTTGTCCTGCTGCTGGGCACTTGGGCTACTGCAGACCCATGGTGAGTCTTAGAAAAAAGAAACTGTAAATCTGTAACCACTGGGACTGGCTTGACTCATGAAAGCATTAAAAGATGAGAGATTAGACACATCATTAGTTTACAAAGAGCCCTGTTTTTTGTGGCTACCTACAAACAGCAGTGGTTCAAGCCGAAAGCACCTTCTATTTTGCAGGCAGGTGACAGATAAGCTCACTGCCCCATAAATTCCCAGAGGAACATTGCTGAGACCATGCCCTTTGGCAGCATTATGCAGCAGAATCGACACTGCTTCCTCTGCTTTGTTAGACCATAGTCCCACCAAGAAGCCTTCCTGCACAGCTCCTGTGAATGGGCTGCACAGAAAATTAGTTCTTCAAACATCTGTTACCTTCTCCCTGTGCAAATTCCAAGCTACTGATTGATGAGGGAAGGATACAAATATTTACAGACAAGGTGTAGGTGGGAGCTCTGCCAGACATTGTGCTTGTAGGTGCTGCTGGGCAGCAAATGGAGCTGCCAGGGTACCTGTGGCATGTGCCTGCTGCAGAGACAGACCTGGCAAATCCCAGATTCAGCACCAAATAATTTTTTCTTGGACTGATTTCAAAAGATTTGGTTTAAAGCTGAGACGTTGATGAGAGCAAAGCTGAAGAGTAGAAAATCAATCTCATTAACCTGCCAAGCAATCACAGGCCCTAGGGATACATGAGGTTTTCCAGCACACCAGCCTCACCAGAACACCCCACATCAGGCATTGCTGCCACAATAAGCCTGCTGCCCAGCAGGAAAGGCTGGCAATGCTGCAGGAAAGATGAGCAGCCATAGGAACCCCCTATCACCATCTCCCAGACACCACCAGACACCTCCTTTATGTAAATTCAGTCTTTTCCTTGTCCACATAGTCCCAGAGCTTGAATACTGGCCTGTTCTCACACAGATCAACTAGGATAAATCAGCCTCCCACTAAAGTAAGGCTGTTTCTGGGTTGGCTGGGTATTGGAACAATGATTGCTAGGATGGTCCCTGGTGTGGCTTCAGCCCTTACCAAGTAGCTTCATTCTGTGAGTATCCAAGATTCAGCATGGGCCAGACAGCACTTCCAGAAGCAGCATGGATATGGCTACCATATTCTGGAGGTAACTTAACATACAGACTTGGCCAAATCTGGCCACAAAACTCCTACATACCTTTAACTTCTTTATAGCAATGTAGCTTCCTGCATGCTCATTTCCCCATTTGGAAACCTAAGGACAAGCACCCTGGAGTGGGTGGACTCTCATTCCAGTTTTTGCAGGCTCATTTATTAATTCCTCTTTGATCTGACCTTTGCAGCCATCCAAAGCATGAGGCCATTTTCCTGGGGTTTCTTCTTTTTCCTAGGCTGGAAAGCAAGCTGCACTTGTCAGAGCAATGTTGGCCACAGAGGCAGAGCCTGCCTTTGATGCTTAAGAGGAAGAATTTCACTTAGCCTTGCCTCGGTAAAGGAGAACATTCCTCCCAAATTTACGGCAGGACCCCTCACACTAAAAACATGAACATCATAAAAAAACCCCTCCTACCTGCTGCAGCGTCCTTGTGACAGCTCATCCTCCTCCTCTTTCTGCTTTTCATTCCTAATGCTACGCTACAAGAAGCACCTCACTGAAACACGCCAAGTTATTTTTCCAGTTCCTGTCCTTACTGGTTCCAGGAAATCAGCCGTGATATTGCTTTCATGTATCAGATTTCTGGACTCGCTCATTCATGGCAACAAAAACCATACGGCAAGAACACATCTTGCACAACCCAACCAGGAGGCACAGGCAGCCTAATCCAGCAGCCAGGCAGGGACACAGGCCACGATGGAACCCATAGGGAGGTTCAGGGTAAAGCAAAGGTTTTCTTTACCCTCTCCTCCCACCAAGCAACACAAGCTTGTCCTCCACATGGGAACCAAGGAGCTGACACCTGTACACTCCTCATCAGCAAACATGACAGATATGGAGATGTACATCTCTATGTGCTTGGATGAGAAGGCTTAAGGCACATCGTTCCTCCAGCCAGGACATCCTTGATTTATTCCAACGTTGTGGGTGGCTCTAGCTGTCTCTCCTCTCCATTTCCCCCACTTCAATCTGTTCTTGTTCACTGCAAGGTTACAACTCTAAGCATTCCTGCAATTCCAGGGCAAGGGGATAGACCCGTTTTCTCTGATCCAGCTCTGCAGAAGTCTCTTCCATAACTAGCACAGAGACTGTTTGCAGGCAGCTGAAACCCTGGCAGAGCCTCCTATTTCCTCCACCACTCAGCACATATCTGGCTACAGAGTCCTGCAGAGCAAAGAGCCCCAAAGGTTCAGAGGTCTTGAAAAGCATCTGTTCCCAAGGCAATTGCTTAGAGTTGGGATCAGAACTCCTGTGTGTGAGGCATTACACAAACATCAGCAAAGGCCATTGCCTATCTTGAGCAGCTTTGCAGCTGAGAATGCTGAGTGAGAAACAGAGCTTTTTGTAAAGCCAGGGTACCCATGACACATCCATGCGATGCAGTGCATCCAGGATGACATTGTAAGGACAGGAAATGCCTCTTCCATAGAGCTCAGCAGGATTCAACCTGCTCTCAAACCCATTCTGCAGCCCAGGACATTGATTGACTTGACCAATTCCCCGTGACACATCCTGGGCAGAGTAGCTCAAACACACATCTATCCAACAAGGCATCTTCCTTACCTCCTTGGGACAGCAAGGGAAGCCATCTCTCAGAACTGACGAGTCACATACTATGCTGCTAGAGAGTGCTGACATGTGGGGGTACTGCCACTCCTCTGGCCAAATTAGTGAGGAACCAGCCCCCCATGCCACTGCCATGCTAGCCCTCCTTCTGCAACCACCTGGGAGAAAGACCCCTGCAGGCATCTACCCTGCCTGCTTTGCCACGCCTTTGCAGAGCTGCAGCACAGCCACTTAAACAAGGATTGTGTCATTTCAGTCCAGAGCTCAGAGTCACTCACCCAGCAAGGACTCTACTTGCAGGACTGCCTTGTAGCTTTGGTAGGCGCAGGATACGCACACAGTCACATACTGGGGCAGACAGAGGGCAGGAGGTTCTCTCAAGGCTCCAATTTCCTTCTCTCCCTTGTGTTTGCAAAAGAATTGGTCCCGTTTTTACACCTCCTGCAATGTCCCCAGAAGTGCTCTACCTGTCCAGCCTGCAGGAGATCCTGGCTCCAGGGCCAGAGAGGTACCTGGGCTATCTGCTGTGCCTGCTCCCCAACCCACACTGCAGACCCCTTCTTATCTGCACAATCAACCCTAGGAGTGAGTTACTGAACACTAAGCAGGAATATTCAATAGCACAATGCTCACATGCAATAACGTAATTCCTACATCCTTCCTGCCATGGGTGAAGCTGGAGGAGGAAGGAGAGGAGGAAGATGTCACCACCTCCATCTTTCACCAAAGCAATCTATCTCTCGCCAGCTATCAGTCAGGATGGCTGTCCTCCCAGTGTCCTTGCTCCTTTTTTAGCTCCTCTGTAACCAAACAGAGCCAGGTGGTTTATTTACAAAGACTTCTCTACTAAGACACAGGGATGCTTGTCTCCCACAGAGCACTCCCTGTTTGCATTGTACTTCCTTCTGGTTATTGTGTGCACCAAGGAAGCTTTGGCAGTTTAAGGCTTGTGTACTCACACACCACATGGCTTCTATGATTAACCAGTTTCTTTAGACTAAATTATCCTGCCTGAGGACAGGTTTTCAGCCAAGCGTCATATTTCTTCCTTCAATACACATTCTCCTGCTTGCCATTTCACTCAAGCAGACAAACATTACGTGCACAGTTCCAAGGACAGTAAATAAATATGCATTTTCACCTCTTCTACCTCTCTACCAAAGGCTGAGCCATGCACAGCATCCAGATACCACGTTACCTTTTGCACTTGGTTTAATGCAGTCCAAAGGATTTTGTAAGTCACTCTCTCCAGAGCCCCTCAAAGTGTCTGACAAAGAGATGGTGTCTGCATCCATAATACAAAAGGTGGGCAGACACACAGTCATCCAGTCCTTTTTTTGGAGCATTGGCTCCAATGGCATTGCACCTCCTGCCTTCCTCCTGCAGAACACCAAGCTCTGGATGTTCTTTTTGCTAATCTTTGCCACAGAGGAAGATGATGCTGTCCCAGAGTCTAATGTGAGAGATTTGTTTACCCCTGAGTCATGTTCCTTAGCCTCTTTTAACAAAAGGATGGCCTGGTCCTCTAAAAAATAAAAGACAGGCTCCATGCAATACCAGTTGCCAGAATGGTTGTCATTGAAAACCAAATTGAAGATCAGCAAGACCATCTTTGTTTTCATTTATTGCCTTTAACTACTCTTTTTGCACACACATAAGGGACAGGCAGGGGTTTTCTTTTTCACATTGTCTTGTTGACATCACTAAGTGGTTTCTGTGTCAGCTTGCATGTTTTATAGGCCACAGGACTAGAAACACTGCGAGAACCAGGCAGCCTTAAAGAAACACAGCCAGGCCCTACACCAATGGGCCAAATGGTGCCAGTCCAGACCCAGAATGCCAGACCCAGGGTTAAACAGGCTTTCTGCAACAGCTGGATGTGAAGCCTGAAAAGCCCAGCCTCACAGGGGCAGAGGAACATCGAGGTGAAGACATCTAAAACACTATCAGCTATCAATGGGAAAATAAAGCAGAACAGAGGGTGGGACTTCACTTGTGCAAATATACCTAGGGAGGGCTGGTGGTAGAAAGGAGGAGGTGGCCCTTTGTGGTCAGTGGATCCAGGCCATCGCTGCCGCGTGTTGACTCCAGACAGACGTCATAACCTGCCATATCCAGGGCAAGGCAAACAGAGCCAGAGAGCCCTGCTGAGGTAAATCAGCCAACGCAGTGATGCCAGGTTACATCAGAAGGCAGCCTCCCCATATGAGAAGAAACAGTGCAAGAGAGTTGTTTGAACATTATGTGCTGCATAAAAGCTAGGCTTTGGCAAGTCTGGGAACATTGGCAAGGGAAATCCTGGAGTAGCTTCAGAAACAATCCAGGAGTTCTGGAATTCTGACACTGATCCCACCACACTATACATTCATCTATAACATCTCTATGAGAAATTCCAAGAGGTATCCCCAGAGACCTTGCTGCTGGTTTAACAGCACACAGCTTTAGGAACACACAGCTCAGTTAAACACAAAGGAAGTACCACATCATGTTGAAAGCAATGACTGGTGTACCATGAGAAGTTGAAGACCACAACTCCCTTTTGTCTCCATCCAGAACACCTCCCAGAACATCATGGTCTACTTGCAGGAATATCCTCTGGAGCCTTGAAACAAGTTCAGCTTCATGACTGTCAGCTCAAAAATTTGGGCCAGAAAACATTGGCAAGCAGAGGCTGAAGCTCACCAAGTCAGACATGGCTTTCTCTGTTTCTGTTCAAAACACAACTCAAGACTGTGTGGACAGACAAGACAGCAGTGGGACAGAACCACACCTGAACTAAACAACCGACAAACCTGTCTCTGGAGGAAGAGAAAGTCCTAATCCAGTGGTGATCAATATCTACAGGTGATCAATAATCACTGGTGTACATCAGTGGTAATCTGCTCATCTGACCTCTGAAGCAGTCCATAGGAAGAATGACAGGTACTGGAGGATGGGTTGGACATTCACGGGTTAGCATCCAGGCAGCTTAAGCCTTTATACAGCTTGATAATGTTGACAGTGATGGCTTAATAAAGCTGGTTAACCCACCACAGGCTTGTCTGGTCTCAGGGAAGTGGATCCTCTTGCAGAGCCTGAAGTAGAAAGATGGCACCAACATGTCCTGAAAGATCTTCTCCAAGTCTTACTTCTTCCCCATCTCATAAGGGCAGACCAGCTCTAAGCATCTAGGTATTTGCAGGAAGTTGGCCAGCTGCTAGATCTGCACACATGGACTAAACTGGTGCTCCCAGCTCCATCAAGAGCAGCCAGAATATATTAAAGATTACCAGGTAGAGATCACATACCCAGCACAGCAGAGGCCTGCTGCTCCAGGAAGCCTGAGGGAAGAAAAGTACCACCTCTGCAAACAGTAGAGGGAAACAGGAATAAGAGGAGCTGCAGAGTTAAAGTGAGAGGCATATACTGAAAGTTTGCTAAGTATCTTACTTCCAAGCGAAAGTCACTCCTGCTTCTATATTAATCAGAACACTTTAACCAGCTGCTCCCACTTCCTTTGTCCAGCTCTTCTTAAACCCACAAGCAGCCCACTAAGAAACAGAGCAAATATGTGCAAAGATTTGCAAAAACAGAGACCTTTGGAAAACACCCCATAGAAGCAAGCACGCCTCTCCCAGCACAGAGGCAGCTGTGCTTTACAGTAGGACAGTTTCCAATGTTTTCTTTCTCTGTGCAGACGAGGGATTTCCTGTCCTCCATGGCAACAACCTTGCATTTACTGAAGGAGGCTGTGCTAATAATCTCCAGAGCAGAATGAAAAATTTTAAAGTGGCACTGCCTGTTAGCTCCCAGCTTTAATTTGCTGATGTTTTCCACCACCCGTGGTCCGAATCCACTCTGTTACCCTCCTTGAATGGTTTGCAAGCAGGGGTAAATCTCCAGTGCTGCACTGCCCATGCAAGGGAAGTTTCTCAAGCACTAGTGATACAAGTCTTTCGGAAGAAGTAACCAACCACCAACCAACCAACCATCTTCCAGCAAGAGCTGTCTCTGCACCTTTGTCATAGTTACAGGGGCTGGGACTGGTTTATCACTATGAGGGTATAACCAAAATTGTATATTTATATTCTATACCCTCTATGTCATTTCTGATGGGCTATTAATGATAAATCATTTGGCAACAGCTGCCCAGACACACTTCACACCCCAGGCCACAATAGATAAGGAAAGAGATCTGAGGAGGCATTAACACCTCCACACCCAGCTGGAGGGTCCTCCCTGCTAATGGGCCCGGCTGCACTGACACAACAGGCACTTACAACTGCCCACAGCATCAAAGGATCCAAAATATCCCAGGACTCACAGAGATAAAACAACCATTGTGAACTCCCTGCCCTGGTGGAGGCACTGGGGATATATAATCCTTGGAGTTTGAGACTGCGGTACCTCCTCACTGGATCCAGAGGGGGAACAGAACTCCAGCAGGATCTGGAGGAGACTGATACCATTTCTTTAACAGAACTGCTGTCTTCCACAAGACCATCATCCCAACTACCAGGTTTTTTTCTTTTCCTTCTGCTCCGCACAAAGGGGCACCATGCAGTGCTGGGGCAGGAGCTCACAAGCACCGTGCTGTTCCTGTCCCAGGGGGGCTGGGTTGTACTTCGTTCCTGTGGGTCAAAGCAGTTTTGTGTCATTGTATGTATTGTGAACATTTTAGTAAAATTGCAGCTCTGACTTGTGGTCTCTCCAATTTGGGTTCATTTCTCCTGCTGGTTTACTTCTAAACCAGGACAACCTTTAAAAGGACAAGCTTTTTTGCTTTTTCCAATAAGTGACACTTCCCAGTTCAAAGACAGTCCCTATCACGCAGACAGCCCTGGATTTAGATGGTCCAGGTCTTCCTATGCAAGTTAAGCAGTAAAGATTGCCACTCTTTCCTGAAAGGGAAGCACTTGCTGGACCAGAGCTGGTCCAATAGTTCCAAACTAGTTCCCTCTACTGAGGTAAACTAAATCTCCCCAGCAACATGTCCCCTTCTCCATCCCCTCCGAGTCATCATTGCACAGGTCTGTGTGCTTCTCAGCTCCAGGAACACAAATTCAGTGCACTGACTTGGCAAAAAGCCTTTTTTTGTTTTGGCCCACCTCTGTTTTGGCTCATCTCATGCCATTTTAATGAGATATATCAGCTTGGCACAAGGCCACATGAAGATCAGGACCAGCCCAAAGGATGTAATAAGAATAAAATGGGAGGAAAAGTGAGTGCATCCCCTTTCAGTGGCAGCAGGCTTGTGATGAAACTACATCCACCGCTATCTCAAATTTTACTTTACTAGAACATTTTTGCTAACCTGCCCATTAACCTCTTATGCTTAAAGAGGTTTTGTTTAGCAAGTCCTTCAAGGAGGAGCAGTTCAAAAAGAGCTGGAAGCCCCTGACTAAACTATATTAAACCTGACATAAATTTTTGGGCTGAGCCACAGTTGTAATCTAAACCTCTGCTGTTTCAGAGTCAGGCTTTCTTCTTTCTACTTTTTCTTTTAAAGTGCCTCAGAGAAGGAGCAGAAGAAAGCTGATCCTAACTAAACCACACATAAAGCAGTATGTTGTTTTCAAAGCAGGCAGTAGGCTAGCATTAAACAGGAACCTTAAAGTTCTTTTTTACTCTTATTTTACATCAGTGAGTCACACTCTCAAGGGCATTTTCTCACACAGAATAGGCTTAGGAAGGTTTCTGAGCAACAGCAAAGGAAGATAAAACAAAAGGAACAAAAAGGGAATGAGAACCCCTTAACTGATAGGGAAGACTTGTATGGTCTTACCTAAAAGAAGTTAAGGTGCTGCAAGCATTAAGTGCACATGATCAAGCCACTGCACTCTACTTTAAAGTGCTGACAAGAAGCCAAAGTGCCAGCACAGCAGCTCTCACAGTGCATTTCTACCTGCCTAGGACTTCACTACCCTCTGTTGCAGCAAGTGACCTTGCAATTCTACTGCCAAGGAAAACAGAGCCACAGAAGGGAGCACTAAAAGTCATTTAAACCGGCATGTTTTACTCCACTGGAGTGAAGGCAGAGCAGTCACACTGGCAGTTACCACATCTCCACAGATCAGTAAACTCCAGCCAAGGGACAGCCAAACTAAAAATCATTTGACTACTTCCAACAGCACCTGATTGAGACAGCAGGAACCCTGGAGTGGAATTTCAGATTGAAGTTAAATTCCTGGCTCTGACAAAAACTCCCCGTGGAATGACAGAAAAGTCACCTTTTCCACACACTACCTGCATTCCCTCCTCTGTGAAACAGGCACTGTTCCTGCTTCACTATTTAAGTTACAAAGCACACCTATCAGGGATTATTTTTAGCATGCAAGCACAAAAACCCAGCTGAGCTGGACTCTGATCTCAGCTGGGCCTTCTCACTGGCTTTGTAATATTAAAAGTAAACAAAAAGCAAGGCTAAGCCCACACCAGAGCTCAGCCACTGGACAGCACTTTGATAGCAGATAAACCATAATTTTCAGGGAGCAATGAGCTACAGGTTCAAAACCAGAGCCAGGCAACAATCCGAAGGATTAAAATGGATCACCAGTACCTGCACTCATTCACTGGTGACCAGTGAGCTGCAAATGAGCAGCTTTCAAATCCATTTCAGATGTTCCACTGTCACCAAGAAATGACGCAGGTGTTTAGGAATACAAACTAAAATAACTCATAACTGTGCTCTCAAGCATAGCAGCAAGTGTTGGGAGAGCAAGAAAGTACTGAAAACTATATCCAAGAACAGGAACTCTGCAGAGCACCCTGCTTCACAGCATAAACAAGAAAAACAAAGAAAATCCCCCAAACAACTAGTCTTGTGAATCTCTAATTAAAATATCATTATCCCAAGATAATTTTGATGGCAGCTGAATTTCTGCCCCCCAGTCAGACTAGAGTGTTAGCAGAGTTTCTCAGGCTTGTAAAGCCATTCATAGCTGCAGAACCACTGTGGGAAGCACAGACCCAGCAACAACTACCATAAAGAGTACATGCCCACAGTTCTTCCAGACTTTCTGTATCCCAAAGGCACACAAAATGTTCTCTGTTTGTCTTTCTAGAACCATGAGTACTTTCCTAAAGCAAGGCAAACCTGTTCCTTCTTGAAGTACACTCAATCCTTAATCATTTCCTTTCTATGGCTACAAACTGGTTTTATTGCACCACCTGGAATTGCAGACCTGTGCAACAGGACACATTTATGATCCTCTCTTATGTGACCATTTTGGTTCCCATCTGCAGTTTTTCAATATCCAGATACTGCCAACTCCCTAAGTACAATTACCACCTGTTTCACCCACCCCAAAAATACTCTTATTTTAGTACACCTGACCCATTGCAAACATCATACCAAGACTGTAGCCTTCTGCATCCAGCTATCTTGCTGATATTCTCTCCTGGGTTTGCACCATGATCCAGATCCACTGCTCTGTGCCCATCTTAACTGCTAGCTCTGCTCTACCAGAGACAGGTGGCCAGATGTCTGCAGCACCCAAGGACTTGGTTCTAGCCCACTTTGCATGAACCATCACAAGTCATTATTGCTTCTCTGTGAACAGATATGTGCTACTACGCAAATCATCTCCTTACTCTCTTAATGATAAGCACAGAAATGATTCCTCAAGATCCATGCTTCTGCTGGGAGGACAAAAAATATCTGCTCCTCCTCAAGACAGAAGAGAAAAAACTAGACTCCAAACTTATCCTGTGGAGAAGGGAACATTGTATCCTCTAATGCCCTACACAGCCCAGCAGCTGCATGCCAGCAGGGGCATTCTCCCTTGGAGGGCAGTTTCTCTATGCCACCTCCAGTAACACAGGCCCCCAGCACAGCACAGAAGTGCAGGGGGATGCACCTCTGTTACCAGCTGTGTTAAGAGAATAACTTTTTGTCACCAGCACAGAGATTTGTTCCTGCTATGCTGCTACTGGGAGAACCCCTAAGCCTGTTTCAGGCAAGGCAAGCTGGCTTAGCAGAAATCTGCTACTTATTGGAGGGAACATGGCTAGAAGGGATTGCATAGAACTAACCCAAGCACTTGTGCTGCAGGCCATACCATGCTGACCTCCAGACAGCAGCAGCACCTGCCTTCATCACCAACACCAGAGCTGGATGTCTAACAAACCTTAGTAAACTTGACAAAACAGTAGATTTTCCTCTGACATTCAAATGGAGGAAGAAAGACTGACATCTGTGGTGTGTGGCTCTTCACATCAGTTATCATCACAGTGATAAGGCTTATGCCTTATGTTCTCAAAAGCCAATTTGCAACCCATAAATTAGAGTAACAAGCCTGTACAGGTCAACTGTACTGTAAATTTACAGGATCAGTAAATGTATACTAGTCAACCTACGACATTTTGCTCTCATCCACCCCAACCATATTTTCATATTGACAATAACCTGCCTTATCACACTGATCTGCCCATCCTGATCTTTGTTCTGCTAAGTCTTTATTGAAGGCCCTGCTATAAGAAAAGTCAGGTTTAGTGATACTACATTAGTTAAAGGAAGACCTGTCCTTCCTTACGAGCAGACTGCCTACACATGCATTATTTCTTTTATATATCAACATATGTCCAGGTACTAAGTAAGGAACTGGGGTATGCAGCAGCCTTTCCAGAACTTCATTACAACTCAGTCTGAGGATAAACATCAAGAGTAGGTTGCCAGTGGCTGTTGCAGCCTGACACCCACTGGCCTCCAGAAGCGTGATCTGTGCTGACTGTTATTTTCCGAGTCAACACATTGAAGCTGACTGCAACGCACTCTGCTGGCAATAGCTGAGACACAACAGCTTCCTTCAGAGCAACAGTGGTATTGGCACAGACTGTTTTATACCTACTGTTTCTTGCAGTTATTGTAAATTAACTATTGCTACAATAACTACATCAGTATAAAGCCATAATAACACCCACTCGAAGTATTTTGCATACTTTCAATCTGTTCAGATTAATACTTTAAATCGAGCTATGTGAAGAATTTAGAGTGCAAACCACACAAGAACAAGCATCTCATGAAAAAGCTCTAAAAGGATATTTGAAAGAAAAAGGGTGTCTCACTTAGCTTCAAACACACTGTTACTGGCAGTCCATGAAACTAACCATAACCTGTACTGCTTCTGGAGCAGGGACATAGAGTGTTGCTTCCCACATCAAAACCAGCTGCAGCCTTTCTCTGGGGAAAATAAGAAAAGCCTTTGAACCGAGTTGAAATAGTTCAGGATAAACTTACATCAGAGTTCAGCCTCTTCAGTTGAAGACAGGTACACAGGCTAATGACTGATTCACAGACCACCCAGCTACTGAAGCTGGTTCAGAAAGACCCAGCATGGAACAATATCTTACTGAAAAAGAGCATAAGCAAGGTGCTGCTTCTCCTTTATCACAGGCAGTAAGTGCAGGAGGACATGAAGCAACCATGACTCCCAACAGCCACAGCACACTGGGATAAACTCACCCTGGCACAGCTGGCATACCAGCAGAGCCTAGGGTAAAGCAGCCAGAAGTGAGAGCATGAGGCACAGTATGCTTTTTTAGGAAAAGCCAACACTTTGCCAGCATGAATGGTCCAGTTTGGGACCACTACTTGCCCCAGGACAAGTGGCTAGGTGCTTATAAGACATCTGTCAGTTATCAGTTATATAGAGCCCACACATGCACAAAGCAATGTGCTCATGGCAAGCAACTATAAGTTTGCCCTGATGTTCCTGTCAAACAAAGGTAAAAGCAGACAGTTCAGACATTTTTCAGCTAGACTGCTGCAGGATGGTGTGGCTGGTAAGAGCTGCTCAGTGTTCATGGGCTACCAAGAAGAAAAAGTAATAGGTCACTGGAAGATAAATTATTGGACAATCCTTAGATATGGCCACTGAACTGCCTTTTCTCAGAGCTTCTCTGGTTGAACTTGCTTCAGGCAGTTTGCCCAAAGCACAAGCACAGAGCCTATTTTGAGCATGATTAGAAGTTTAGTCACATGAAATAAGGCAAGGTTAAGACACTCATCCAACTGAAAAAGCTACCACATTGACCTACATCCACAAAGGCTGAATGATAGTGAACTGTCAAAGATGACCCTGGGGCTTCCAGGCTGAGCTGCCTCAGCCATGGCAGTGTGCACCCACTTGGCTGTGCAAAGTTTCAAGAAGTTCACCTTACAGATGACTGTCTAGGGCTGTGCTTCCAGAAGCCCTGAAGTTTTAAAACAGTTTGGTGCTAGCAGGAGGTGTAAAGATTACTTTACAATGCTTCATATTTTCTCAGCGTGAAGGAGTTCAAGCCATCCATACATACACCAGTGCTTTACAAAGGCTCAGTTTCCCTCATGTGCAGCACATTGGAAATAAAAATTGCAGACAGTCACTCAAACAGCAATATAACTTGAAGGCTACACATTTCATGTCAACACCCATTCTAAGAACAATCTTATTGAGTCAAATATTCATCTCTAGCCCTCTGTAGGGCTCCAGGTGATGAGTAATTTGTGATAGGCTTCAGACACAGAACTGTTTGTCATTTTACATCCCACACAAATTCTTGCCATACAACAACAGCTTGTTGTATCAGACATCTTTATTTGCTGTATTGCCCAAGTGTACAAATAGTGAATGTAGTTATAGAAATTCAAAATATATTGTAGTAGAAATCTGTCTGGGAAGTGGAATGTTAAGATATTTACTTTATAAAATTACTACACTTCAGTCACTCCCACTTGAAAGTTTTAAATATATCAGGGCCATGAAGAGGCAGATTATGACCCTGCAAAAAAGGAATTCACAGTAAACTTTTTCTGCTAGGTGAAGTCAGTCAATAGCAAATTAATTTCTTACATTTGACTCATTTTGAGTTATCAGCCAAGAGGATGTTAGCTACATCCAGACAATTCATACACAATTCAGCTCTCATTTATACCAATAAAGTGAATGCATCGCTATCAACATATTTAAGTATTAGTCAAACCAAATCTCAGTGACAATATTTATTTTAAGCTAATGAAGTCAAGCCAACAAGTTGCCCCTGGCCATTGAGTGCAATTGATGCTTTTGTCACATTTTCAGAATAAGGCGCCTCAGTTCTTGAACAAGTCAATACAGCTTTGCAGGAGAGACACATTGTTCTGGAAAGGAAGAGAATTAGTTTCAGATGAGTATAACTGGTAATTTAAATCCTGCCTTTCATAATGAAGTAGCTTCCAAAATAGTGGATCCATCCCAGGATTTTGTAGCCTGTGCCAATGCTAAAGATCTTCTACAGCAAAGACAAGCAATCAAGAAGTAAAAAATCAAAACCAGATGATACAGTCTGCAATCTACCTCTTCCTGGAGGCCTGCAACCATGACTCAGTTTGTGGTAAGGAAAGGGGCAAGAGACAGCAGTGAGCTTTTAAAGTGGGCCAAACTGAGTAGTATTGTCAAGCCATGTGTCACATTCCAGTTCAGCACTGAAGTAGCTACCTATAGTAAAGTCCAGTACTCTTGAAGAAGGAAAGTCTAATGTCCCACTCCCTAAAAAGCTGAGGATGCAGTTACCTCTTCCTGCTTTGTTCTCCACACTAGGTTAACAGACCCTGTAACTCGCTTAAGCTTTCCTAAATTAAGCTGGCAGTACACAGTGTGGTCCCTGCAGCAACCTTCAAGCCTGCTCAGTAAAGCTTGCCAGAGGCTGCTACAAAGCCAGTGACTCTTTTCAGTGACAAGCCAAGTGAGAAGGACTAACAGCTGGATCACAGGCTGCAGGATGTGCTCTCACAGCACTCAGAGCACCGGAAGCAGCAGCTGCCTCTAGACAGTAGGGGTCAAACCCACAGATTAGGCTGCCTGATGGGAAGTCAGGTGACCTGTTTATTACCTGCAAAACTGAGCCTTCTCTCTTGCTGCAGTAGGCTGGTGTCCTAGGAGTGACAGGCTGAAAGCAGACTTTCTGCATGGGACAGGTAAGACTGCCAGCATTTGTTCTTTCTATGCACTATGCCTACAGCTTCTCCTCTTAAGGACTCAGATGAAGAGCCTAGCTGTTCTATTTTACGCTTTGTGGCTTCCAAGGGAACCCAGCAAATCATTCAAGTTGCACAGTACTTGCTTCTCACAACCTATGCCTGTTAAATTCCAAAAAGAACACACCTTTGCATGTTTTATTTCCAGTTCTGCCATTTCAATTAAGTTTTTGCGGAATGCTGCTATCCTCTTCTGCTTGAAGCTCATCAGTTCTGTAAAGAAAGAACAAAAGTAAGACATACACAAAATGTGAAAAGTTTCAGTAATGCCCCTTATGTTTCATGAGTTCTGTTGTGCAGCTCTAGTTACAGTGTTTGACAAAAAAAAGTTCAAGAGTTAGACCTGCTGTTTCTAGATAGATGCATTCATCACATGACACTGACATCTTGCTGAGGAAACAGACAGCCTGTCTAAGACAGAAAAGCTTTGTAGGAAGACAACCAGGGTAAAACAGCAAAAAGCCACACAAGCTCTGTGAGAACAGAGCTTTGAAAAGCCAGATATACTAAGGGAATATCAGGTGCACTATGAAAGCATGTTTCCTCTGCTTTATATTGTCCATATATATACTCTTGTACTAAGAGCCAGTGTTTGAAACTCTGAGTAAGTCACTCAGCTTGTACTGGGGCAAATTAAGAGCCTGTTTGCACAGATCTAAGACAATTAGAAGCCCGAGTAGTTACCTTCAGGCAGAGGCTGAGAACAAGAGTCCAGGGCTTATAAATAAGGTTGGTCTAGTAGTGACACTGCTCTGGTACAGAGAATCATTTTAAAAAATGTTTAGTTGCATTAGTTTTACAAGCATTTATACTGCCCTGCAAGCTACTACTTGCTTCAGGAGAGTGTTGAGAAGCCTTCAGTAGCTGAAGGTCAGATGGAGACCTAGACTGCATTAGGATCTCCTTTAAGCATAAATACAGCAAAGCCTGTTTTACCTTGTTTTGCAGATTCTGAAATCTTTTCAAACTTCTGACAACAATCCTGTTGATGTGCCTCGGCCAGCCTGACATCCTTGCTCTTTAGTCTGGCTTTATCTAGAGCTTTGTTCGAGTTCTCATAGTCGACAAGAGCCCTTGTTCGTCTGTACAGAAGATCCTGAATGTGGACAGAAATAGCACACCAAAGCCTTAAGAGGACTACTTGCACACTGAGATCACAACTACCTTAGCAGCAGGAGGTTTCAACTTCTTGCAGAAGCAGATCCTGCTTCTTCCAATAAACTATTATAGCCTGCCACACTCCTGGCATAGCAATAAGAGCCTTTCACCAGTGCAGCATTAAGTTTTCAGGACAGCCATTTATGCCTTGGTCGAGGAAGTCTGAGCGCTACTGTAGACAGGTTTTTTTCCTTTAAGTAGTTCATCTTGTTACAAGGTGGGTCTCTCCACTAAGGAGAAATAGCACTTTCTGAGTTCAGTCTACTTCTAGTAGACATTTAATTTGTTGGAGATCTGACAGTTTGACTGAAGCACTATACTAACCTAGATGTGAGAAGTAGTACAGGTCTCTGAGTCAACTCCTTTCTAATCTAGCAGCAGTGTAATTTTCATATCTAAATAACAGTACACCACACAGGGGGAGCCTGTAGTGCATGTTCTAGGATACCTGACATTACAGGTAAGACACTAGATGAAGATGCCCAATAGGTTATACCTAGATTCCTTTTTTTTTCAGTATAGACAGCCCCTTGTCAAACCAAGTATTGATTAGAAAAGAGCTGCTGGCAAGGTTTTTGCAGCCAATCAATCTACCCAAGCCCTCTTGGAATAGCATATTTGTGATAAGGTACTTTAAAAATCCTGAAGCAAATCCCAACCATTATTTAGTTATCACTGATTTTATTGACAAATCCACGAGTACTGAGGCAGGGGATGGGAAAGAATGCTGCTGCAGACTTAAATTCAGTTTGCTCTAACTTCAAGAAATTAAGAGTTCTTCCACTCTACATGCCAAAGAAAAACTGGTCCAGAATCTTCCCTAAGTGGCTGGACTCCAGCTAGCCAATATACAAGTTCTATATTCTGTGTGGTTCAAAAGTGTCAGGTTTCTTAAGCAAAACAAGGGTTCACTTTCCTGTCTTCTTAAAGCACAAAAAAAATGTGTGAGTCATGATGCTCATAAAACTAAGCTTCAAAAAGAAACTGTTCTCACCTTAGCAGCTTCTATATTGAGCATGTAGTATCTCAGCAGTTCAGAGAGCTTTAAGTCTTCATCAGACGAAACTCTACTCTCTACCTTCTGCAGAAGAAAAAAAAAAAATTAGTTGGTATGTAACAGGTAACAGCAACATACAGATTCTTTCCCCCACCCCACGCCAAAGCTTCTCTTACCCTGAGTTTCTCAAAAAGCTCTGCAACCTTCAACAAGTACCTGGGGGGGGAAAAAAGCATAAGCAAGTTTTAGATACTATTTAGCCTGACAAATGCCAGGAACAATTGGCAGGAAATCAAAAAGATGAAGGCTGGAGTTTTTCCCTGCATACAGATCCAGACAAGGGCTTGAAAAGAACTCGGGTCTAGGCAAAGACCTGAACAAAAGGTTCAATGTGCTGGATATTCCAGCCTAACAGACTAGCACAGCTGAGCAGCTAGACACCATTTAAAGTAACAATGCTGATCTTCAGAGCATAAAGGTCTTGTGGAGAATTTCCCTGCTCCTATCCTCTAAGAGGTACAAACCAGCTTGTTTATTCAGCCGTAGACTCTGTTTTAACAAGGTCTTGATGGATTGACAGCAAAGTTGAGATGTGAAAGAACTGACCTCAGAAAAGGTGACTAAGTTTCTACAGCTTAAAAAACCCCTACTATTCTGGAACTGCAAAGGTCCAGAAGATAGTACAGCCCTAGTGTGGGCTGTGGTCATATTTAACAGCACATTACATCACTCATGCATAAAGCCTTTCTCCAGTAGTCTCTAGGATTCCGAGTTCTGAAAAATTCAAGGGAATTTCTGTTTAGAAGGAACTTTGACAGCTAGCAAAATTCAGCTCAAGGGCACAACTGGCAAGAGATCAAGTAGTTAAGAGTCAGATGCAATTGGTAACATCAGGTCTGCTGCACCAGGAGTGCCAGAGGAAAAAGTCTTAATACCACTTGCTTACAATTCGAGAAACTCAAACCAGCTATGACTCAGTCCTTTGGCTTTTACAGAAGAAACTTGGTATTCCCAGACTAGGATATGTTTATGAACAGTTAAAATTGCTTACTTTTTGATAACTGTAGGTTCTTCTAATGCCAGGCTGTTCAAGCAAGCTGAAGTATAAATATAGTCATCTGCAACATCTGCAAGAACAAGACATGGTTTTCAGGCTGAAAACAGAAAAACTGCATGATTTCTCAAAAGATCTTTGTAAAGATTCACTTTTATGAGATCTTGTCATCTTATCTGCTTTTGCACATGCGTCCTTGATTCTGTTGTAGTAGTTCACAAGAAAAGTCTTCTCTTGCTCAAAAAAATCTTCTACTTCCTGAAAAAGAACATGACCTGTTAAGTCAGTTACTGCAGAATACAAGCTCTTCCCCATTTTGGGAAGGGCCAAAGAAAAAACTATGATGGGCCTAATGCTCAGGTCCATGCTAATCTCTATTGAAAAAGAGTTCAAGACAAGATCCTGAGTTTTGACAAACCAAGCCATTTGGCAAGGGTTTTTTTCCGCTATACAGTGAAAATGAAGCTGACACTCAAGTATTCATTGATGCAGGTTATCTGAAGCAACCAGTGAGTTGGTATCAGACAGCCCTCAGGGCTACCAACTGTTGGAATTTTATTTCCTTGCCTGCTGCAACACAGCAGCTAAAGAGTAGCAGTTTACAAACTTGCTTTGCAACCCCATCAAACATGACACATATTGTAATGTTTGGTGATACTGTGTTTAGGTCAGCAAGTCTATTGGGAAGCGCAACCATGGCAACATGACAGAAAAGCTGGACCAGTTACAGGAGTCTTTAGCATTTGATCTTGTCTAGTGCAAGCAGAAACCCATAAATTCAGAGCTCAAACATAGACAAAAGCCACCAGCACATTTGCTGAAGGTTTAATTCCTTTCTCCCCATCAATATCAGGTTTTAAGGCAACTCCTTTGCATCCACCAGGCACTTTAATTATACACCCAAATTTAACAGTTTAACATTTAACATATTTAACATAGCTCCAATGTCTTATTTTTACAGAAGTCACAATTAATACAGGCTACTCCACCCAACTTAGGACAGAAGTAACAAGGCAGGTTGACATTAATAACTAAGCTTCATGCCCATCGAGCCTGAAGCAGAGATGAGTAACTTCCCTGGAGCAGAAAGTAAGAAACAATTGAGATTAGGGTAAGTAAGAGGCAAACCAACCACCCTACCTTGACTCCAGAGAAAAGGACTTCATCAGCACTCTTTACCACACTTTTTAAAAAGCCACCAAACATCTCTTTAGTGTTTTTCCTCCGAACACTCAGCTGAAAGAAAAAGGCCAAAACAGATTTAAAGTTATCCCCAGGAGGGAAAAAAGTGACTCCTGACACTTGTAATGTAGTAACATCATTTATACCTAGCATATGTCAGAGCAGTTGATTTCCAAGCCTTCCATAATAACAGTGTAACAAATGTAACATATAACAAATACCTTGGCTAGTAGTTCTATTATCCTGTGCCACAGATTCTTCCCATTCCCAGAAACAGCTCAGTTCCTCCTTACATGTTGTGCAGGTTTTAAAAACCAGCTGAAAAATTAAATCCCCCACAATCCTCTCCTGGTGAGAGGCAGACTAAGAACAGACATTTTCGAGTTGAGATAAGAACAATTTACTTGAAAATCAGCAGTGAAACAAAAAAAAATTAATAGTAATAGTAACAATATTAATAACCAAAGGTACACAAAAAAAGAGGCTGATTTACACAGAAACAAGGTGCCCACTGACCCAGGCCCTGCACAGCCCAAGACAGACAAAAATGGGTGCAGAACCTCCACGTGGCCCCCTTTTCCTACCAACCCCAAGCCAATGCCCCCTTTCTTCACTGAAGCAAGAATCCCTTAGTTCCACCCCCAGCAATGATGTGGGTGCTATGGAATACACAACCCTGCCCCACCTGGGATCTCCCTCAACCCAACCCATTTCCCTTCTCTCTCAGTGCTACCACAAGAAAATTAACTCTGTCCTAACCAAACCCAGGCCATTATCCATCCCTTGTGCCATACCATCTACATCATACCCAGATCTGACACCTTCCAACTACATACATATATAAAAATATACACAACCACAGCTATAATTTCCTTAGTGGTCATCCCTCCATGATGTCTGTTGAGTTCATTTAGTCCATGACTCTGGGTTCTATCTGTCCTAGATGTCTTCCAGGTCAAGACAGCTGGTGTTGTCAGCTGGTTACAAGCTGCATCAGGAGCTCATGTCTGGTGTATTGGGGGCAGTCCATCCTCATTGCCCATGGTGGTTATGGCACACAGTGGCACTGTCATTCAGTGTCATTCAATATTACATATACGATTTAGCATCACAGACAGTTCCTCCCCAAAAATCAAATCCCCTCAAGGTGCACATCATGTTTCCCTGTCCCTCTACATTACCCACCAAGTGCACCCAGGTCCTTAAGTAAAAACAATCCCACAGATGGGATTACCTCTGCATTGCCAATTGGTCTTTTTCCATCAGTCCAGCTGCGCCAACAGAGCATTTGTTACCATCCATAAGTCAGTGGAGAGGTAGAGTGTTGGCCATTTCTCTTGTTCAGTGATATCTAAAGCCAACTGGATGGCTTTCAGCTCTGCAACTTGACTTGATCCACCTTGTCTCCCTCAATAGCTTCTGCAACTTGCTGCATAAGACTCCATGCAGCAGCTTTCCATTTTCAATTTGTCCCTATGATACAGCAGGAACCAGCAGTGAAGAAAGCATGCCACCTTTCACTTTCTGGTAGCTGATTATATGGTGGGGCCTCCTCAGCAAGTATCATCTGCTCCTCTTCTGATGATAATCCAAAATTTTCACCTTCAAATCAATTCATGATCTCCAAGATCTCTGGGTGATTGGGATTGCCTATTTGAGCTCAGTGTGTGATCAGAGAGATCCACTTACTCCACGTGACATCAGTGGCATAATGTGTGGAAGGGACTTTCCCTTTGAACATCCAGCCCAGCATCTGTAGTTGGAGTGCCAGAAGGAGCTGTGCTTCAGTGCCAATCACTTCCAAAGTGGCTCAAACCCCCTTCATAAGCTGCCAGGATCTCTTTTTCAGTTGGGGTGTAACAGGCCTCAGATCCTTTGTATCCTCGACTCCAGAAGCTCAGGGGTCATCCTTGAGTCTCCCCAAGTACTGTTTGGCAGAGGCTCCAGGAAGGACCATTCTCCCAGGCTGCAGTG
This sequence comes from Calyptomena viridis, assembly GCA_013390005.1. Lineage (NCBI taxonomy): Eukaryota > Metazoa > Chordata > Aves > Passeriformes > Eurylaimidae > Calyptomena > Calyptomena viridis. The sequence continues at coordinate 126,646 of WEIV01007292.1, forward strand.
CACAGCATGTTTTTTTTTTTATATCCCATCCTGTCCTGACTGGCCCAAGGGCTACTTGACTGCATAACCAATCTCATTTGATCTGTTCAAAAGCTTTTTGCTGTTCGGGGCCCCACTGGAAATCATTTTTCTTCCAAGTCACGAGATAGAGAGGGCTGACAATCTGACTGTAGTCTGGAATATGCATTCTCCAAAAAACCCACAGAACCCAGGAAAGCCTGTGTTTCCTTCTTGCTAGTTGGTGGGGACATAGCTGATATTTTGTTAACCACATCCACTGGAATCTGACAATATCCATCTTGCCATTTTACTCCTATGAACTGAATTTCCTGGGAAGGTCTCTTGACCTTACATTTTTTTATAGCAAAAACAGATTTCAGGAGGATGTGGATTACCTTCTCCCCTTTCTCAAAAACTTTTCCTACTGTGTTGCCCCATACAATATCACCAATGTACTGTAAAGTGTTCTGGAGCCTCACCCTTTTCCAGTGCAGTCTGGATCAGTCCATGGCAAATGGTGGTGCTGTGTTTCCACTCCTGGGGCACTCAGCTCCAGGTGTACTGCACACCTCTCCAGGTGAAAGCAAACTGTGGCCTGCACTCTGCTGCCAAAGAATGGAGAAAAAGGCATTGGCAATGTCAATGGTGGCACCACTTGGCTGCCTTGGATTCCAGCTCATACTGAAGCTCCAGCATGTCCAGCACAGAGGCACTCAGTGGTGGTGTGACTTCATCCAGGCCACGATAGTCCACTCTCAGTCTCCACTCTCCACTTATGGACTTACACACTGGCCATACAGGGCTATTAAAGAGTGAGTCTTGCTGACCACCCTTTGGTTCTCTCCAGTGCACGAATCATCTCATGGATGGGGGTCAGAGTCCCAGTTTGTGTGGTACACCCAACGTTGCACTGTTGTGGTGGCAATCAGTACCTGTCCTTCAACCCTCAGCAGTCCCACAGCAGAAGGGTCCTCTAAGAAACCAGGCCAGTTATTCAACTGCCTAATTTCTTCTGTTTGCACAGTCCAAGACAGAGACAAAAACAGCTGCAAACACTCCATGTGGCCCCCTTTTTCTACCAACCCCAAGCCAATGCCCCCTTTCTTCACTGAAGTGAGAATCCCTTCAGCAAAGATGTGGGTGCTATGGAATACAACCTAGACACCCCATGCGCAACCCCACCACTCCCTTCCCCTTCTCCCTCCTTGCTACCACAAGAAAATTAACTCTGTCCTAGCCAAAACCAGGACATGCAGCCTGGATCAGCATCTATCACTCATAATTACATGGGAAAAACAGATGCAGGACTAACTTTAATACACCTCCATTCTTCCATTTTAGGACTATGCAACACAGCACAGGTAGACCTGAACCACACTTGTTCCCAAGATAAAGACATATAAAAGTTGGCTTCCTAACCAATTTGACAAGGATTTAGAAACACTGTGAGATGTATAATACAGAAAGGTCTAAAGGCCAGGCTTTTATCCTTTAGTCATCTCTCAAAAGTACTCACGATATCTACTTGTTTATTCACATAACATTTTGACTGTCGAGAAAAAATTACAGAACTCTCAACAACTTGCCTGACTTGCAAAGCAGAGGGAAAAAAGCAAAAAAGGAAGTCTTACATCCTGATCGTACTCCAGGAAAACATGAAAATTGCGATCTTTGCTGAGCACAGGATGAGAAGAAATCCGCTGAAGGAAAATTTCATGTGACGATACAGTCTTCTTGAAGACAGCGAGGTATTCACTGAAAGGAAAGAACAGATTGAGATCCCTTCTTGTACTGCCTTCTTCAATATACAAAGAATTACTTTATCTGGTGAAAATACTCAAGAGCAAGCTTCTGAAAGAGCTAGCTAGTGATTGAAAATAGCTTCACCATCTCTTTACCTAAAAAGTTTTTCAGTTTGAAAGAAACTTTTGGCAACTCCTGAGCTCCAGGATTTTCAATACACTCTTCAAAACAGCCACACTCAAAATCAGTCATTAACAAATAAGTTCCTCTCCTAGGAGGTTTCTCTAAGTGCAGCCTTTGGCAGTGGACTCATTTTACTTACGCTTCTAGCTCTTGCTTCATTTTGGCAAACTCTTCTTTTGTCATAGACACTTCTCCTTCCCCCAGCTTCTGCATCTTCTCTCTGGGACCATCAAAGTCAGGCTTTGAAGGTGCTGGAGGTATCTAGCCAAGGAATTGGTTAGTGATAAATACTAACAAAATACAGTTTTCCAAAATTAACTTCTAGTCTTCTCTGGAAGGAGGCTCTTTTGTCTTGTCATGGAAAAGTGTGGTAAAGAGTGCATGAACCAGCAATTTTAGAGGCATATTGACATCTAGGTCCCAGTTGGCCCCTCTCAGTTCTGTGCTACCCCTGCCCCAGGAGAGAAACCAACCCAGAGGAACAGCCTCTATAACCCACCCCATAGCCAGCCATCTTCTGTGGCCCATAGGGCCTCCTAAAGGATCATGATAGGAAGGAAAGAATATATTTAATAGATTATTTCACTGTGTCATCTTCAGGCAGGTATTAATACCACCATAGAGTCAAGGACTCTCAGAGCATCAAGTCTTTGTTGCTGCTCCAAGCTATATGGAAAGTTAACATAAATGCCACACCACTCAGGTTGTTTGGGAATTAAGGCAACAGGAAGCATAGGGAATATCCAAGTCATGAAACACTTCATGCCTTTACTACTATGCACTTTAAATTGGTACAGTTTCCAGTTAGAACTACATTTTTTAGGCAATACTTACAATGAGACCTGCATACTCTTCAGTTTCAGTGAGCGTATCATGCAACCACACAAAGTCTTCATGCTGCCTTGTAACTGAAAACTCAGGGCTTTGAAAAGCTGGCAATGTAGTCTGGAAGAGAAGACACAGAAGCCCTACTGTTTTGTAAATCAGTGCTTTTAGAAACAGCTCTGTCCATTTCCAAAGGAAGCTATTCTGTCTAGCAAGAGTCTTGCTCATTCCCTTTTAGCTGAGCTGGCACTCATTTGAATAACATACCACTAAGCAGACTGTTAGAAAAAAGGCACTGTTGTGGAATAGCAGTAATGTAGTTTATTTTTTGATGTTTCCCAGTAGCTGGTTTGCTACCCCCAAGCCTTCTGGTGTCTAGCTAGGATTCCTTAGCAAAGTCAACTTAATGATCAGCTACCTTGTCCCTGCTTAGAGTGTTCAAGTCTTAAGGAATCTGAAGTTTCTGCATATATATATACCCTTAGGCCACCTTTAAGTGGAAAATCTCCATCTAATTATATTTCCTTCATTGCCAAGCCCATCTTTACTGGTATGTGTACTGCAAATACACATATTACTTGCATAAAATGTTTTCCCCCCATGACCTTACCTTGGTATGCACAGTGAACTTCACTCTGTCCTTTTCACTTAGGGCGTCAGGTATATCAATTTGGAGAGAAGGATCAACATTCAGGTCTACAGATACAGACCTCACCTGCAAAAGAATTCACAGGATAAGTCTTGGTCAAGTAGGTTTAATGAAGCTAGACTGATCATCAGCTGTCAACAAGAACCACACTGCACTACATCACTGCCTTCAGGAACAGCTCATATGGCCAAGCATGACAGACCCGACACTAGCTGCACATCACTGTGACAAGCCTTCCCTTCAAAACACAGGAAAGAAAAGGGCTTGATAGCTTAAAGTCTGAAGAAATGATTATTAGAGCTCACACTAGAGACATTTGGGAAGTCTCCTCTTCAAAGGAGCATCCTCCTTTCAGTACTTCTCCAGCTTGTTTACTTGGAGCCCATCAAGTCAAAGTCCACTACATCATTCAGAAAATAGCAACAACCCTGATAGTTCTCTTCATTATCCTGTGCCTCCACAGGTTTGTGGGACAATAGCTCTTGAGTCTAGTTTTGCGATCTGTTTCCTCACTCTTGGAGAGCTGTTGAGGTTTCTGAGCATACCATGTGAGGCACCATTTACAGGAGAACCCAGAGCCCACCTGGTTCAATAAAGACCAGACTTGCCTTCCCAGTGCTTCAAACAGGCCTTACACAGAGCCAGCATTTTCCTTCTGGGGCTTATTTCTTCATTCCAACAGCCTAAACACAGAACATCATTTCAACTACACTTAAACTTCACCAGAGCAGTGGAATAGCCTTCTCAGTTGAAGATCTTTTCACTCACATATGAAGTCTGTCTTCTGAGAGGCCCTCCCTTCAGTGCTGCAGCCTAACAAATCATTCTTATTTTCTGCATAAGGGAGAAAACACCAGAGATCAAGGTCACAACACAGGAAGTTTGCGGAAGGGCAACCACCAGAGCTAGCATGAATCCTGAGGTTATCCCTTGGAGATAATTCTGAAGGTCTTCCCAGAAAAGCAAGCTGGAGAACTGGACCATGAGTGAGACTGTTTCCCCACTCTGCACCACACCAGTGCACAGACCACACCAGCCAGGAGCCTGCTCTTACCACCCACTGCACACACCGAGTTTCAGCACCAAAGCCCACAAACAAGTGTCAGACATCATCTGAGCAATCCTGTCATATCACAGCTTGAATGCCGCCTTAAGCCTCTGTAAAGCTGCCTAAGAATTGTCGATAGGTTGCCCTTTTTAAGGTGAAGCTTTGCTTCCAAAAAGCTCTAGAAACTCCCTCCCCCTAGGCTGGCCACCTGCAGCCCAGATCTGGTAGATGACAATTCTCTCTGGCTGCCTGCAGAGGACACAGCTGCTAGGCCAGTGTGCAATTGCCTTTATCCAGCCTGCCCCGATGGATACTGCTGTTCTCTGGGATCAGACTGCCATGCATAAGTAAGGGATACCCCAGTCACTGTACCTTCATCTCTCCAGCCATGTTAGAAAGACTTCTATCTGCTGTATCCTCACTGTTAGCTACAATTAAAAGGAGATAAATAAGAGATAAAACTTTTTAAGCCTTACAATTATAGAATGACCTTGTATGCAGCACATTAGGCTTCCCATTTCAACTTCTGCAGGACAGAAGACTTTTAGCCCATCCCAGGTATTACCTTGGCAACAAACATGCTTATAGGGCATGCCCTGGAACACAGGTCCTGGCAGTCCCAGGCACTGCTCACATCCAAATGGACATGGTGGGACTCCAAACTCTACAGGGATTCCAAGAGTACGTTCACTTCCCTCCAGCCACTCCTTGGGATAGTCTATTATGTTCCCATACAGGCATGCAATCCTAAAACTTTCTAGTAAGGCACAGGCCAAGCAGCACATTGATTTGGGCAGAAGCTGCCCCACTCAAGTACTACAGGAAAAACAGGTAGAAGGCCACCAGTCAGGCTTTAATTTCACTGTCTGTTGCCAAATGAATGAAGGGCAAGTTGGTCAGTGTTTCCCAGTCAGATAACACCGGCAGGCAAAGCAGGGAGATACAGACCCCAGTGTTTTACATCCTGCTTACTTATCTTTACTGTCCAAACAGGATCAGCAGTGCTAACAATATGAACTGCTGAGTCTGGAAAACATGATAAGCCAAAGGAAACTGTTTCCTCTCAGCTAAACTAAGGAAAGGATTACACAAATCAGACAGTCCTGAATTTGTGATGCTTTTTATTCAGTCTTGCAGAGAAAGTAACATGTGATTAGATGTTTTCTGCACACCCTTCCATGCCTAGTAGTTGTCTACACAAGAGATGGACAGGTATGGACACAAGGTGGTACTGCTTTGTCAGATTAAAGCAGCCCACATGTCACAGGCACATCTCCCCAGCACTCTGCACAAACTGCACACACAATGGGGCACGAACTCGTAATCTGCAGCTTCAACAATTCCCAGGAATAACACTGCACGGGAGTTTATGGTCCCAGCAGGGCCTTATTCACATAGAAGCAACTGGGAGTCAGCAGCAGTGTTCGGCTGTGCACTCCAGAGCAGCAAGCACTACACATGGGGCCCAAAGAGGGACCAGCCCAAAAACAGGACAAGGGGCAAGAACACCCCTATATGCATAGGTGGGATTGCAGCCCCTCAGGACTGCATGAAGACACTTGCTCAAAATCTTGTGCTTCTACTCCCCCAAACATCTGCTGTAAATGTACGTGATCCAGCCTATACTTAAAGGCCACTACAGTCTCAAGCACATGAAGATTGACCTCTACCCTTCAGGAGCTGGTCTGCAGTGAAGGACCTGGAGCTATATGAAACCAAGGATCATAAGACCAGTGGTCTGCTCTAGTCCTGTGAAGGTCACTTTGGGCTCCTAACTCCAGGCCAGAAACCTTTAGGATTACACAATCACGGCAGCAAAGCTCAAACTACAAAGGAAGCATTCACACTGTCTGACTTCAGGAGGAGGGAGGAGCACTTTGTTTCCCTACAAAAACTGCTGGAGTAGCATTTATCCACTGAAGGGGAAGCAATACGCCCCTCTCCTGTCACCACAGCTCTATAAAGCACTAACTCAGTGAGCACCTAAAGCAGATGTTCCCCACCAACCCTTGATCAACACAAGCATCTGCTTGTGCAGCATTAACAGCTTCACATTCAAGACCTCTCTTACACCCATCCTACAAGTAGGAATGAGGACCGACTTGCTTATGGTCACATGAAGGCTATGGAAAGCAAAGCAATTCAACTTTTATCTCCAGGCCCCAGGCTTGTTCTTTCACCACAGCAGGCATCCTATCCAAGGCCTTCCCAGGATACCACTCCATCTCAGCCCTCTGGCCTACATATCTGGCAGCTCCTTCACATCCAGACATATTTCTCTGCTAGAACATCATAGCTTCTTCCCTGCAAGAAGCAGGAAGGGCAGTGGGCAAGAACTGAAGTTTCCCTATCCCTGTTAACAGAAACCAGTCTGTCACTCCACACTCTTGAGGGAATACAATCCCAGATCAGCAGCTGGGAAGGGATTATTCCTTCCTTGCAGCATATGCCCAAATAGGTACAGAGCACACACAGGGGAAACAGCTGAGTTGAGCTGCAAACTGGAATATTCACCCAAACCAAGCACAATACTCCCACTTTCATTTCTCTTTTTCAGAAACCACTTCTGTTTTGCAATGCCTACAGAAATTGATGCCTCCCACTTCTAGGCTCAGGACTTGTTAGTGATTTGTTTCAGGATCCCTGGGGTTTCTTGAGGATTCAAGAAAAACTTCTCCCTGTTCAGTACAGATACTGTCCACCACAACTATCTAACCTGGAAATTAGAACAAGACCTCAAGCAGAGCCCTCCAGAACAACATACAGTCATCATATTGATTAACAATTTTAGGTTTCAGGACCAGAAGACTAAAAATAGATATTATGGTAGAAGCCCAGGAAAGAGCAGAGAGCATTACTGTGTCCAGTTCAGGTAGAGCTTTATAGCACTTACTTTTTTTCTATTTGTTATTGATGCTAGGAAGGGGGAAACAAAAAAAAAAAAGCTGCATCACCTAAGTACAACCCAGTGACAGCCATCAGCTACCCAGGCTTCTACTTGACAGGCATTAAATTCTGATCAGGCCTCACCCAAATGCAAACACATCTTGATGCTTGCAGGCATCCACTGGAAGGAAATGCTCTCAGCCACTGAAGCCACTTAGTTCTGTTGAGTGGCCTGAACTGATGCTTTTAAAGTTACACCCTTGGCAGTTTTAGCATCAGCTCTGGATGACTCGATGGTACTTCTGCATTTTAACAAAAGAATCTGCCAGTGCAAGCAACAGTGTGTTAGTGAAATAAGAATGTGCATTTGTTCCCAAAGACAGATTAATCCAGGGATTTTCCACATAGCCAGGCTCCTGGAAAGAGCAAGTAACCCTTCCACAAGGGGTCACACATCAGAGCTTTCTGCTTATTGTCAGCTACTTTATAAAAACCTTCTCCCCTTACTGATCACTTCCCTGCTGTCATTGAAGCAACAGCTCACAAACAAGACTTCAGTAGTAATTACATCTGCCACTACCCAGATGTAATCCACTACTTTTTACAGAGCAGTCTTTTTAATTAAACCTGTTCAAGTGCTCTCCAGAGACCACCAAAAGATCATGATGTTTTCTGACAGTTTATACAGAGCAGTCAGTTTCAGAGGGCCTTTTTCTGACACCAGCAGACTTAGAGATTATCTGGCCAGCAAATATTAGTGACATTAGTTCCTGGAACTATATCTCAGTCATGTTCAGCACAAGTAGCTTAAGTTTCCTTTTAATCGAGATACTAAAAAAGACACCTCAAAGTACACTGCACACATGCAGCAGTAAAAAGCCAGCACAGTGTAAGTCAAGTTTTGATTTTGCAGCCTTCATGACAGGCTTGCTCTTATCTCTGACATTGAGCTGAACAGTCCTGAAGAAGTTTGGGTTACAAACAATCAGAAAAATTGAACCAGTCTTCATGTTGCTACTTAAGTTACAGAAAATGCTTTCCCAAATTTGTGACTTTGGACTGTAGGACTGCAGTGATGTAGGGGGGTTAATTATTTTGCTTAAAGCACCAATAAAGAGGGAATAACAGTTCAATTTAGTCACATTGAAATGGCATTCCTCACCAAGTGCAATGCTTGCCAAGTAAGCAGAAGGCAGGCAGCCTCTACAGCCAGAGCACCTGTTGCCTTCTGGCTGTGCTATAAGCTGGCCTGATCACTTGGCTCCCCTGTCAGAGGGATCCCTGCATCACTACAGGTGTACAGAAACCAAGCAGTCACAGGGCAAAGGACACAGAGGGAAGAATGTTTATACACATTCAAGGATCCCATATTCCAAGGAGAAGCCTTGCTAGCTCACCCACCCAGCCCACTGCTTCCTCATCTTGGGAGGTCAAGGAACAGCTTTGGCCCTGCAGACCGAATCCACCGTGGTGCTGTAGTGTCTGCAGGGCACAGCCTGTGCCTAAGTACTCTTAGCCTGTTTGCCATCTGTAACACACCTGGATAAAGTGGGAATTGTGCAACAGCAGCAAACCCCTAAGCCACAGCCAGCATCCACAGCAATGTTTTGCTGCCCTCCAGCAGTGAGGCTGGAGCTGGTGGTAGGGAGTCCCAAATACTGCCTCACCTTCCACGGACTTGGAACTGTGTCATTAGCCCAAACTCCTGGGCCAGCTTCGTGGACTCTGTATGTCCTTGACAATACATTATCCTTGTCCAGTAGCTTTTACCTCGCTAGCAGTTCATCCCCCTACTTGAATTTGGGCCCAGCAGCATGCAGAAGCAGGTTTTTTGCTAAGCATAGGCAAGGTCTAGTATACCCTCATTCCTTTCAGAAGATGTAGCAGAATTTGTCCAGCACAGAGAATCAGCATTTGTGAATTATAACAGCAAGTCCCAGGCTATGACAGAACACTTTGTCTTCCACTGATTGCTTTGAGAAAGAAGAGCTACAATACTCACTCTCAGTATTTTGATCTAGAACATTTTAATTGCAGACTGAAGCCTTAAAATACTACCAAGCCACTGGCATTAGGAAATACCAGGGTACTTACTCAAGCTTAGCTTGGCAGTCCCACTACTCGAGTCACATTCTGAAGTACCTTTTCCTCCTCCATGACAGATCACATCTTCTTTCTCACTGACTCCAACCACCCTTATCCTACCCTCCCTTCCTCTTCCTCCATATCCTGATCCTCTCCTGTTTTGCCACCTCGGGGTCAGTTTTTACTTTATACTTACCAGCAGTTCCTATTCAAGGTTAATACCTAACGAAGTTTCCTTTACAGGCATAGGCTTTATCTACTGGCCATACACCAGTTCCATGTTGCTGTTTCTTTACCTAAACAGGAACAGACAAGATAGGAGTATTTCTATCCTCCCCCGTGCTGCTGGAATCCCAACACAGCCCTACAGCCTCAAACAAACTAGTTAATCTTTGTCCATAATGCATCAGTTTAAAGCTACTCCAGTCCTCACTGTTTGAGCACTTTCCCCTCCCACCAATATTCCTGTCTATGTTAAAAAGTCACATAAACACTCAAAAGTTACCAATTGCTGCAAAAGAGTTGATATTTGACCTTCCCCTCCACCTACCACCCACAGATCCTGCCAGCCTATAGAGACTCACAGACAGTATTCTCAGAGGACAGACACCACAAATAGCTTCACATGCAGCAGAATTCAGTTAAAGCACTGCCCGGCTCATAGCTCAAAGCAAACTACTAGAAAAACCCTTGATCTATAAACTTTTCCCTGTTTTACTGCATCAGGATTGTTTCGAAACAAGATTCACACGGAAGAGAAGCAGATGAAAGGAAACTACCTATAGGAAACTTCTAAACTTGTAAATAAGCTGGTGTATTTCTAGCCCTCAAATCAGCTAATACACAGGGTCCAAAAAGCTGGAGAAAACACAGAGTGAAGAGGCTTAAGCACCTCTAACAGTCTAAACCAAAGTCATCTTCCTGCAAGCGAATCCAGCTTAGTCACAATGCAAAACCACATTAAGATACAACAATATTAAAGGCTAACAGGCAGCTCACTGAATGTTACAGGACTGCCTCACCTTCTATCCAAGGTGTGTTGAGGGTAGTCATTAAACCAGGTAGCTTAGGTAGATTAAGTCAGACAGCTTGTCCAGTAGGAGAAAATAATTCCAATCACTGTCTACATTACATAAACATTCATTCACTAAGTTCCTGTTTCAGCATTTAACTTGCGTTTCCTCTGAGAAGCTGAGCCTTAGAACACTAAATCAGCTTGGCGGGGGTTACCTAAAGAGAAGACACGAGGCTCCTTGGCACTTAAAGCTTCAGCCACTACAGAGAAAGGAAACCAAGTCAGCTGCCGACGGGAGAGCCAAGAGAAAGAGGCACCGCAGCTGAAGTGACAGCTGACAGCCTAATTAACCCGGGGCACACAACCAGGAAGGCCGGTCACAGACCCACGAGGCAGCTGACCCAGTGAGGAAGAGCGAGTTTAACCCCCCGCAGCACAAGTGCCTACAGCGCTTCGCCAGTGCCCAGACACGGGTCCTGATCAGCAGGTCCTGCTCCTGCATCCCCTGCCAGGCCCACTTCCCGCAGCTCCCGTGCCCTGGTTGCCAGCCCGCTCCTGCCGGAGCTCAGCCCTCACGGCAGCTGCACAGCCCGTCCCTCCTTCTCCTTCCCACTCCGACTTTAGTCCTGCCCCACCCCCTGATCTTTCCCTGGGCCTCTTCCCTCAGGGGCTGCACCCCACGCTCACCCTGACCACCGGCCCTCAGGAGACCTCGGCAACTAACGCTTAAAAAAAAACAAACCCCAAACGGAGCAGAAATAAAAACCTGTCACTGCCCCGGCGCTGCCGCCGGCACAGGGAGCGGGGAGTTCGCTCTCACCCCGCGGGGCAAGCCCGGCTGCGCCCTCACCGCCCGCCCCACCGGACCCGGGCCGCCACCCCCACCTTGTCCTGCGCGTCCCCGTGGTGCAGATCCATGTCTACGGGCACGGACAACCACTCTCCCTCCTTCTCCTCCCCGCCGCCTCCTCATA
>WEIV01007292.1:138202-158503 GCA_013390005.1 Calyptomena viridis
CTGAGGTAACGCGGGGCCGCGGGTCGCGTGGGCCTCGGGCCGGGCCGCGGGTCCTGCGGGCGAGGGGAGGGGAAAGGGAAGGAAAGGACAAGGGAGGTGGAGCGGGGCTCCCCTGGCCCATCCTGCACCCCCGACGGGTGATCCCTGCCGGCCCTGCCCCCGGATCCGTTACCGAGCGTGGCCGGGCTGGCTGGGAATGCCCGCGTCCAGCGGGGCTTCTTGTCCAGGGTGACTTATCCCAGAGGGAAGCCCTGCACGAGGTGGGCTATCCGGCACTGTGGGATTTCCAGGCACCTGGTGCCCGTGTAGGAAGTTCGTCGGTCTGCTAGAGAGCGCTTGGTGGTCATCGGTGTCAGCTCGGCGCTTTCACACATCGCCAGGAGCGCTGGCTTCGTGTTACAGCCCTGTTTCCCACTAATTCTATTGCCGGTGCTGAGCTGGGAATGAAGCTTGAACTGGGAATTGAAGCCTCTTGTCTCTTTGGTTCAGGGTGGCTCTGTGGGCTTAGGCTTTAAACCGGGTTGCTAACTTTTCTCTCTTCGTGCTCTAAACTTCCAAAAAAAGCGGGGTGTGTTTTTAATCCAGATAGGTTCGATAAATTGGTTTAAAAACCGCAGGGAACCAAGGAGGAGAGATTGAGGGCAGGGAATGGGCAAGTGTGTAAAGTTCTAAAAGTGATACAGCTGTCAAAGCACTGCCTTATTAAGTTGTAACCAGAAAAAAAAAAAACAAAGAGAGGAGACAGGAAACTGTTGCCTTTCTACATCACATAGTAATACTTTTTCATGAGAAAAGCCTGTGATGTTAACTTAATGTTATAATCTCTCATCAGTGTTTTTTTTTCTCCTTGAGTTGGGGACACAGGACAACAGATCTTTAGCTATGTTTAGTAGTGCTCTTTCTCATTATCTCTGAAGTAAACTACTGCTTCTGTTTGCTGGATAGGTGACTGTGGAGAAAAAGCTGTACTGGTTATTGATCAAAACCATAGTTAGAGGTAGTTTTTTATGGATGTGAACTTTTCTTAACTAATCCTTTTGATTTCCTTCTGTTAAGCCACTCATTCCTATCCTGAAAAAAACTTCCTCAGTTTTGTTAGCTCAGCTATTGTTGGAGCTGCAAAGTCAATGTCCTTGGGACAGTTAAATCCTCCTTTTTTTTTTACCCCTTTTTTTTTCCCTCCAGGTTATTTTGTGTTCAGTTCTCCAGTGTGGCTCATCATGCAACACTTAAAGCAATTCTGGCTGTTTCCAACCACAAATCCTTTCAGAGAGAAGGGAGACACTTCCCCAGAGGGAAATACCAATTAAATTCTGTTCTTTGTGGGCGAGAGTAAATCCAGACCACTCCAACTCCACTTCTTTCTTGTAAATGTAAGTTATTTGCACAGAAATGCCGCTGTGAATTAATGAAAAACACAGGTCTTTATTCAGCTGGACAAAAGTGTTCCTTATTTCTTAGCAATCCTAGAACTTCTTTCCTTTTGTAAAACAGAGCAGCAGCTGACAAACTCTCCTTTCCCTGGTGGTTCATTTCACAAACCTTTCCACAGCATAATATAGGCTGTTCAATCCAAATTCATACCAGTCACTGAAGCACTGCATCAGTGTTGCAGTCAATTAACTCCAGGGCTCGTAATATTCCATATTCCAATAGCTCCATGATTCCAAACACCAATCTGGTATAATTTTATTCCTTAAAAAAATGTTGAGGGGAGCAGCTCACTACAAGTGAACTTTGTGCTGAATCAGGTATCATCTTGCTTCCTGCAGCTGACAAAAAGCCAGAGTAAATTTCTTCTTTTGTGATGTGGCTGAGGTAACAAATACACAGTCACTGGCACAGCATTTATTCTGCTCTGGTCAGTGCATGTACACAAGGACCATTGATGAGCATGTTAATGGTCTTCAAACAGTAGCCCAAGAAGCTACAAGCTTGGACACTATTCCATTGGAATAGGAGTATATTTTTCCTGGTTTATTTTAAACCACAGCTTTATTTAGAGGCAAATCCCAAGACAGGAGAGATGAATTTTTTTGCACTGCTTTTTGTGATGAAAAAATACAATGAAGCCATTTTCTCATGGGAGCTTCTTCTATTTATTGGGACATTTGATAGCAATAGTGAAGACTAGTGAAGACTAGTGAATAGTAAAATTCAGTGACTGAAAACCCAAGCTGAACTGAAGAATTGGAACATGTGTAACATAAAAACTACCTCTTTGTGCTGTTACAAATTTCTATCAAGCTGAGCTGTAGAAACAGCTTAGGACATAATTTAAGAAATGAGAGGTAACATAAAATTTGGTTATGTTTCACAAAAATTTGTGAAATATCCTCACATGTCCACGAAATGAAGCAGGGTGGGACTTCTGCTACAGAACACAAACAATCCAATTTTTTGCTGCTGTGTAACTGTAAAGCAGGTTGTTCTTTTTTTTGGCAAAACTTGCATGCTTTTGTGGCAATAAAATGGTTTTAATTGTCTGGTTTGTCCTTTCATAACACACCTGACTATGATTCCCTCATGTACAGGCAGGAGACTAGTTTTGACAGGAATCTGAAGGTCAGGGGATGTTCTGAGGATCATGTCCATTCTTGCTGTTGAATATTGGAAAGTGAGATAACAAGTGCAACTCCACCCAGCCCAGTTTTGCAGGATAAGGAAAGCAGCTTTAGAACTGCTTCAATATTAGCTATATATTAATATTAACTATATATAATTAACTATATTATATTAACTATAATGTAATGATTAAAAAAGGGAAGTGACGCATTCAAAGTGTCTTAAATGGTAAGATTTCCCTTGCAGGGTGGCTTGCTTTATGTCTAATCAGACTGCAAAAAATCAGTAGCAGAACTAACCAGTTGGTACTTCCATTATTTTCCTCTATTATTCTCTTACGGACCTTGAAGCAGTTTTAAAATCATTAACTGTTTTGATTGATATGCGTTTTAATTAGAGGAAACCCTTACTCAAGACTGAGACCATCTGGCAAGAGGATGGCAAATCTGGCTGCAGGGCACCTGGTGCTGGGTCACAAATGCCTCAGCTACATGACACAAAGTCCTAATTGCATTCTCCTGGTTTGGATTCGCTTTTGGGAAGTTACTTTTGTATCAGGTTGCAGAACAGTGTTTATTTGCCCAAACCATACAAAGTCAGTGAGACAGTGTAAAGCCAGTAAAGAAAAAAAAGCAGTGTATCTGCTGATTAAGTTGTACAGCTGGATTGTTTTTTCCTTCACAGATGAAGGATAATATTTATGGAACCCAAGTTCAAGGTCTCAGCCTCTTGCTACAAGATGCCTAGTATTGACCAGGTGCAGCCAATACAGCCCCATTTTTGGGAACTGTGGTGTGTGACAGCAGTGGTGTGTGAGCACAGCATCTGTCCGTGCAAAGTAACTCCCCAGAGCACGTGTTTGTTTCCTGTGGTGCCCAATGCATGAAGTGCTGTGTAAGGAGTGTGGGGAAGGAAAAGAATAACATGGAAAGTATTGTCTGGGATGGAATGCCAGTGTTGGCTGGCTGTGAGCATGGATTCTTTCTTTGCAGTGGATAGAGGGAACTTTTTAATGGTAGGCAGATAACTTTCAGTAGTAGAGTAGGCCCTCAATTCTGCATGTATTTAATGTTGAGTGAAATGCCAATGTACAGGTGTTACATTTTATCCACGTGCAAAAGCTTTCCCAGGACTTAGCGCTGCTGTTGTAATGCAGTACAATATTGCTGGTTTACTGTTCTTGCTTTTAAATTTCCTGAGTCTCTTAGAACACAACTCTGTTTGAAACTCAGTTTAGAAAAATACTTAATGTTTTATTCTGAACTCTAAAAGATTTCTTTGAATCTGAAGATACTTGCAGTACCTCTGTTTTCTCTGGCTTTCCTAGGCTCAGATCTCACAAAGGTATGTACTGCTGCTGTTTGCTTTCTCCTAGGTATACAAAAAACCCCATGGTTTTATTCTCTGTAAGGTACCTTGTCCCCACAATCCCATTAAGTTGGGCACTCATAATAAACTTAAAAGTTTTAATACCTCATAACAACAGGTTTGGTTCATCCTCTTCTGCGTAGCTTTTTTTTATATCCCCATCCCTCTTCGGGAGGGTTGTTTGTGGCAGATGTGGATTTCGTGTCTACTTTCATGGTAGTTCTGATACTGTTGCTGTAGGAATGTCCTCTGCTGCAGAATATCCTTGCAACATCCTTATGTGCTTGCACTGTGTCAGATTTTTGCAGATCAGCACCTGTTCTTTTCAGGACTATTTGCCCTTTTCATTGCTTATTGGTTCTTTCTCTTATTTATCTAAAGAGGTTTTGGTGGCATAAGTTGTATGAAGACACTTCGACCATAACAATTCTTTGTTTGGCCAAGGGCAAAAATAAGATGGTGTTAAAGTTTTATGACTCTGGAAATCACGAATTTCTTTTTCCACAGAGAGAAAATATGGTAACCTCCAGATGTTCTTAACAGAAGAAAGAAAGCTCTAACTCTTCACAAACATTTCTTGTCAGAATGCAGTTCCTACATTTACTGTCCAGGAGGCCAGGGAAACTGCAAATGCTTTTTCAAATACCATTTTGTCAAAAGCAATTCCCATATAAATGTCTGGCTACCTCTGCATGTATTTATAGTAAAAAGAAAAAAGAAAATGGTTATGACCAAGTTGACCAAGAAAAATACAAGAACTTGGTCTACTCTGTTACATCTTACAAAACCAGTGCCCAAACACCAGAGACAATTTTTGAAGAAGACAATTTGTTATATGGGCCACCGGATAAACACAGACCTTCAGGTAAAGCTGGGACAAAAACTCCCAAGAACTGGGTTCCTCTAATAAACCCCAACAAGAGATTTTCCCCTGTCAACAGTGATTCGAGCCTCCCCAGGAAAATCGAGTTACAAAAATTGAAAATTCCCAGTGTAACCCGTATTCTTCAGCAAACTCTCTCTCCCCAGCAAGTCTTTTATCTAGAAAGGTGGAAGCAGAAGATGATAGCAGAACTTGGAAAAGATGGTTTTGAAGAGTACACCAAAAGTAAGTCTAACCACAGTGAAGTTGCAAAGTAGAAGCAGTAAAATATAGCTGGCAGGTGTGTTCTAACATATCAGCCCACACAGGTCAAGAGTTTTGGAAATCCCTTAAGTTGTTTCCATTTTGTGAGAACATACTGTGAGTGTACCCGTCATCAATGAGCCTAAGCTCTGGTCTTTGTTCCAGGGCCACTAAAATGGATTTAGAAATCTGTGGGAAATGAGAATTAACCTGTAGACATCCTTTGCTCAGTCCTGTCTGCTGCTACTTTATTTCTCTGTTTGCCAGTACCTACTTACAAATAGACATTTTCCATCTGATGTTACTGAGCCTCTTTGCAGATACAAAGCTACTTTGTAACAAGAAGGAAATAGACATTTTGAAATCATATAATCTTGGGTGCTTAAAAACCAGTATGTCCTGCTGTTTATGATGAAGTTTTTCAGTAACTGTTGACTTTATCCAATGAATGCAACCTCTTCCCTGAAATTGCCATGCGTTTAGAGGTTTCCATTTCATAAGACATACAAAGGTAACTTTCTCCAAGCTGCAGGACTGAAAGGGATCTGGGAAGACCTAGGAGGGGATAGTAAGTAGCCAGACTGATAAATACCCACGTGCTCCTTACGTGAATTATCATGCTTTTTAAAACTAATACCCTGCTGTTACGCTTTTTGAATTACTAAGCACTTCAGTGAATAAGGTGGTATAAAACCCCCATGTAACAGTTTAAAATTTATCTTTCTTGGAATCATTTCTGAGACAAGCCCTTAGTCCTAGAACTATGCCCACTCGTTTCAGGAGATTAGTTCCATTCAAATGAACCAATACAGCAGAATAAGCAAGTGCAGCAAAAGCGGCTAAGAATAGTATTTTTAATTCCTAGAAATTCACAAATGCTTTTGTGTAAACAATGAACTAAAACTCGTATTTTGTTTCTGAGTAATTAGACTAAAAAATTAAAGTAATATTAATATCAGAGATACTAATTTCACTATTGACAATATATTTTCTGTCTCTTTCCCTTCTTCCCACATCCCCAAGCTTTCAATACAAAAACCAAGACTGGCTTAAGAGCTAGGTTATGTAATACTTAGAATACAAATCCAAAGGAGTGTCTAAAATGTGAGTGGGTTTTTTCCCATTTTTCTTAGATCTTTTCCTCCAGGGAGAGCTCTTCCATTCAGCTTTGGAATCTATATTCCTGTCTGAAGAGATGGCAACCAAGGAGAAGAGTGAGGATGATGTTACTTCTGGCTACTTAGCAAGTGTGGAGCATGTCTTGGAAGACATCAGCGAAGTGAAAGCTCTGGAGAGTGGAGTTCATCACGAGAGCCTTCAGTATCTGGGCCTGGTGGACTGTGTGGCCAAGTATAGGTGAGGTGCCTCTTCCCTTGGACACCTGTAATGCCCGTGGTGTTTGGGAGGCCGTGTCCCAGGCTGGAGCTGGGATGTTCTTGGGTGGCTGAGGGGAAGCTGGATGGATCTCTAGCACCAGCAAAATGGGAGAACTCCCCTGGATGAACCTGATGATGGAAGTGCTATCTTTTTCCTTGTGGAGAATTCCTTACTGGAGCGAGATGTGAGTGGGACAGGGTTAAGTGATCAGCAGGAACTGCAGCAGGTACTAGTAAATCTGGGGTTTGGGCATCTAAGCCACCAGTGTGAAAGAGACTTGTTCAGGCATAGAAATGAGCAACGTGACATCAGGGTGAAACGGGCTGAGAGTGATAAGTGTTTGTGTGCTGTCTCATCCCTTATTTCTTACTTGTGACTAAAGCTAAGTTCAAAACATTGTCCTATCTTGTTCTCTTGTGCAGAGGCCGATTGTGTGTGATTGACTGGAAAACTTCAGAGAAGCCAAAGCCATTTCTGAAGGATACTTTTGACAACCCACTACAGGTTGCAGCATATATTGGAGCCATAAATCATGATGCCAACTATGACTTCCAGGTCAGTAGGCCTGCTACCTGCCAAGACAAGCAGCAGCACCTGCATTATCCTCATTTCTTCCCGCCTACTGCCTTTAGAACCTGCTGTCCATCATGGAACTGTAGGATTTGTAACA
Source organism: Calyptomena viridis (assembly GCA_013390005.1). Lineage (NCBI taxonomy): Eukaryota > Metazoa > Chordata > Aves > Passeriformes > Eurylaimidae > Calyptomena > Calyptomena viridis. The sequence goes on from WEIV01007292.1 coordinate 145,309, forward strand.
AAGGAGCACAGTGGTAGATCAGGTTAAGATGACATACTGCAAAATTATTCTGCTTCTCCTCCTAATCCTGGTGCCTTTGGCTGTTAGCAGTGTTGTTTTCAGTGGTTTTAAGGAGCTCAGTGGGACCAAGGGAAGCTCAGATGAACTCACAGTGATTTGGCATCTGAGCAATCCCTGTTCTTTGTTCTGTGTGGGTTTTGCCTGTGTCAAGAGTAGGAAGGGGCTAGAGAAGTAATAAAGCAAAAGAGCCTGTGAACAGGAAAATAGTGTGGGAGGGCCCTGCTTGCCTCATGTGTTGCTGTATCCCACCAGCAAATGAGGGACTAAATGATGTACTTGGTGTTTGGAAGCTGTAGTATGTTTCCTTAGAGGAAAGCAGTGTGTTGTGAATCACTTAATCAGAAGAGAGTGGAATAATGTTTTTAAAGACTCCAAATGCAATTCTAGCCTGCCCTCTTTGCCTGAAGGATTTTTACTTCAGTGCAAAAATTGAAGGGGGAAAATATGAAGAAGAGGGCAGGTTAATTCATGGGTTGTGCCAAGGACTTTCCAAAATACTGTAGAGGTCAGTAAACACAACCACTTAACAGATATGATCCTCACAGAGTGGAATACGGGAACTAATTCTGGAATTCTGCTACTAGCCTTCTGCTTCCCACTCCCAGTGGTTGTTTGGGATTTGGCATTTTGGATTTGTCAGGTATGAAGGATGTTGGAACATACCTAGGTATACTGTTTCCATTCAAACTGACAGTGGAGAGTGGCATCAGTCTGGTTATGTGGCCCCAGCCAAAACCTCATCATGCGGGAATTTTACCAGCATCTGCAAGGTTAAATATCACTCATTCGTGTCCTCTGGTTTTACTGAAGTTAGTCAGAGCTTTGGACTCTGGGGTTTTGAAGCACTTGAATGTTAAGTCTCCAAGTATTTTATGGTGAATTACTGCCTTCTTTTATTCCCCATTTCTTACATAAGATATATACGTATATATATATTAAGATGACGTTTTGCTTTGCATATGAATGTCCAATTTCTGACAGCCCTCTGGTTTTGCCTGTAGGTTCACTGTGGACTCATTGTGGTTGCCTATAAGAATGGCTCCCCTGCACATCCTCATTTCATGGATCCTAATCTGTGCTCCCAGTACTGGAATAAGTGGCTTTTGCGCCTTGAGGAGTACATGGACAGAAACTGACCCAAACTAAGCAGAAGCAAGTGGTCTCAGCTCAGAGGCTAAGCAAGAATCTTTTGTTTAAATACACCACTTTGATACATATTCTTTTTTGAGTAACTTTGGCTAATTTCTTACTGTTGGGGGGAGGGGTTCCCCTAAAAAAAAAAAAAGGGCAAGTAAATTTCTAATGGGGAATATGTATTTGCTTATATTGTAGGTGACTTCAGTCATCTGGGCAGGACAAAGTCAACTTATTTAGCCTCTGTTTTTTCCCCACACAGTTTATACAACCAGAAGTTGATAGAAAAGTTTCTATTATCACATAAAACTGTTCAATCAAACCATCCTTCTTTGGTAATTTTTGAGAAAAAAAACTGTTGCAGAACTGAGATTTTAAAATTAAGTTGGTGAACTCAAAGTAAAACAACATCTGCATTGTCTGAGCTGAAAGAAATGCAAATGATAAATTGATACAGTAGACTGGGTTTCAGTCTGCTTGGTTCTTGCTCATGTCAAGGTCTCTATTAACAGGCTTGTTACTATTTGTGATTTTTCTTACATCAACAACTGGAAAACCTGTGCTAAGAATTATAATGAAAGTTCTCATTAGCTCCTATTTAAAATACTACAGCAAAGTGATCATTTAACAGAAGTGGCTCTGCGAGAGAGCAGCAGAATTGCAGCTGATACTTAAAGACGTTTCCAGCAAGTTGTCTGAAAGGGGAGAAGTTTGGCTAGTGGCTCCTCCTGCAGGTTTCTTCACACACAGCCCACAGAAAGGCTCTGTCCCTGGGTTGTGAGCTCTGTGCAGGCCAGGGCAGTGACTGCCTTGAGCTCTCAGGATGGTCCTGTGGGTCTGAGCTGACAAGAAGCCCCACTCATGTGGAACAATCTCCAGTGTCACGTGAGTGTTCACCAGTGCAAGTGAGTTTTAGTGTAAAACTGTGGCTGTGAAGCTGAGCCTTCTGAGGAAAGAAGAGCTGCTGGTTGGGTTTGGGAGGATGGTTTTTTTGTGGGGGGTTTTTTGTTTGGGTTGGGTTTTTTCCCAATAAGTTTGTGAATAAATGTTTTGAAACAGAAGTTACTTTTTAAGCTTATAAAATCAAGGCTATAAGAGAGAATAAGCCTTCATGATGTCAGGCAGTATTGCTTTGTGTGTTGCACACCTGGAAAGCTTTTTTCCTCATTCTCTTTGTTTTCTCTGAATTGTGTGTGTGAGTTTTCACAATACCACTGCAGATTACAAACAAAAATACAACTAGCCTATAAGCTTCAAGGAAATCAGCTAGAACCATACCTAAAAAATCCAATGACCTGGCTCACCACTGAAGAAACTTAAACCTCTACAATGCTGACAATGCTTAATCTTCTGCTCCTCCAGATTACTGATCCATGGAAATATGTCAATGAAACTTAGTTATTGTGGTACTTATTCAAACCTGCTCTGGTACTGTTATGATTACTCTATGCTTAATTAGATTTCTGTCTAAAAAAGTCAAACCATAGGGACTGAAAAAAAGGGTTCAGGGATGACTAACCATGAAGACACAGCACAAGCTCCCAGAAGTTCTACCTGTTTTACAAGTATCATCCCACATCACAGAATTTTAGCAAGTGGGTGTTTCAGTGTCACTGAACACTGTCAGCTTTCTGTGAAAGAGCTCTGTGAATGCAAAGAGAGTGGGCATAATCAAGAGGTGAGATGCCTTGGGCAGAAGCAGGAGATGATAAAGTGTGCTGAAATCCCTGTGTTGATTTGGATTGGATAGATTGGGATAATGGGGAACAGTTCTGCAGTGTTGGGTGGCTTCATCAGTGCATCATACAGCCATTAGATGTCTCTGAACTACATAAATGTTCAACCTCATCCTGCCCCCTGATAAATAAGGATGAGTCTGGAGCCTGGGCAGTGTGGGCACCTGTTGGCTTCATCTGTGTTCATTTGTTTAACAAAATCCTTGTGTCTGAGGAAGGCTGTCAGCAATGTTAGTCTCTAAACCTATCAAGTCTTGGCTGAGTCTGTACCCTCAGAGAGGCAGGAGAAGGCAGACAGCCTTCAAAGACACCAGTGGTGGAAGTGTCTGGCACTAATGAAAGCCTGACTGCCTCGGGCATCCCTGGGTGCTCTGTGTGGCACTTGTGTAGCAGCACAGGCTACCACTGGTTTGTCCTGTATCAGAACTGGCAGGTGGTTGTTGCCAGTGTCACACAAACCCAAACACCCTTTGTGACCAGTTTAAACTGACTTGGCAGACTGTAAATTGATGTGCCGAGGGCACTGTATCCTCTGGAGAAAAACCTGCCAGGCAATCAGTAGTTACTTCAGCTACAATGTCCAGCTTCTCAGAGCCTTGCTCTCCATCCAGAGTGGCTTTTTTACTGTGCACTGTTTCCTGCTCCCTTTCTCTGTTGCTGCAAGTGCTTTCTGTGACCACCTATGTGCCTGTGGTTCTTTCAGCAGGGATGTGCTTTGGCAGTGAAACTAGAGGGAGATCAAAAGCAATATGTGCTATAGGAGGGGGGAAAAAAACGACCCATGCACCCATGTACACACAAAATGTGTCTCCAGCTGGAGGGAGCGTTTCAGCCCTGGCTTCACTGCACCATGTAGGAGCTGAGGCTTCAGCAGAGCAGAGCACAGTGTGCTCTTAGGTGAACACTAGTCTCTTTGCTCAGATGGACTGTTCTGAACAGTCCCACCCCGGAGCAGAACCCAACAGTTTCGTGACTGAGGCCTCACTGAGCAGGTTATGGAGGAATCTCGCCAGCACAGCTGGCTGAACCAGCTCTTAATGCTTTCCTTAGCCCAGCACTTTTGTCACTATTTTCCAAAACACAAGCTTCACTCAGAGCAAGCCCCCTTCTCTTTCCATTGTTCCCTTGTAACAGCATGATCTCCGAACTGATGATCAGTGCATAAGCTTTGGCTCTTTTTGCAAAGTCAGGACTTAATTTACCTCAGATGCTTTTTTTCCCAGCAACTTCCCATTTGTGATTCTGCAAACTTGCCTGTTACACAGGATGACAAGTTTGTTCTTAACACAGTGGCATCACTTTATTTCCCTCGTTGTCAAGGTCCAAAGCACCAACAGTTGTGCTGAATAAAGTATTAATATCATTAGGGATGCTTTAAAACCCCTAGAAGCTTTTCCCCAAAACCCCCAGTCAGATGTCTGCAGAAAACTGAAGAAAATTGAAAAGGTTTTTTTTTTACAATTCTTGCAAAGTTGCTCAGAATCTTCTTATTTTAGCAGTCATGACTATGGAAGTCCTGGCTATGCTGGACTCTATTGTTTAGGTGGCTTAATTTCAGCTGTTGTTTATACATATATCGAATACAGCGCATCCTTCCCAAATGTACAGCTTTACTTTGAGCATTAAATGGATTTCTTGAATTTACAAATGGAATCCATTAATTGTTATGCATTTAAATTGATGTAAAACCTGTTTCATGTCTGTGTCCATTAAGAGAGACATGATTAACATGCGTTGGACCACAGTACCTTGTGGTTGCTGAGGAAGTTACCACCCCTCCCAGTCTCTTCCAGTAGACACACCCAAGTCCCCAGTAAATGCTGCAGCAGCTTGTGTAGAGTCTTAAAGTGCCAGGAGGTTTCAGCAATACAAGTCATATGGGCATCCCTCTACCCTTTTTTGAAATCTAAATTCACACTTAATAGTCCCCACAGACTCCCCTCTTGATTGTCCTGGGTCAAGAGCAGCTGGGAAGTCCAGAAGCACAGAGACGTAGTGCCAGTCCTGCATCATCATCACCACGTCCTGCCCTGGTCCATGAGCCTCACTAGGAGCCCTCTAAACTGACAGTGGGTACAGATGAGCAGGCAGATCTGTGCCTGCAGTTTTGCACTGATCTCGTGCAGCAGAGACAGGCCAAGTCACCCTCTTCACTGCATTGCACTGCTCTGTTGTGTTAGTGAACAGGCTCTTGATGATAAAAGAGAAAAAAAAAAAAATCCTCAACACACACGCACACATACACACACCATAAAATACGCACAAAATTGCATTTCATCATGACAGAAAATACTTATCTTCAAGTCATTAAAGTGTTTTCTTTGGGTTCCTGTGTTGATATTGATGTATGTTAAAAGGAGGTCGTAAATAATCCTCAAAGTGAACATGACACGTCCAGGAACGTCAGAGGTTCCACTTGCAAGTGATAAGAGCAAGTTCATAGCTTAAAGTACGTAAAACATGATTCAAAGTCTGCCCTGGAACAATGTCATTTGCTAGTAGAGAAGGTTTAGGAGGAAAACGTTCTGCATCCTTTCAGAAGAGTTTCAACTCACCTTGGATCACACTTCTGTGAATTGTATGGACAAGGTTAAGGTTATTTGCACATTCTAACTTATTTTCTGACACAATGTACTCCTGTTCTTAAGACATTTTAATCAAATTTGATAGAACAAGGTACTAGTAGCTGCTCTTACCTGGTACTTTTCACCCAAATCTCCCAATAGTAATTTGTACGGGGGGTTACAGTTATTAACTTTATAAAATACACTGGGAAAAGGTGAATTTATTTGTCAGTGACAATCGATGTGTGGTAGAGCTGAAACAGAAAATGTGTTGCCCAAATGTCAGTTCAGTAAATAACTCCATCAGAGAGGTGACAGCCTCCTCCAAGCTTTCCATTTTTATTGGCCAGATAAAAAAAAAAGTCTGATGTTTCCATCATAAATGGGAATATTTCTTTCAAGTCGAGGTTTTACCAACAACAAGACAGTCCCATTAACAAAAGCATCCCTTTAATTTCAGGTATTTCTTTAAAAATGGTTTTAAAAAAAAATAATATATATATATATATATAGTCTTACATGTAAACTTCATTCCTGCAGACCACTGCGATCCACTGCGTCACTCATCTTTCTCATCATCTTTGGAGTTCCTCTGCAGGACAGGGCTCAGTTTGTTTTGCAAAACCGCTGCAAGTTTTTTTGAGGTTTTTTTCAGGAAAGCACTTCCAGGGTGAACGTTACTAACGTGCAGGTACAGGTCCTCTTGCGTGGGGCCTGTGTAGCCGCAGTCTTCACACACGTAAAGTTTGTCTCGCCTCTGTTTGTAGGCATATTGCTGCTGCACACCGTGGATCTTCTTGAGGTGGGACTCCAGGGAACAGCGCTGGGTGAAGGCTTTGTTGCAAACCTCACATTTGTAAGGACGAATTCCTGCAACATTAAAAGACCGTTCCCATTTATGTTTCTTCCAGCCAGCTAAGGGCAAGGCTCTGGCAGGTACTGAGCACATACCTAGTCCGAGGAACTACTGTCTAAATAAAACATCCCACTTTCAGGCTAAGATTTTGGGTGTGGAAAACCCAGAAATATTTTGAGAAGGTGTAGGCAGACACTGAGGACAACTGAGGGGCCCAACTGTGCTTTGGTCCTAAGGAAGCCATTACCAACCCTTGCAAAACTTACTCCTTTACACCACTGACTTTTTGAAGTCCGGTGATTAAGTAAAACTATTGATTTCAGCAAACGTGTCATTTTGGCTTTTATAATGTATGAAAACTTCTATCTCAGTAAGATTTTGATTTTTATCTTCCAGTGAGCAAAACTTAACGAGGCTCTGGTGAACGGCAGCCCCAGTGTGAACATCCAGTGGTTGCAGTGCTTCAAAGGACCAAGAGCACTTTTGTACGATATAGACTTGCTGACTCAGATTACAGGCTCAAATGCTAGGAGAGAAATGCAGTAAGACAAAAGAAGGATTGGACTCGAGGATCCTTGTGGGTCCCTTGCAACCCACCATATTCTGTGATATAAGTCTGTGTGTCTCCAGAGGAGGGAGAAGGAATTTGCTTGTGATTTGAATGCCTGGGCAATTTTGTTCAGTACAGACAACTGACATTACAAAAATACCGAGGAGTAAAGAGTATCCATTCTACCACTAGTCAGTGACTTAACAACAACCTCCCAGTACTTAAATAGCTGAGGATTAAGTGACACATGAAAGAACCTGAACCAGTTGAAATTTTACTTACTAGACTAGATCAGCATGTCTTCAAGCAAAGACCAGCCTTAAAACTGATATAAAGAGCTGCCTAACCACCTCTTTTCACCATGGAAGGTGAAACACGAGCGTCTGGAAGATCAGACCTATGGTGAGCCAGGCAGGAATGGGCAAAGCACATTTGTCCATTGTGACTGATGTAACTTTGGGACTTCATTGGGTGGAGTTACCTCTCAGTCTCTGATCTTTCTACCAAAAATCCAGGCTAATTAGAAGTTCCAATAAGCAGCATCTCGCCTGCATTTTTGCAAGTCTTGTAAAAAGATGTTATCCCAGCACACCGGATTAAACTATCAAGACTAAAAGTTTCCTAATGCCTACTGCATTTCCATTAAACTGCAATTGGAGGCAAACTCCAAACCTTCATTAGAATTCACACACAAAAAAGCATTTTTTGCAAACAGTATTTAGATGCAGTTTTATGCTCATTAAGGCAATTTAAACCTTCACCATCCTTCAGTGACCCATAGGCATGAATACAAGCACAAAAAGGGTAGTGCCAGGATGGCACAGCCCATCAGAGCTGTGGGAACCTCTTCATCACTTAGGAAACATTTTAAAATTTTCCTTTACCCTGTATCTTAGATACTTTTTAATGTTTAAGTGTGCTCCTACCCTGAAGCTACACTGGGATGCTTTCACTCTCTCTGATACTACTCTATTGTTGCAGTCTTGTTTCAAGCACTGCACCACAGTTTCCACTGTGGAACTGACACCCAATAAAGCTCTTGTAGATGATAACCTACAGCTACAAAATAAAGCCCACACTACCACTTCCAGCACATTTGTCTTCTTTTTAACATTCAAATATAGCCCACCTTTCCTGAACAACAACCAACTTTGATATCAAAAAGGTCACTGCTTTCAAAGGTGCCTGGAAGATACACATCAACAGATTACTGGTACCACTGCTGCAGCCAGCCTTCACCCCTGCCATGACCCAAGGCACCAGGCAAATACACTGTATGTGCATGTTCATCCTGGTTTTACAATGGGGAGGAGAAGTAGTGGCAGAAGATTTCTTCTAGTAAATTTGTGGACAATTAACTGTAAGATTCACATTTCCAGGGCAATGGATTTTCACTCCTGTCCAGTGAGCAGATCCTTCTTCCATTCCAGAGTTTTGTAAACTTAGTTCCACTCCTGCAAAGCGTTTTCAACCCTACCTGACACATATATGTATCTATATACGCCTTCAGCTTCTGAACAGAAACTGTCTTGGATTTAGTTTCTTGCTCTCAAAGGATGAAGGGACAGGTTGAAAAATCACTTCTTTTAGAAGCACTGACTCCCTACTTCAGCCATATCCCAGTAGCAGCTCCCTGCTCACAGCCAGCAGCTTTCCTTTCCACATGAAAGCTTTGCAAACAAACCAAAACAGCCCAAAACATTGGCTCCAGCCAATGCCTTCCCACTGAAGTGGGCATCATTGTTTTTGTGAGCTCTACTGCTAAGAAACAGCTCCTGCCTGCTAACAAACTTGTGTTACCTCTAGCAGTTTGCCTAAGCCAAAGAAAGGACACTGCAAAGCAAACCCAAATAGTCTCCAGCTCCCACTGGCTAACCACACATCTGGAAAGATGGAATGTGCCTGTGAGATGTGGTGGATGCATCTTCTGGGTGCCAAACAGTGCAAAGTCAAAGCCTGCTGAGCACAGCCAACCTGACCTGCCAGAAAGCATCACTTTTGGTGAGGGTGAGGGTTGATGTTTGTTTAAGCCATTGCTTGCACCAAGAAAAAGAAAGCAAATCAAAACGGCAGCCTTCTCCCTGCTCCAGGCTGGGGTAAGCATTTCTGTGATCAGTGAGCTGGATTTGAGACAACAGTTTTGGTTCAAAGAAACACAACCACTGCTATTTGGAATGGACTCTGGAACTGAGCCCACTTCAGAGTGGCCACAGAAAGTACATCCCTCCAGCCTGAGGGAGCAGTATGGGAGCAAGAGCAGGAACTGCTGTTGGGTGGTTTTCAACCCATGCTGTGACCTGCACAACAAGTGAGTAGAAATGGTTTAGGCCAGTGGCCAAAGTCTGGGTGGGTGGACGTGCAGAGGGAAACAGCTCCAAAAGGGGATTGGAGAAGCTGGTAGCCCGAACCAGGGAGGGATGCAGCATGCAGGGTTAGCAGAAGTCATGTGTGTTGCCTGGTTTCCCTAAAGAAGCTGGAGGCACAGCATGAACAACGCTGGTTTCTCCAGACAGTGCCAAAATCAAGCCATAACCCCGTACAGCCACTGGAAGAGGTTCACAACAGCAAAAAAACCCCAGGGAATTGCAGCTCATTGCCTCTAGAGGGCAAAGCACTTTCATCCACCTCTTGCCTCCGCTCATTGTTGTGCACTGAGCTCACAATAACATGCGGTGATTTGCTATCCCGGGTGGGTTATCCCAGGCAGGTTATCCTGGGTGGATTATCCCAGTCTCACTGACCCAGGCATTGCAGCACGTGCTTGTGTCCACACTGAGTCTGGATTGCCAAGTCATGCACCCACACTGCTTCACACACATTTCATTAGTTCTGAGATTTCATCATTCCCAGGACTTTGTCCACACTCACGTCTTCCCCTTTCCTCCATTACAATCTCACTATTGTTCCCAGATATTGTTAACTCGGGCTTTGTATTATGGCCTTGACAGATCACCCTCACCTTCTGCTTGTCCTTGTCCCGTCTCACCCCTTCTCCCACTTCCTACTACCCAGAGCCTCCCGTGAGTCCCCAGGGAACGCATTCTCACCGGTATGAGTCCGGACATGTCTTTTCAGATCAAAGGTGTCATTGAAGCCTTTTCCACAGAAGGTGCACAAGTGTCTCTTCACTTGGCTGTGGCACTTGATGTGACGGTTGAGCATCCGCTGCAGGCGAAAGCCTTTGCCACACAGCTCACAGCTATGCAACGCAGCATCGCTACACGTGCCGGTGGTGAACTGAGGAATGGAAGATGACTGGGTCAGTGGGCATCGAGATGAACAACAGAACACCAACAGAAGGAAGGAAAAAAAAAATAAATAAGGAGGGATGGCTTATTGTGACATTAAAAAAATTCTTGGGATATATTAAAAATTAAAAGTGAAAGCATTTGGGAGGTTCCTGCTTCACGTTTTTCTTGCAGTCGAGTGGGGGACTTAACGTGCATGGTTTGGGAATGATGCAATTCTGGCCAGCTTGGATTCAGCAGTTGAAACAAAGCCTGTGGATACCTTCCAGAGGCAACAAGACTTGTCCAGCTACATCCATAAACCCAAGGGCTTAGGCTATGAGCACCTTTCTGTGGGGCTGCCTGTGTGTTAGCTCCTGCACTCAGCTAATATCACTCTTGGATGGAGATAGGAAGTCCTCCCCAGCACCAGAAAGTCGTTTTATGTGGTGCCTTCATTAATCACACTTCCAGCTGCTACAGGTCCCTCAAAACCCAGCCAGCAGTGATAAAAAGGTGGGTTTGGAGAAAGAAACCTAAGGCACGTTTTGCTGACTAAACAGAGCCTGAAACAATGGCACTAATCTCTTCCTGCTGGTCTCCCTGGCTTGTTAATTAACAGCAAAGTGACATTAAGGGGTAATCTCATTCCCAATCCTAGCACAACAAGTATTGTGCCAACACCATGACTTAACTTGACTAAGGGAGACACTGATGATTCAGCCCTTAGGAAGATCATTCCTCAGAGGAAAGGCTTAATGTCTGGAAGTTGCGAATACTTCACTGCTAGTTTAACTGTTCGTGGGGGAGCACATGGACATGGTCACTGATAGACACTTGGGATGCAGGATAGCCAGCGGAGCAGGCAGCACCATGCATACACATGCATCGGCTCTCATGGTGCTTTGGGGGAGTTTCTGTGGCACGCTGAGAAAACCCAGCTCTGCTGAAATGAGGTTTTGGTGTGACAGTTGCTAATAACCAGGTTAGATTATACAAAGTAGGTTAAAATCAAACAGCAGCAGAGCAAGCTTTTCACAAAGACAGGAATACGTTTGGGGTTTCTTTTTCCTGAAGAGCCAGTTATTTTTCCTGGTCCTCCTCCTTCACTTACAACGCCACTTGAAATTGTAAAGAAAGATTAAAAAAACCCGGCAGCTGTGAAACCACGCGGCGCGAAACTAGAGGAGGAACCATCTGGGGAGAATCTATTGGGCAACAGCGGTATGACTCCTCCTCAAGCAGCTGCACATAACCAGGGTGAAAATCTAATGTTAACCATGAGACTAGGAACATGATGGCCCAAAGGCTGTAATCTCGGCAGAGACAATGGGATTTTTTACAGCTCCATCCAGCAAAGCAACAGCCAGGGTTTAACGAGGTGTTAACTACCAGCGGTAAACACATCTCCTCCTTCCTAGCGCTGGGGTGGCCTGACTCCACTTCTGCTGAGGGGACCCTGGATGTTCAGCGCTGTTTGGAAGCTCAGTGTTGAGTTCTCAGGTACCATGGGGACCTGAGGCACCATGAGCAATTTGCTTTCTCGGCCTTGGGAGAGAAGTCACTGTGCTGCTCAGCTGATTCTGCCCGGGGGATGCCCAGACAGCCAGAGCTCCTGCCCTTGCAGCAGAGAGGCTCTTCAACAAAGCCAGTGGACAGAAAATTGCTTCATTTCACCCAAGCCTGCGGGTCGACCTCAAGGTGGCAATGGCCTTTCACAGCTTCGGAGGAGAACCTTTAACTGGCTGCTATCTTGATAAGTCAAAAGGGTAGGGGGCCAGCATGAAAATTCACCCCAGCCCCCCTTGGTGAAGGCTTGCCTACAACCTAGAAGGCAGCTTTTAAGGAGGCCCCACGTTAAGGAACGAGATCCACCCACGCAGCATGGGGCACGACTCCTAGCTGCCAGGGCTGGTCCTTCCTGGCTGGGTTCAGAAGCTCCTGCGGGACCCGAGCCAAGCAGGTCAGGGGCAGCACGTCCCAGGCAAGGATAAGAGAAGGCAAAGGGCACTGGAAGATTACGGTACATTGCTTATGAAGCTTGCCCTGCTGCTGCCATCCTATGGCCAGCTGTTCTAGCGGGCCCCCATCTTGGTGTGTGGGATAGGTGCTGTCACCTCCAGCAGAGAGAGCCCAAGGGACTGTTGTCACCCCGTGTCCCCGACCAGCAGGCAGGCCTTGACCTTGAGCTGGGGTCACCCACTACCAAAGAAGAGATGGTTGGAGTGCGGGCAGTTACCTTGATTTTCGACCTGACCACGGGGCGCTTGACGGCCAGGTCCAGCAGCATCCCCCCGGCCATGCCCAGGTCGCCGGGAGCAGGTTGAGGCGTCGGGGGGTCGCTGGGCTCGGCATCCCGTGTCCCGCTGCTCCCGCTGCTCTCCAGGCTGCAGCTGTCTTCATAGCCCAGCAGCACGCAGCCGATCCCGCCTGCAGCGGGGTGGGGATGCGATAAAGAGGGGGAACCACGGGGGAACAGAGGAGGGGAGGAGGCGGGCGGGAGCCGGCTGGGCCCGGTGTTTAACCTGCGGGCGGGCCGCGGGCGGCGGGGGAGGATCCCCCGGCTCACGCTGCAATCGGAAACTCAAACACGAACGGTCCCAAAGTTCAAACAAGCCAGCTCCGCCGCCTTCCCGTTATACCCCGGACAAGGGCAGGAGGAGGAGGCCAGGAGTACATCACCCCCTGCCTTGGGTCCTTCCTTCTTCTCCCCCGCGCCACCTTTCTCATGCAAACGAAGTTTCCCACCTTCCCGGACATACACACATTTCCCCCCCTCCGCCCCGCCATAGCTGGGGGCTCCCCGCAGTGGGAGACGGTGCCAGGCATGGGGGCGGCATCTCCCGGCGGGGCCGGCACCCCTGCTGCTGGGCGGGGAGTTTTCCCCCAGATGGTGTCCATGACCCCCGCCCCGCGTTCAGCACAGCTCTCTCCAAGCTGCCGCCCGCCCCCTCGGGGCTCCCTCGGCCCGGCAAAGTCGCCTCGCCCCGTCCGCAGCCCGCGGGGACCGGGATCTGGCGGAGACCTCGCTCCCTCTGTCCCTCCCGGCGGCGCCCGGTGCGAGGAGG